>CM062811.1:559256000-559576000 GCA_031772625.1 Pinus tabuliformis | reverse complement strand
CTTATGTGTGTTGTATGAGATTTTGAGAGGTTCGTATTGGTGCGGAAGGGTGTTCAGGATGTAGTGCACTAGGAAGGACTCAGATATATCAACCTTGAGTTTCTTCAATTAAGCCACAGTGTCCCTCATCTGCATGATGTGCTCACGCACACCTTTCACGCGGGTGAGCCTTAGGGATGAGAACTTCATGATTAGGGTGCTTGCTAGTGCCTTGTCTGAAGTGACGAATTGATCATCAATGGCCTTCAACAAGTCTCAGACCTTTTCATGCTGATCAACGGAACCACGAATACCAGTTGAAATTTTAGTCTTAATGAACATCATGCTTAGAAGATTGGATCGCTCCCATCGTTCATAAAGCGTGATGTCCGCTGCAGTGCTGGTATTAGTGAGTGCCGGTGGTTCATCTTTCCTAATAGCATAGTCTATGTCCATCCACCCCAAATGAAGGAGAACCCTCTCCTTCCAAACCTTATAGTTATCTCCCTTAAGTTCGGGAATGTCACAACGAATTTCAGAGAAATTTGCAGGTTGTACAACTGCATCAAAATTAAAAATCACATGCTTATGTTAAAATTGAGGCTTAATAAAATTTCATGTTTTACCAATGTAAATCATGCTCAAAATTGAATCTAATGACATAAAAATTTCCTGTGGGCTAAATTTTTAATTCAAGCAGATTCAATTATTCATAGTTTTGAACTTTATGATAAAACTATTAATTCATAACTCCTGTGGGTAGGTTATGAAATTTTATCCTAATTAATTACATAAATATAATAAAAATTCCTGTGGGATAAAATTTATTATATTTAGTCTAATTAATTACAATTTAATGTCTAAATAATCTTTATGTGATCTAACCAATCATAATATATAATTTTATTTAATTAAAGATGTTGTGGCTATTCTCTAATTAATTAAAATTATATGGATCACTAGACATTATTTCTTACATAAATTGCATAAACAAAACTTAACCAGAGAAAAAATAATGTTTCCTGAAAGGAGTAAGTCAAAATGACATTTTAAATAAACTCCATATAACTGTTTCTTGTAAAAACTGCCATAAATGACGGTAATAATTCCTCACAAAATAAAATTAAAATTAAAGTTAAAGCAGTCAGCATTACCGTAAATGACTGCAAATCGATTGTTCAGTTTATAAACAAAACCCGGAGATAGACTGAAGCAGCATTGATCTACTTTGCACTTGCATAGCAAATGCAGTTCGAAGGCTAGCTGGCTTGACTTCAGGCTCCGTCTGTAAGTTTATAAAACAAACAAACATAGACAAGCAAACAAGCTATTTGCTCACAAGATAAATAAAATTAAAATTAAAATTAAATTAAAGCACTACTTTACGCAAATTAAATATGAGCACAGTTATAAATTTATACACATCAAGGCAGAGATAAATTAAGGCTCTGATACCAAATGTTAGCTATTTAACAATGATTCTAATTAACAATCGAATTTCAGCAATGCCAAATCTGAAATTAATGCGGAATTAAAAAAAAAAAAAAAAAATTACTTATTGTAAAGAATCATAAAAACTGGATGCCCAAGAAAGCTTACCTCCAGCCATTGATGCACCTCTGGCTGTAAACCAAACTTCCCTGTTATGCTTCCGCAGTCCACTTTCTTTCTTGACTGAAAACTGTGCTCCAGCTTCTTCTAAACTCCTTCACTGCAGGATTTCTACAGCTTGAAAGCGAAAAAAAAAAAAAAAAAAAACTTATGTTGTCGTAAGAGGTTGCACTTTGGACACAAGTCGAAAATAGAGAATGCTTGGAGGAAAGAAAGTTTATTAACATAAATGTGCATTACGTAACACATAGCAAGGTGAATAACTATGAGATAAAGTCATATTACAGAACTTGCATAGACTCAGAAGCGAGATGGAAAATCAAACCCACGTAATTAATGGCCAAGAATATTTTACTCAGAAGCGGGGTCACAGTAAAAAAAGAGATAGACAGTGGACAAGACTCCTCGATGGTGCCAAATCAAGTATATGTCACCAAACCTCAACTACGAATTAAACACACCACGGCTGTGGACAATGAAGGGAAACAACCACAGTGGTTGCACTGTCATTTGATATGCCGGCAATCACTGTTTACTCGTGAGAATGGGAAAACATAATCACTCTTTGAACCAAGAACAATATTAAAAATCACGCCTAAAAGAAATAACAACCTCACGCAAGCAGAAAATAAACGAACACATAAAATCTGGAAGGCACTTCCAAGCTCTGTTCTCTCACTTGATGGTGTAAAACTGAAGGGGATTGAGATACAAGCTTGGGGACCAAACAGATAAATATATAGCCAAGCTTCTGTTGGCTATGTGTCAGCTGTTCCACAGATCAAGGTAGAGAACTCCAGATGGAGTAATGGACCACTTCAGAAAGCTCCAACAAGAAATTAATTTAACTGCACATAGTTTCCTGAATTAATGGAATCGGTTGGCAGATGGAGCTGATGCGGTGGCAGACAGATTCCAGATAGTCAGCGACCGTTATGGGAGATGGAGCTTAACATGATAACGACAATGTTGTGGAGGAGGACTCCAATTCTCTAGATGGTGATGATTCCTCCCATGAGTCAAAGCTATGGAAGTGAATTTGATACCCATAAGTATGGTGTAGTCACAATGTTCTCATCCCTGACCTCAAAAAGGAATATCATATCTGGGGAAGCCTTGATGGATAGGGTTCTTAAGCCCAACGAGGTGTTGAAGGTTGAAGATATAGAGGAGTGTCAAAGACAACTTGCATCTTCTCCTTAATTGTGAATTTTCCACGTAGATGCGGGGCCTTTAGGGAGACTTGTGTGGATTCATCAAACCAATAATTAATATTTTATGTGAATTGTGTTCTTAGAAATCTCCCTCTTTGACCTTGGAATGTAGACCTTGGCTTACTAATTTGATTTATATGGAAATCTAAGAATTTCCGATTAAAAAAATATATATTCCTCTCCTAAACAAATGCGAATAGAGAAAATACAACATTTTGAAAACAATTAAATTCCATTATGACCCAAAGAACTCAGTATGCAATGAATAGGTTGGATCCATAAAAATTATGCTCAAGATCCATGTACCTAAAGAAACTAATGGACAACTTTCGAAATCCGAGTTCTGAGTGAAAAAAGGTGGGTAAGTATTGAAGGGGATTCAAAGCTATGATTGATTTGGCCAATGAAATAAAGCAAGAAGCCAGAATTCATAATGGGAGGGGGATGTGGTTAAGATTGGCTTACGTAAGTTGTTCCAAAATTTGAATATATCCAATTTGCCCATGTGTACAGATCCGAAAACCAGGTGGTGGAGTGTGCAGAAAACAAGGTGATCTTAACAAAACGGGATATGCAGACTTCTGTCTTAAACATAACACTCATAGAAGAATCACAGAGGAAATTAGGTATAGAAGCCAAATTCAAGATTAGGAGAAAAAGAACTCGACGCAAAAGGGATCGATGAGATCAATCCTATGTTTTATTCTTTCTTTTCTTTCAAAGGTTGGGTTGCGTTTAAATTGGGTTTAGCTTAGGTGTTGAACGGAAGAACAATCTATCTGAGATGATGTCTCCAAAATTCTGCGGAATCCTGTCAAACTTGAACACTTCTTAAGACAGTTAGGTAGTGTAACCCTACAATTGACTCACGCCCTCAACATCTTTCCAAGAAATTTAAACCTGAGAACCGATGGAAATTAAACTCCAAACAAACCACCTGGTAGTCACTAGTAGGTAGAAATGGAAATGATAGGTGGAAATATGCATGAGGTGTACACCCGCATATATATATAAGTGGAAATATGCATGAAGTGTACACCAATTGGTTTGTATAGAGTTTAATCCCCACTAAGTTTATCTTCTATTAAAATCTCATGAGATGGAAGCCACACCTGAGAGAATTAAACTATCCCAGAAGTGTCCAAACTCAACTGAACTTCACCGGGTGGTTGAAAGCAACGAGGAAGTTCATTTCTCAACTCAATAAATGGAGGACCTGGAGTATATCAGGAAATGGGACATGCCCCTTCAAATGTGAGAAAGGAGGGATGTAATAATTTAGGAAATTTACCTATCTTTTCACATTCTAAGAGCAAGACTCCATTGTGTCATTTCAATCTAAAGTCCATTTAAGGGCGTGATCTAAACCCTGACTAAATCACCCCTGCTTAGCTGAAATATGAGGATTTACAGATTTATCCTTTCTGATCATTACATTGTTGGATTTGCAGTTGCGATCGTCTGGGTAGCTTCAGAGACCACAAAACCTGTAGGGTGCAATTATCAGTGGCTGCATTGCACTGTTGCAGAAGTTGCACGGTGGAATCAAATTTCAGATTTTCAATGAATTCGCTGACAGGAAATTTACCGAAAACGATAAAATAACGTCAGGAAGAAGGGTGGTTTAGCAAGACTTTAGTCCACGCCCCAAGGTAGGTCTCAAGCAGAAGCAAGTCTTGGAATGTGGAAACCTAATCCATTTGAAATCATCTCAGAAGTTGATAGGGCTTGCACAGTCTTAGAGGACCGACGTAAGATCAAGGACAATGAGAACAAAACAGTCTTTCAGTGAGGATCCCAGAGATAAGTTCCATCAACAAATTTCCAAGGTCAAGCATGCAATTCATCATGTCTTCCCACACTTTTGTTCTTTAATGGAATCCATTGATATATATCTATATATAAGTTAACTGGTGGTGGATTTCTGTCTGGAATATCTCTGTAACATGTAGAATCTTGAAAAGTTGGAAATGATAAAAGATGGTGGTCATTTTTTTATTACACTTCGACTTTTATTGTAGTTTGACAAATAACCATCAACAACTCTGGGATTGTAATTCAACATATGGTTGTCAACTGTGTCAAATTCAATACATCCATTTTCATACAACTTGGCAGCTCAACTCCTTAGTTGACCTATTTTGGAATTTCCCGGAACATTTTCATTTGGAGTACATTGTGCTTTTCCTTGGCTGAAATTTCATCACTAGTGCTATTCAGGCAAATTTTATTGTTATTTCTTTAGGTTGACAAGTTGTACTTGATCCATAATGCTGTGCATGTGCGCAAGAATATGGTGAGCTGGACCACCTATTTTAAGGGGAGGATGGATTTTTCTACTTCATATATATTCTAAGCACAAATTAGAATTTGATTACTTTATAGCCATGTAAGGCTTATAATTTCTTTATTTTTGAATTTCTGGATTCTTCGGTCAATTAGGATATCATTATCATGGTCACCTAATTGTTGTCTTGATTGGAACGCTTAGCCCTTAAGCAAGCCTGATTGGTTTTTTTGGTCGTAATGAATTATAAATTAGATTGATACTCTACATACTTATCGAATTTTCCAGATGATTAAATTTAAAATTCATTTCAACAAATTTTGTAGGGCTTTTAATGCTTAACTTTTGAATTTATTGTATAGTTTTTTTAAGAACGAAGTTATCGTGACTATTTAATTGTTTGCATAGTTGAGATACTCAACCCTTAAATACGTTTAATTATTTATGAGTTGTGTTAAAATATTTGAGTGGATATATTAATTTGACATAAGAATGTATTTTTACGTTTAATTATTTATGAGTTGTGTTAAAATATTTGAGTGGATATATTAATTTGACATAAGAATGTATTTTTTGGGTTTTCGAATGAGGGTTTTAATCTTCTAGGGCTTTTTGTTTTTTTTTTAAGGGATTTTTGGTCGGCTTATAGTTTTGAGAGGTTTTTGAGTTACATAAATGAGTGTTCCGGTAGGGGGGCTAGTTGTCCCTCCTTCAAGAATGTCGCGACAAAAAAAATCAAAGCAAGTTTCAGATAGAATGGATGGACCGGGAGGTAGTGGAAAGGTTGGAAAAATTCCTCTTTTGGGGGTGCATTGGCAAGCCAATTTGTGTGGTAAATGTTTACCAAAAGCAGCTCAAAACCCCAATTTTGTAATTCCCTCAAATTGTTTGGAAGAACATCGTAAAATAATGAAAGATCATGCTTTCATCTGCAAGTTTGTTGGCAGTTGGCCCACTGAAAAAGAGATTGAACGATGGATACAACAAAAATGGTAACCTAAAGGAGAGATTGCCCTAAGACTAGGACTGAAAAGGTTTTTCACTATATTTTTCTCTAATTTGGAAGATAAGAATCGGGTTTTTGAAGGAGGTCCCTATTTCTATAATAATGTAGGCTTCTAGATGAGGCACTCAGAGGAATGCTTTAACCCCGATAAAGAAGAGTTTTTGGCGACACTAGTTTGGGTGAGATTTACTCTCTTCTAGTGGACTTTTGGCTTCCAAAAATTATACAAGGTATTGGGAATGCATTGGAAAAATTTGTCAAAATAGCATAGGTCAGAAAGTGGGGAAGAATCATGTCTTATGTGTGACTCTGTGTATATGTGTATTTCCCAACCATTGTCAAATTCCATTGATCTTGAATATTAAGGGGATATTTGGACACAAACTTTAGATTATGAACATGTTATGTTTTGATATTAGCATTGTCACGAGCACGGCCATTTATTTAGAGATTGCTCGTTATAAAAGAAAGAGCAACATGGTTCTGGGTTGTTGTCTAATGAGGGTTCCACTAATGTTGTTTCTCGAAGATGAACTAATAGAAGTCGGTTAGTACAACCATCGAAGAACATAGAAGATAAGAATACTTTTATTGTTTTAGAAGAGATGGAAGAAGACTTGAATTTTCTAGATGATTTCTTAATGGTAGAAATGCACGCGAAATCTTTTGCAGATAAGCAAATGCAAAAAATGAAAACACCAGATGGGGAGGCGGGAGATACGTTGACAAAGTACCTTTTTGATCTTCCGAGGATTGCAAAAGTCATGCCATTGACAAAGGTAACTTTTGAAACCCTAGCAGAAGAGGAATGGAAATTAGTAAGTCTTCTCATTGATTGGGCAATGAATGATTTGGCAAAAATATCGACAAAACAAAGGAAGTTTTATGTGAAAGTTTATACAGATTGGAAGACTAAAAGTAGACAAACCACATGTGAAGGAAATGTGTCATGATTAATACAAGAACTGAAGGAAAAGGTTAAAGAATTTCTTGTCAAGGATATTGTCAAAGATTCCAAGCGGAAGAGTAGAAAGGAAGCACATGAACTACTTCAACATATAGGGGATGAATTAATTAATTCAAGCAAAGCAACAATGGTTTCATAGTTTTTCTCGCCCTCTCAACCATCATCACAATGAAAATTATCACTTGGATTAGGTGGGGTCTAAATATTAAAGGTAAACTACATTATTTAAGGAAATAATTAAAATTTAAAAGCGTGCATTAGTAATTTTGCAAGAAACAAAGATTTCAATGAATAAACTGTTGGTTATAAGTGTTAGTTGTTGGAGGGGTTGTGAGATTATGGCCTTTGATGCTCGAGGTAGTGCAGGAGGGCTAGCAATATTGTGGAATCTAATGGAAATTATTTTCCAAGACTGGTTGGTAAGTCCCAAAATTTTGTCAGGAAGATTTTGATATGTGGGGTCTAAAGAAATGGTGTCCTTGACTGTGGTATATGGCCCTACGATGATGGGAGAGAAATTACATTTTTTGGAGAATAGTAGGGTTCATAAAAAATATATCCATGACTCTCTTTGGATTTTAGGAGGAGATTTTAATATTATTAGGACTTTGGATGTAAAAAAGGGAGGGCTTCGTAAGCTAGATTCTAAGTCAGCCTCTTTTGTTGAATTTTTTGAGAGATTAAGGTTAGTAGATGTGCCCACCATTAATGGTACTTTTACTTGGAATAATAGAAGGGGAGGGGTAAACATGGTAATTTTACTTGGAATAATAGAAGGGGAGGGGTAAACATCAAGTGGCAAGTCATCTGGATCATTTTTTTATTTCTAAAGAAGTGTTGGATAAAGACATTTTCATTGAAGCAACCATTCTCCCTTGTCTTGGATCGGATCATTGTCCTGTTAGATTAGAGATTGACCTTAAAGAAGCTCCCCAAAACAAGCCTTTTCACTTTAAAAGTTTTTGGCTCCAGAAACAGACTTTTTGGAGAAATCTGAAGGATGGTGAGGGAAGATTTATGTGCAAGGTAAGAACAAGATGCATACTTTTCAACTAAAACTTAAGTAGATAAAAGAAAAGATTAAAACATGGAATAAAAAAGAGTTTAGAAATATTTTTGAGGAGAACTGGAATTGGAGGGTCAAATACAAGAATTACAACAGCACGTGATCTTGGAAGGAAAAACTGTTGAGTTAGTGTTGGTGAAAGGGATCATGTTGAATAAATTAGAGCAATAAAGACAACAGGAAAAAATACTCTGGGGGAAAAAATCTCGAGTTCAGTAGTTGGAGGGAGAAATAAATTCTAAATTTTTTCACAAATCCATGTTGCAGCGTAGACATTCAAATCAGATTTTCTCAATAATTGGGAGAGATGGATTATGAAAGCTTCAACATTCAAAAATAGAAGATGAGTTGATTATTTAAAATAATGATATACTAACGAAGCCCACTTATAATTGACAATCATATATGAATAAAATTCTATCATGTATTCTTAAGCTCGAATGTTGCTTTGATATGATCTATCTCTCTTCAAGAAGTAGAGGAAGTGATTATGGATATGCCACAAAATAAAGTGCCTGGTCCAGATGGGTTCACTTCATATTTTTTCAAGGCTTGTTGGACTTTTTTAGGACAGGAAATTCATGAGATGGTGGAGGAATATCGAAAAAATCAAATTATGTGGCCAGGAATTACTGCAACTTTTATTTCCCTTATTCCCAAGGTTGGTAAATCAAAGGATCTCAATGGATTTTTTCCTTTTGCATTATGTAATGTAATATATAAGGTGATAGCTACATTGACTGTAAATCGTTTGAAACCTTTATTAAAAGAGCTTATGTCTCCATAACATATAGATTTTGTGGAGGAAAGGCATATTTTTAATGGTATTATTACAGTTCAGGAAATTATCCACTCACTGAAGAGTTCAAAGAAACAGGGCATGATGATAAAACTAGATATGTCTAAGGCCTATGATCAGATAAGATGGGATTACTTGTTTCAATTTCTTGATGCATTTGGATTTTCTTGGTATTGGATTTCTTGGATATGTTCTCTTATCTCCTCCCCTTTTTTCTCAAATTTGATTAATGGATCTCCCTCTAGCACTTTTAATTTGACATGTTGGCTAAGGTGATCCCTTGTCTCCATTCTTATTCATATTGGCTATGGAAGGGATTAGCATTTTTTTTCTCAAACTCATGTTCTAAAGGAAATATGAAGGAAGGGTCTACAACTTTTTGGTGAAGATCTTCCAGTGATAGATCAACAATTTGTTGATGATGTTTGTTTATTCGGTTTCCCATCCTTTAGAGAAGTCAAAGCAATTTGTTCTCTATTATCAACTCGTATGAAACCTTCAAGAACCCTCATTACTAATGAGAAGACCAATATTTTGTTTTTCAATTTTTAGGAGACGATCCAATGCCATGTAGTACATGTACTAGAATTTTGAAGAGAAAAATTGTTGTCAAAGAATCTGGGGGTACCATTAGTTTTTAATCTAAAACGAATTTTTTGTTGGTGGGAACTTCTTCAGAAACTTTCTAATAGGATTAATAATTGGTCATTTCGAGCTTTGAATTTTGTAGGGTGATTGGTTTTAGCCAAATATGTGCTGCAAGCTATGCCAATTTATCAAATGTTGGCTATGTCAATTCCAAAATCTATTTGTAATAGCTTTTGGTCTTTATGGCGAGATTTCCTATGGAGGGATTCAAACAAAGCAAATATGTTGAAGTTTCTAATTTACTTAGTTAGAAACCCTCCATGCACTTTATCTTATTTATTCCTACCTACTTGTTATCTTCCTTAACAAGTTATTTACAATGTAAATATTGGAAATAAACAATAGTGCATGCTCAACATATTACAGATCAGCAACTAAAATAAAGAAGAACAAACACACCACATAACACCATTATTTTTGGACTAATGTTGTCGGAAAAATCCAATGCGGGAAAACCCGTGCAACTATCTGAGGGTTTTCTTATTAAACAATATCAGAGTACAATTTGGGTGCCGAAATTGGCCTACCCAACAGATAATTTCCTTAGCAGTAATACCTCTCCGTTTCAGACAAATCTACTGGCTGAAACCCCGGATAATCCTTCCGGCAGCTATTCAGCACCAATCTGCCCTTGAAACCCCAGCGTCTGCCCAATCTGGACTGTGTCAGCCTCTCCTAGCCCGGCACTGGCCCTGCATTAGCCTATCTTGGCTTGCATCAACCCCAAGAGGCCCTGCATCAGCTCTTTGAGGCTTTGTGTCAGCTACGCTGGCCCCTCTGGTGCTCTGCGCAGCACTTAGCTGCCTCTACGTGGCCCTACGTGAGCACATACTGCTCCTGCATCTCTCTCTCTGGCTGCTCTACTGCTATCCCAACACTATCTCTACCTCTTTTTCTCTATGTACTCAATGCCCCTCAGTTGCTTTCTCGATCACTGATTCTATCTCTCTTAGCAAAGCCCGCTCTAGAGAATAGAATGATTGATCACTCTGATGTGTTCTCCAAGTGACCCTCAAGCCTTCTCTTATACTTTTTTTGTTGACATATCAATGGCCAAGATTAAGTCCCTAATCAACGGCTAAGATTAGATTTGGTTTGATCCATGTCTTTTGGACCATTCTAACACAGATTCATATTAATACGCATTAATATTTTATTTTCCCTAAGTTTAGACATAGGGACTCCATTAAAAATATTAATTATTTTAATAGCTCCTGATTTGTTTAGAATCAACCCAAATCCTTTCTGGGTATTGGAGATCTCATGTGCCCCAAGCTCTCCACCAAATTTCGTGGCTAGATCACATCTGATGCTACCCCAAATCAACAAAATAGATGGTCTTTGGTTGCTTAGGAAATGTTGGTTAAGCCCAAACTATCTGGGGGTATGGGTTTACGCGATCTTGAAATGTTAAGTGCGGCTTTTGGAGTAAAGTTATGGTGGATATGGGTGATAGGAGGTAATGAATTATGGAAGATAATTTGGTTGAGGAAATATGTTCCTCTTATGTCTCAGGGGGAATAACTTAGATATCATTCCACTACTATAGGTTTAAGTTTATGGATGTGGGTGTAGGAAAATAGGGCAGTGGTGTGGAAGTATGATTTTTGGGAAATAAAGCAGGGTGATTAAAATTTATTTTGGGAAGAAGCTTGGCAACAGTTACCTTGTCTAAATGAGAAAGTAAATCTTTGTGATTTAAAAGAATTCACAATTAATTTGGGAGCAGAGAGAGTTAGTGATTTTTGGAAGCCAAAGATGGATTCTATGAGCTAGAGAAGATGGAAAGTTAAGGAGGATTGGTTGTGTTCTTCACAGGAATTTCCTTGTGAAGTTTTTCAATAGGAATTACAAGAATGAAGAATTCATTTCTCTCTTAATAGAGACATTTTGTGGTGGGTTATGCACCTATTAGGTTTGTTTATTCTAAAAGAATCTTATAAATTTATTGCAGGTCATTTTCTTATGGAAAAGGATGTTATCTGGAGTAAGATCAAGTGTGGAGTCCATTGGCAAAAAATTACTCTCTTTCTTTGGTTGGTTGGAAGGCATAGACTTCTTACCTGGGATCACATAAGAAGGAAAGGTTACAAAGGACCATCTCTCTGCTTTTTGTGTTTTCTGGCTGAAGAGAATACATATAATCTATTTATTTCCTATGCAGTTATGGAGGAGGTATGGTTGGTCCTGTATTTTATCTTTGGAAAAGGAATTCATTCTCTAGAGAGTTTAGTCACTTTATTGGATCAATGCAATTATTTGATGCTAAAGAATCCTATAGTTAATAGGGCTCGGATTTTACAAAAAGGATTTATCCTCTAGAACTTGTGGAGGGAAAGGAATAATATAATTTTTAGAGAAAAGCAAAGAATAATCAAAGTGATTAGAGAGATACTTATTCAAAATATCAAAGAAACCTTCCTTGCTCTCTCATGGTCAAATGATGATTGGAAGGCAGATGGGGTAGAGACCGAGATTTTTCATAAATTGAATCTGGATCAAAGTATGATAACTTTTAAATAGGAATCGCTCTTGGCTTCAACTATCTCTTTGAAAGATTCTTTCACTCCTCCCCAAAGAGGTTTTATTAAATTGAACTTCATTGGTGCATCTGAAGTTAATCCTAGAATGACTAGTTTTGGGGGTATATTTCACAATTGTATCTCATCTACATTATGAGTCTTTGCTCAAATTTGTGGGGTTGCTAGTTACAATATGGAAGAATTAGTGGCTTTGGAGAAAGGTATTGAAATTTCTATCAGAGAGGGTTTCACTTGTAGATTTATGGTGATTCATAGATAGTGATTGAGTGTGTTTAGAAACTTTTTAATGGACAACCTACCAAGAATATAGCAAAGAGTTGGAGGTTGGAAGGGATTGTGGAAAGTATAAGTGTTAGATTTTAAGCTTCTGTGGTAGTTTTTTGCAGTGGCATGATCCGGATTATCCACAGTTTTGTGTTCATTCTGTCGACGTTTCAAACCCCAAAGGTGGTCTATCATCAGGACTTAAATTAGATAGAATATGAATGTCTAATTTAAGTCCTGATTATGGACCCCCTTTGGGGTTTGAAACGTCGACAGAATGAACACAAAACTGTGGATAATCCGGACCATGCCACTGCAAAGTATAAGTGGTTTGCTTGGAAACCTGGAATATGTAATTGTGTAGCACACTAGGCGAGAGGGCAATAAGGTAGCAGATTTTTGGCCAATATGGGTTGTCATTTTAGAGATTGGATTTGGATGAGACATGGCTTATTTCTGTATTGGAGGATGAATTTGAATTTATTCATAGCTTGTTGGAGGCAAATAAACTGAACCCTGATGGGGGTGTTAATATGACTAATAGGGATACATTGATGAGTGATAATAGGACTGTCCGGAACACATCGCTGAGTGAGCCAGAAGCACACTTGACTCCTCCTTAGAATGGCATGGATGGTAGTCGTTAATGCTCATGTTGGTAGTAGTTAATATGTGTTAGCATGTGTGTCGCACTATTGTTTTAAAACAATGATTATGGTAATGGTTGGACGGAGGTGCATACATTATGAGCAAGGAGGAAAGGATAGTTCCTCAACCTCCATTCTCAACTTCTTCTTGGTGAAAATTTTCTTTCAATGGTGGCTTTTGTGGCTCCATTATATTTTGGTATGCTCACTACTTTGCTTGGTATTGGTGAATTATAGTTTGACTGTCACAAGTTTTCAATTTCCTCTGTTGTTCTTAAGATATAATATTGTTTCACATGATTTGTGCATTTTAGTGTTGGGCCTTTGGGGAGAATTGATCAGTTTCCTTGTTTAAGTGACCCTTTGACAACATACTCTCACTTGTTGTGCATAATTGATTCTAGTTTGGCAAGTTATAAGTGCAATCTAGAATTGTTATTGGTGGAGTCGATAACTTGTGGTTCTAATTTATTGGGTCAATTGCAGTTGATTCGAGTGTATGGATTTACTTGTTTATTGGTACTTTTCAGAGGTTTGGGCCTCATTTCAATTTCTCACTGTCAAGTTTGGATAGTAAAGAGCATATAATATTTTATCTAGGTTGGGTGTCGGTAGCTTACGATTTGAATTTCCTAGGTCAATTATCGTGGGGTCGGGGTATTTGGTTTTTCTTGTTCATTTGGATGTTTCAGGGTCGAGGCCTAGTTTGGGGTGTAAAGAGTGTATAATATATCTCCTGGTTCGGTTCATGCAATTGAATTATGGTGAACTTGACAATATTTTGGGGTTTGGTCCTATAGTGTGGACATTTGGGGATGAATTCATTGTATATAGGTCGGGTATTCAAGGTATCCCTTATCGCTCATCATCATGTTTCACAAGCAGAAGTTGCACTAGTCATTGTCCTCGATGTTTATTTACAGTGGTAATCATGCCTCCAAGATAGAGAATGAGTAATCGAAGAGGTTGTGGTGATAATATTGGGCACAAAAGGGTTCACCCTTTTGCCTATGATTTTGTTGCTATTTTTTGGTGTTGTTCCTTTGGAGGTGAGGAAGGAGATATTGGCACTGGAATGATAAGGATGTAGGGGATCGTCGTTATGACTCTCTCTGAATTAGTAGGGGAGGATGAAAAATGGCTCCAACCTACGAGAATATTCAGGGAAAGGAGACTTCATTTCATGAGCTCTTTGGCGTTGAACTTATAAATGTTGACTATGATGTCTCTCATCTTCAAGGACAAACAAGCGGAAAATTACAATATTTTCTTCACTAGAAGAAAGTAAATGAATGCTTCACAATTAGAGGTTGTGTCTAGATAATGTTGACTCTCGTTTAGCACAGGTGGAAAGCTTCTTTGTGAGTGATTTAGCCTTTGGGGATCTCACAAATCCTCCAGTTGATAGTGTACAAACACCTGCTTTGATTTCTTCAAATCGTGACTAGAATTGTGATTGCATTTCCTAAAACTTGTATGGAGGCACAATTTGAAGCATCATTGATGGGTATTTGGTCTCTAATTGGAGGGAGTAGATATCAATTATGTGCCATAACATTTTCTAAATCACAACTTCAACATGTTTATTCATTCTAGTGCAGTTGATACGTATCTTTGGCTCTAATTTCTTATTCTTCCAAGCACTCTTATGATGTCTCTGTTCATTTTTTATACGTTTTGTTGGTGTATTTCTATGTAGAGGGAGGTATAATGTTAATTCAAAGTGGGATCTGTGTCTTATTTCATTTGTGGGGTCCATGTATATTTGCTAAGCTGCTCTAAGATAGTATTAGTAAGCCTGGACTTCAGTCTTTTTGGTCTAGTTCTCTATTCAGTAGTGTTATCTGAGCTCTATATTATTTCTGATAAGAGGAATGGAATGAAAACAAGCATGGCTATGATCATCATGTAATACTCAGTCTTTTGATATGGAATATGAAGTATATATATTTACAAAATAAATGACATAAGGTTTATTGAGGCATATTTTAATTCTCTAGACTTATTATATAAACACATTTCAAAAAATAATATATGGTGTCCCTATCTAAACTTGTTAAATTATGGTATGTTCTATGCTTAGAGCAGTTTACTTATTTTTCTTATTATTATCCATAGATTAGCAATCACATGTATATTAAGTAAAGTGCAGATAAAACATTAAACGATCAACAGAAAACAAGCCAAGACAAGAGACACAAGATGTGGCAGCTAGCTAGGGACAAACCCTAATACGGGGAAACCCTTTGATCAAATCTTCTTTTATCTTCAATAGTTCAACAGAGAGAAATAATACAAAATCCAATTTTTGTAATTTTGTATCAGCAGCAGCAAACCCTAGATCAGCAAAGTCAAACGTGGTCAAATGAGTTCAAATTGACCTCCAATATGCTTGGTCAATTTCTGGTCAACTTTCCCTTGAAAAGCCTAAAGAAACAACCCTTGAAGAACCCCAAAACTACAGTCAATTTGTAGATTTCCAAAGTCAACTTGTAGCCCTAAACTAGGGCAGTCAACACTGGTCAAACTAGAGGTCAGATCACCTTGTTTTACATGCAAAAAATTGTGGCCTACCTAGGAGAAGCAGACACACCCAAACCGTACCTCTAGAAGGTCAACGCTTGGTCAACGTTGGTCAAAGAAATGACTAGTGTCCTTCTTTCTGCGTCTTCCTTGCCCTAGGAAGTCTTCCTTTCAGCCACACGTGTGAGAGAGAGAGAGACTCTTTTTTGTGCAGGAGAGAGAGAAGATTGGTGAGAGTGAAGTGTCCAAATGAGAAGGAGGCATCCTGTATTTATATGAAAACGTTGAAGATGAATAGATGTTTCTATTGGGTTTCTGAGCCTACATAATTTTGCTGGCTGACCTTGATAATTTGTCCATAATCAAAATAAATTCATATCTCCATAAATACTTATCGGAATCGGATGATCTTTAGATCAATCCTACACCTCTCGATGAGAGGAATCTAGGAAAAATATTAGCAACCATGTATAAGGTGACCCACATGAATTTTGGCCCTAGTTGCCAATTTTAACACTCCCTCTCAACTAGGGAGAACTCCATCAGCAATCCATCTGACCGTTGTTATTATTCGTCCATTAAATGCACTGCCCGCACAGCTTGACCCCTGCTCTGCTCTGCTCTGCTTTGCTTTGATTTGCTTTGCTCAAACTGTGGAGAAGAAGAAATGATCAAGGATGTATCATACCATCCTCCACTGAGTTGAAGTCAGCCTCAGAGTGTGTACCACTCTCACTGATCCCAGATCAATGGAGGTCATCCTAGCATAGGGAGTACGGTAGATACAACGATGCATCCATCGATAAAACTGCTATGGTCCCTATCCTCATTTCCCTGCTCATTGATAAGATGAGAGGTATTTCCCATGAGTCCAAGACTGCATGGGTAGGATGCCTCGACAGGATAACTAATCATCCTGTCCACAGGAGAACGAATCATCTTGTCCAGTGGATGCCACATAGAACTAATCATCCTAGCCTACAGGAGAACTAATCATCCTGTTCCACAGTCGCCATGGAGAACGAATCATCTTGGCCCACAAGAGAACTAATCATCTTGTTCCACAATTGCCATGGGGTGTCACAAGGGAAGGTTGAACCTTTTACCCTGTACATAGTGCATCACCAGGGGATGGTGAGTCACCATGTGATCACATGTTGCTCCAAGAAGTGCCCCGCGCCCCCTTGGAGCTCCCAGAGCTTATTACATCATACTTGACCCTCATAATAGGGTCTCTAAACGACACCAAATCGTTCTCAAAAAGTCAAGAATTTGACCTTTCCCAGGGGCTTTGTCAAAATGTCAGCGACCTGTTCATCTGTACCGATATGTTGGAGCCTTATAGCTCCCCACTGCACCATATCTCGAATATATTGGTACCTGATATCGATATTCTTGGAGCGATCATGGAATACGGGATTCTTTGATAAACGAATCCTGCTCTGGTTGTCACACAGGATCACGGTGGTATCCAATGTAAATCCAAACAACTCATTGAAGAGCTTTCACAACCAGACTTCCTCACAGGAGGCCATGCTAGCAGCAATGTACTCTGCCTCGGCGGTGCTCAAAGCCACTGATTTCTGCATCCTTCTCATCCAGGATATCGAGGCAGATCCCAAAGAGAAACAGCACCCGGAAGTGCTCTTACGGTCCACCACACTGCCTGCCCAATCAACATCAGTATATCCAAGTAGTCTCACATCTTCGGCAGTGTATCTTAACCCATGAGTAATTGTGCCACGAAGATATCTCAACAGATTCTTGGCACCAATCCAATGTGTGTGGTGAGGTTCAACCATATGTTGACTCAACATGTTGACCGCAAAGCATATATTCGGATGGGAGTTCACCAAGAACATCAATGCTCTGACGAGTTGACGATACTCGGTAGAATTTCGTAAAATAGGTCCAACAGCACTACCGCTTAACTTCTTGAAGTTAAGCTCCATTGGGGTAGTTACGGGCTTCTAGTCCACCATACCGAATCTTTCCAATATCTTCACCACATATTTTCCTTGAGATAGGAAAATCTCCCCTGGCTTCTGCCAGACTTCAAGTCCTAGGAAATAGTCAAAGTCCTACGTCTTTCATTTCGAACTTAGAAGCTAGCTCCCTCTTACATTTGTGAATGAGAGGGTCTGCACCTGTTAGAAAGAGGTCGTCAATATACAACACCAGTATGAGAGGTTTTCCATCTTCAACCTTAAAGTAAAGGTTAGGGTCAGCTTCACTCCTAGTGAATCCTAGCTTCATCAAGTAGCTATCGATCCTCTCATACCACACTCGAGGTGCTTGCTTCAGCCCATAGAGGGCCTTCTTCAACCTGCACACATGAGATTTTTGATCATGAATCTCAAATCCTTCAGGTTGCTCCAGATAGATCTCCTCTTTGATCAAACCATGTAAGAACGCAGCCTTGACATCTATCTGATGTAGGTTCCATCCTTGCGAAGCAGCAAGGCTATGATCGAGCGGATGGTGGTATATCAGGCAACAGGTGCAAATATCTTTTCATAGTCTATACCTTCCTTCTAGGAGAAGCCACGAGTGACAAAACGAGCCTTATATTTTTCCACACTTCCATCAACTGCATGCTTTATCTTGTAAAGCCATTTTGAAGTGACAACTGATTTGTCCTGGGGTCTGGGGACCACATCCAAAACATCATTTTTCATAATGGACTCATATTCCTCGGTCATAACATCCTTCCATACTTGATGCTTGAAAACATCTGTGAATGACGAAAGCTTATTTTGAATGATCGTGCTCATGATGGTTAGGTATCCCTGATACCTTTTCGGCTTCTTACTTTCACGGAAGGTTCCTCTGGGTGCAATGTGTCCTTCAGCATCATCAAGTGTCCCCCTAAGCCATGAAGGCCTCTTCCTAGAAGAGGAAGACTCTTGTGGAGGAGGATCAATAGGATCCGTAGGTTCTTCCACATTAGGCATCGTCTCATCTTCCTTTTCCTTCAATTCCCCGGTGTCAGCTTCTTTAGATCCCCTTAAAGTAGGAAGATTATCTACTTTGCTAAGAGCCATATCTTTGTCAAAGGTGACATCATGACTAATCTCGACTTCCCTTTGACCAACCACATAGATTCCATAGCCCTTAGTATTTTCGCTATAGCCCACGAAGATTCCTTTCTTTCCAGATGCACCTAATTTATTCCTTTTCTCTTTTGGCACATGAAAATATACAGGGCTTCCAAAAATTCTAAAATGAGATACATCAGGTTTCTTATTGGTGAACATTTCTTCGAGAGTCTTGGAACCCAATGCTTGATGAGGGCATCAATTTTGTACATATACGACAATATTTGCAACTTTGGCCCATAGAAACTTCGGAAGTCTTTGATCATGGAGCATAGCACGAATAGCTTCCACAATTGTACGATTCTTCCTTTCTGCCACACCACTCCGTTCAGGAGTATATGGTGTAGTAGTCTCCCTCTTAATGTCAGCCTCCTTGCAAAAGTCATGAAACTCATTAGATTCATATTCAGTCCCATTACCAGTCCTTAAGGTCTTGATCTTCTTCTCGATTAAGGCTTTGAAGTGTCGAAACCAGGAGAACACTTCATCCTTCTTTTTCAAGAAATATATCCAAGTCTTGCGAGAATAATCATCTGTAAAAGTGAGATAATATGAATATCCTCCCAAGGAGTTCATAGGCATCATACCAGATATGTCTGAGTGAACCAACTGCAATATATCAGAGGTCTTGCTTTGGCTTGAGGGGAATGGTCCCCTTTTGAGCTTTCCTTCGACACATCATGGACATACACCTTCTTGCTCTACTCGGAATTTGGGCATCCCTGTCAACATTTGTCTCACATCGGGTAGAGATTTATAATGAAGGTGAGCAAGCCTCCGATGCCATAGTTTGGACTGAAGAGATGTGTCACAAGACATGACACCTAATGGACTTCCTCCGACCTGATATAATGAATCAACTCGAAACCCAAGAGTGAAAGCATATTTAAAGTTTTTTTTTTCCATACACGTACCTTGCCATCGCTGAAGGCCACCTTGTAGCCTTTGTCTTCCATTGTTGAAATGGACACCGGGTTCTTTTTGAGATCAGGTACATATAATACATCTTCTAAGTGAATTGTATTACCCTGATTCAATTGAAAAGTGACATTTCCTACGCCTTTCATGGAATATTTTGAATTATCTCCAAGAACAATTTCCAAGTTGGTTTCCTTCTCTATCAGATTATAGAGAGCTTCTGTGTAACCAGTGAAGTGCCTTGAGGCACCACTATCAATAATCCAATTTCCCAGTGAGTTCGGGGGAGCAGTAGTAGATAGAGTTTCTGGCAGATAATATTCATCTTGCTTATTGTTAACAGTGTTAGATTCATACCTGGAATTTCTTGCCTTCTTGATTGGTTGTCCTCTTCCTTAATTTCCGGAACTTCTCTTACCTCTTCCATTTGACCTATCATTCCTTTGATTGCCTTGAGAGCGATTTTGTTCATCGTCCCAGTGCGAGTCCCTTTTATCAGGGCACTCCCTTGCATAGTGACCTATTTTATTGCAATTGTAACATCGTCCTTTTCTTCCACCCTTTGTTCCAGCCTTTCCTTTGAATTTAGCCCCGAAATTGTTTCTTCTTTTAGCATGAGAAGAAAAGGCAATGGGATGACCTTTAAGTGTGGGCATTTCCCGTTCTTCCATCCTTGCTTCTTCTTGAATGCATCTTGCCATTAATTCCTTAAATCCAAGAATTACATTATTGTTGAGGAGAGTAGTCCCGAATATATACCATTCAGATGGTAGTCCTCCAAGAGTTGTGAGTGCCATTTCCCTGTCAGGAATTACTTCCCCAATAGATAGGAGATCATTCTTGATCTCGGTGATCCTTAAGAAATATGCTTCCATATTTTCATCTTTTCCCTTCTTAATTTCCTTCAACTTATTTCTAAGAAACAGGACTTGATTTGCATCATTAAATTTAAATAAACTCACCAGTCTATCACATATTTCCTTGGATGTGTTCAGCTTGGAAACATAGGCCACCAAGCGCTTGTCAATAGAGTCTCAGATGATCTTCCTTGCTTTGACTTCTCCCTTTGTCCATTTGTTCCTAGTAGCAGCAAATGCATTTGATGGAGGCTCGACAATTCCTCTTCTCACATGGTCCAACACTTCTTGTTCTTATAATGTTAGATCGAGAGACATCTTCCATCCGTGGTAGTCAGACTTCTCATGGAGTTTGTCTTCGATAAGGAAGTGTGTTGAGGACCCCATGGTTTCTTTTAGATAGCCTTTCCAACCTTCTCTTCAGTGATTTGTCTTGCTCTTTCTCTTGCTTGGGCTTTGCCTTAACCTGGCTCTGATACCATGTTAAATTATGGTATGTTCTATGCTTAGAGCATTTTACTTATTTTTCTTATTATTATCCACAGATTAGCAATCACATGTACATTAAGTAAAGTGCAGATAGAACATTAAATGATCAACAGAAAACAAGCCAAGACAAGAGACACAAGATGTGGCAGCTAGCCAGGGACAAACCATAATACGAGGAAACCCTTTGATCAAATCTTCTTTTATCTTCAATAGTTTAGCATAGAGAAATAGTACAAAATCTGATTTCTGTAATTTTATATCAGCAGCAACAAACCCTAGATCAACAAAGTCAAACTTGGTCAAATGAGTTGAAATTGACCTCCAATATGCTTGGTCAATTTCCGGTCAACTTGCCCTTGAACAGCCTGAAGAAACAGCCCTTGAACAACCCCAAAAGTATAGTCAGTTTGTAGATTTCTGAAGTCAACTTGTAGCCCTAAACTAGGGAAGTCAACACCAGTCAAACCAAAGGTAAGATTACCTCGTTTTACATGCCAAAAATTGTGGCCTGCCTAGGAGAAGCAGCCACACCCAAACTATACCTCTGGAAGGTTAGCGCTTGGTCAACGTTGGTCAAAGAGATGACCTATTGTCCTAGCATCCTTTTGTCTGTGTCTTCCTTGCCCTAGGACGTCTTCCTTTCAGCCACACGTGAGAGAGAGAGAGAGACTCTTTTCTGTGCAGGAGAGAGAGAAGATTGGTGAGAGTGAAGTGTCCAAATGAGGAGGAGGCATCCTGTATTTATATGCAAACGTTGAAGATGAATAGATGTGTTTGTTGGGCTTTTGAGCCTACATAAGTTTGTTGGCTGACCTTGACAATTTGTCCATAATCAAGATAAATTCATATCTCCATAAATACTTATTAGAATCAGATGATCTTTAGATCAATCCTACACCTCTCGACAAGAGGAATCTAGGAAAAATATTAGCAGCCATAAATAAGGTGACCCACATGGAGTTTGGCCCTAGTTGCCAATTTTAACAAAACCCATATCAATCCAAATCCTTATCATAATAGGGATTTGTATTCCTTTCATGGATGAATTGAAGGAGCTTAACCCATAATTGATCTTCATGTAATGTTTTAAGTTACTTAAGGCAGTTCTTCATGGTTTTTTCCTTCTATTATATTTTTCCACTACAATTTTAAGTGAAGATGCCTAGAATATGTAGGCGATATTGTGTCATGAGCATACACCAATTGAAATAGTGTGTACTTCATAGATACTTTTAATATTTTAGACTAAAAAGACAACATGTAATGTGTCTAATCGATTAATTTTCTTATAGACTTAATGAGAGCTCTAACCGAGGTTGTGTTTGTGATGTCAATCTATCCATGCTTTAGGATAATACAATGTATTTTTTCTATGAATTAGAAGATAATCTCAAGAACACTTTACCACCTTAACAATCAAATGGGCTCCTTTATTAGGCATGATTTAGACTTGGCATGCAAATCTACAAAAGATACTTTCAAAGAGGAACTTGGTTTTAATGAAAAATTTCATTAGTTTAAATAACATGCACTATATCCCTCTTCAAGACATTTATTTCCACCAAAATGCATCTATTCTAAGAGTTTTGTTTTGTTTTTTTTTTGGCCTTTTTTTTTTAAACATTAGGGATCCAATAATGTCTAAGCTTGTATGCTTAAAGCCAATGTTGTATGGAGCCCATAGAAATTTCATTATCCAAGTTTATTTGTTACTTTTTAATATATTTCCTATATTTTTTTATGTAATTGTGACTTGTTGTGGAATGTGGCTAGACAACTTTTTTTTTTTCAAGTAACATATCCTAAGAGAAACTACGTTGACACTTTCATCATTCTGAGGGTACATAGATTAAATCTTGGATTCTTTAATGCCCAAAGCTAGGTCCACAACAAATGAATAGATCATATATAGCTCATCAACAATCAAATCAGTAAGAGAAAACATGTCACAAAGTGGTATTTGAACTTAGCTGGGGAGGTAATTACTTTCCTCACAACCATAGTGAGATACACCCAATTTACAATGTGGTTAGACAATATATTACAGTACAAAAAACTTTTTGTGTATTAGAGGACTAGAAAAATATCCACCTAAACCAGTCGACCCCCAATGTGCTTCTTTAGATATAATGACAAATTTCATTATTTTAAACAACATATGCTTTCTCCCTCTTCCTAAAGAAATTTATTTCCACCAAAATTCATTTATTCATTTTTTTCACAATGGTTTAATAAAGTTTATTCCTCTATGTTCAAAGATGATGTTGGATGGAACCCATTGAAATTTCATTTTTCAAGTTTATTTGTTAATTTTTGACATCATTCGTATCTTTTTATGCAATTGTAATTATCGTGGAATGTGGCTAGACAATATTTTTTTCATACGTAGCATATCCTAAGGAAAACCACTTTCGCACTTCCAACATTTTGAGGCTAGTAAACAAGGTAAGCCCTAGATTCTTGATGGCACAAAGTTAGGTCAACAACTCATGAATATATTATATATAGCTCATCAATAATTGGCTCATCAAGAGAAAACATGTTACAAAAGAAGTGATATTTGGACTTTGGTGGAGCGGTAACAACTTTCCTCACAACCAATTGATAATGTCATTAGACATCATATTATAGGACAAAATATATTTTTATATGTTAGAGGGCTTGAAAAAATATCCACCTAAACCACTCACCCCCAATGTGCTTCTACAGTGATATATTCAATATGGATTACCTCCACACAACTTCTTAGGATGCCATCTTTTCCAATTATTTACATGGTAGCAATCACAAACTTGAAACATGATTTTTTTCATTAGTAAGCTTCTTATATAGCAATTTGAAGCTCCGTAGGAGCACTAAATTAGAGGAAATTTGAGCCTGAAATGGGCATCTTTAAGGAAATATAAATAATAAGAGCATGTGCCACATCACATTAAGATGTGTTTCTTTAATGAAGTTCAATATTGTTATGAAACCAGCTCAAGAAAAGATAGAAAAGATAGATCAACGCCTTAGAATTCAGCCTCTTCAAGGGGGCAACCTCCTTTACATTACATAAATGAACAATTCTTGGATGATACAAATGAAAATACCTCCTTTCTATATATAGGAGTCTAAGGGGTTATAACATAATCAGAGCCGACATAACAATAATAATGTAAGGGCACAATAATAACAATAGTGGGCTTCTATGGGGCACAATAGTAACAATATGGGCACTACATGGGTACATCAATATAATAAGTGGGTTATACTAATAACAATAAGGGGTTACACTAGTAGTATAGGGGCCTAACATGCCCCTCTCCTTCAAAAAGCATTGTCCTCAACGCTTGAGTAGTTCTTGATGCTTCTGTATAAAATTCTTGTCCTCCCATGTGGAATATTCAGCGGGTAAGTTCTTCCACTTGATGAGATACTCTGAAATTGATCGATTTCGTAGCTGTCGGGTTCTTGTTTCTGTGACTGCTCCAGGTTCCAATATGATTTTTCCTTCCTCTTCAATTTCTGGCAATATTGCTTGAATTGGGATCTTTTGCAACTTTTGAATGAGTGGCCATACTTCTTCCATTCATCCCTTGCTTCGTTTATCCAATTTGATTGGATAATATAAATAGCACAAAACAATGCTTCCACATCCTCATCCTTGAAGAGTCTTCCCATTCGGTAAGGTCGCCATTTTTTAAGTGCATGTAGTATTGCCAACATTTCCTTCTCATAAATAGCTTGCTTGAGATGTAGCAGTAAAAATACCCAATCACCTACATCAAAACATTTTTCACTACGATGTTGATCTACCTGTTGTTTCGTTTGATTTTGCACCGAAGTGGCGTTATCCTTTAAAAGTTGGAGAACTTGCTGTTGATGCTCGATGTGATCTTTCTCTGCTTGAACCTTTTTCTTCTTGATATGTCCTTCTATCTTTTGAGGAGTGGTAATTTCTTCCAGTCCATTACAAGATATAGTCGGATTCATTTCTTGATGCTCGATGTGATCTTTCACTTCTTGAACATTTTTCTTCTTGATGTGTCCTTCTATCTTGATAGTTTGAGGAGTGGTAATTTCGTCCATTGAATTACAAGATATCGTTGGATTCATTTCTTCTTTCTCGATGTGATCTTTCACTTCTTGCACCTTTTTCTTCTTGATATGTCCTTCTATCTTGAGAGTTTGAGGAGTGGTAATTCTTGCCAATGCTTTACAAGATATAGTCTGATTCATTTCTTCTTTCTCTTCATATTCTATGTAAAATAATTTCTTCTCAGCACACCTATGACCTTTAGTGCATTTGCTATCACAATTGTAACAAAGCCCTTTTTCTCTTTTTTCTTCCAATTGTTCTGGTGTAACCCTTGTAGGTTGTGGAAGGCTGGGAGAAAGAACACTTCCATCTTTATAGTTGTGAAGGGTATGCTTCCTGGTTTCCATAATTTTGCTTTCCATTATGTCACAAAGACCTTTTACTCTTTCCAATTGTTGTGGTGTTGCTCTAAAGAAGGTGTTGCTCTTTGTATCCTCATAATGTGCTATCATTTCCTCCGTGAAAATTGACCACGTAACAAGTTTTTTACGAGAACAAAGCCCTTCATACCATAAAAATTGATCTGGTTCTAAATATGAAGATGCAATACATACCTTTTGTAACAGTTGTACACCATGTAGATCAAAATATTGCTCCATCTGAAGTGTCCAATTTACCGGATCCTTGCCATCAAACTTCCTCATCTTGCTTTTTCTTGATTTTAGGAGCTCAACCTTGAAACGACTGTAACTCTGTACTTTTAGATCTTTAAGTTCTGAAATTGTGAACTATAGTCGCCCTCTGTGTCCTCTTTCCAATGCCACCAGTCTAATCCAAATTGGATTCTCTAAGAAAGAGTTATGTACAATCTCCCAATATGACCTTATTATAGACCTTTCCAGAAGAGCGAAATTGTATGAAGTGCCACGTGTCACTATTTCAACCTTTGGATCTAAAAAATGTATACAAGAAACTACAGTCCGTCCTCTTTCTGTACCTTCTTACGAAATTTCAATCCGATCCCCAGAGAGAAAGTTATGACGATTTTCCCCAGGTCACCTGTTTTGAATGTAATTCAGGAGTCTGCAAAAAGACCAACTTCCTTAGATCATATCTCCGCAAATATCATGCGAAAAGATCTGAAATTCGGACCCAAGGTTCAATGCGATTTCTTCTCAAATGGGTTTTTTTTGCGACTTCTGAAACATCACAAAAAAAAGTTATAGCGAAAATTCCACGATGACCTGTTTGGAGCAGCGAAACCCTAGAATCCAAAGCTCTGATACCAAATGTTATGAAACCAGCTCAAGAAAAGATAGAAAAGATAGATCAACGCCTTAGAATTCAGCCTCTTCGAGGGGGCAACCTCCTTTACATTACATAAATGAACAATTCTTGGATGATACAAATGAAAAGACCTCATTTCTATATATAGGAGTCTAAGGGGTTATAACATAATCAGAGCCGACATAACAATAATAATGTAAGGGCACAATAATAACAATAGTGGGCTTCTATGGGGCACAATAGTAACAATATGGGCACTACATGGGTACATCAATATAATAAGTGGGTTATACTAATAACAATAAGGGGTTACACTAGTAGTATAGGGGCCTAACAAATATATATTTTTCTATTAATGATATTTTCCATGTAAGTTGGGTTAATGTGGAGATAAGAGGTTAATGTTAAATAATATTGATAATTTTAGATTCTTTCACATACATAATAAATGATAATGGATGATGATGATGACAACATTACATCCATTGAAACTAACATTGTCATACTGATCTAGGTAAACAACTCTTGTCAACTTCACAAGCTCACCCAACAAAAGGGCACCCAACAAAAGGGCCTAATTAGACCTTTCTTCATTGACCCTTCAGTTATGGCTTGATTATCATAAACTATGTATGAGTTAAATGAAATGCATCTAATAACCTTTTGAAACCTTGATTTTGATGATTTTTTTTATATATTTCAGCTTTGATTGACAAATTTGAGTGCACAATTTTTTTGTTATAACAAAATGGTTCAATATATAAGAAATATATTCATGATCTCGGTAAATTAATTTCTCGTCATCAATCCTATCACATTTCAATGGATTAATATATGAATACATACTAATATGAAATATATTTGTGAGCTTATTAAAAAGCAAAGAGGCTCTGCTAAAAATACAGGATAATGTAGAACATTCTTTTCCAATAAGAGAAAGATCGAATTTACTAAGAAAGTAAATGATCCCTCTTTCCCAAAGATTTATGTTTTACTACTCTCTAATTATATCCTTTGTGTGTTAAATTGTTGTCACCTTTACATAACTTGAACTAGCATTGTTTTGGGTTGTTTGGAAAATTACAATACAAAAATCAATATGTGAGAAAGGGAAGGCATGTAGAAAATTCTTGAAACCATGCAACTAATAATGAGAGAAAATTGATCACAAAAGACATAAGATTTCTCTACCAAAATTCTACAAAAAGAAAACAATGAATAAAAACACAATCACACATAGAACATAATAATTTTTCCTAGGGAATGCAAATGGTAAAAACCCCTCTTGCTTGTATTAAATCAACTGAGAAATCTGATCTATTACATAGAATCTGCTTCAAGCCTAAAGCTCCCTACAATATTGATCAACTCTACAAAGACTTGCTCAACACTTAGGAAAATAAGGCCTGCCAGGAAGCTCATATTCCCTAGCACAGTTTTGCCCCTAAAATATAGGAATTTCTCCTATTTCTTTGCACGATTCCCAAGATAATTTTCACCTCTTGATCCTCAAGCTCTCTTGCTCTACTTTCTTCTCAAGCTCACCCTCAAAATCTTGTGTACAATAAATAAATGCATATGTGTCTCCATCCAGTCTTAATAGGAAATTCGAATTGCATAACCTACTAGGGCTAAATTTAGTAGTTGCAACTAGTTAACTGAGAGTAAGTCGAGTTAACAGAAAGTTAACTACTCAACTAAACTCAAAACTATCTCTATTCTAGAACTAGAGATTAGTTAACTAACAAACACTAGAGTTTAACTCCATTAGATAGCTAAATTTTAGTTATCAACTAGTACAAAACTCATTGAAAGCCATCTAACTTGAACTAACTGACAATAAACTAGTGATAGGCCATATCACACATGTTAACTGACAACTAACTCAAGTATCTATGAGATTGAATTCGAATTGGCATCTTTGACTAAGGCACAAGTTAAAGAATCCATTCCTTCCTACAATTTCAACACTCCCTCTTAGCGAGGAAGGGCTTCTTGGAAGAACCTCGTCCACATGGATTTGTCTTCATCTCTACCAAGTTCTTTGATGCAACACTTTCTCCCTATGAACTAGAGAGTGCCATGTACCTTGTGTATCTGGGTGTCTGCTTCTTGATGATGGGAGACTCAACTCTCTTATGAGTTCCCTTACCCAAATCCTCTGCCCACTTAGCTTGAACTCTCCTTACACTGGAATTATCTGACCGGTTCTCATAATCATCTTATTGATCATCCCAACTACCAACTAGATTATACGGAAACTGAGATACTGGTTGAGGCTCCATCTTGAGAGTTCTATCTTGCTCTCGCTCAACCACCACATCTCTACTTTGAAAGTATTTGCCTTACTCCTCAAGGATGCACATGCATCTACCTCTAATTTACAAAGGCTCTCGATCCTGACACCAATCTACTTGACTTGTCCTAAAGTAGAATGCTTGAGGAAGATCTTCCCTTTGTTGAACACAACATCATACCCTTTGTCTTCAATGGTAGCTACGGAAACAAGATTCTACCTCAATCTTGGAACATAGAGAACATCTATGAGTTGAAGAGGATTATCTGACTCCCTCTGAAAGTTGACAGTGCTAGCTCCTCTAGCTACATACATGCCATTATCTCTTAGCTCAATATGAAATTGCATGTTCTTCTCCTTCAGGTGGTTGAAACTCTTCTTGTTCCCGGTCATGTGGAAGGATGTTCCTTAAACACATATGGCAGGTACTTTGCCTCCTCTTTTGTTGATCATTGCAACTTTTGCTCCCCCAGAAAGCATGCATCTCCAGCTCCAAAATTTTCCACTATCAATGATCACAACTCCTTTTGTGTCACTGAAATTTGGCTCTTTGATCTATCCCACTAGCAGGCATGTAGCTCCACTAAGAAGATTTCTCATTGAGTCTTCTAGATCTTCCCTCTTATAAGTGGTTTGTCGATCCAAATGGATCCTAGAACTCTCTAATTCTTCAAAATCACTTAAAAGATAAAAAAAATTGCATGAGAAAATCTTCATAAAACAACAGAAAACACTATCGGGACCCAAAAAACACAAGAAAATAGTGAAAACAGAGCTATCGGTGGCTTGAACAGTGAATGCATAGGAGCCGTTGGATCTGGCCGATCAATAGTCCAGATCCGATCGGCAAATTGCAAATCGGTGGTGACAGGTGCAGGAAATCGGAGCACACCACATAAAACTTGCGATGGCGATCGACGGAGTCAATGAGGACCGTCGATCAAGTGCGCAAATCGATGGCCCACGTTGCATCGCAGAATCGTAGCTGGAAAATGCAAATAGAGCGCCCACCAAACCACCCGGGGTTATCGCGATATGCGATTGCGATCAATCGCATAGCGATATTGCAATCATAAAACGCAATGGATTAGGGCTTATACATACATACATACATACATACATATATCTATATATGCAATGCGATTATCTGGACTCGACGGATATATAAACGTGATTTTATAAGATTTGAGATCCGTCAATTGGCATTTTTAATGTATTTCCATTTATTAAGCAAAATACAAAGGGAAGCTTCGATGCGATGAAACCCGGACCCGAAGGGGTTTAGGAATGAAAATGTATAATATTTCAAATCTGATGAATAGTGTTTTGGTGGTTTTTCCTGTGTTTGAATGCATTTCTCTGTGTAAACAGAGAATGGTCGTTTCAAGTATTTCAAAGGCCCGATGCACTCATCTGTTGCGGAACAGGTGGCCACCTCCCCTAAAGACGTTATGCAGTGATTATTAACACTCAGAAGGGGGATTCAAGCGGACAAAGGAGATAGAAAGCCGACAAGAGGAAATGAACAGGTAGCACAGATTGGCTTTAAAGCCATAGCAAACAGAAGATAGAGGCACGCAGTGCTAAGATAGAGCAAAGACAGAGGCAGAGAGTGATAGAGAGAGTCTATGTACTCAAAGAGGCTTGAGAGTTTCAAGCCAAACTCTTGTTGTTGTATTTGTTGTGTCTTGAGACTCGTGTTGAGCTCATACTTTTGTAAAACTCTGTTCTGAAGACATAATAGAGAGGCCACCATTGAAGGTTTGACCAGGAGACATAGCCCAGGAGTGTTGGGTGAACTCCTTATTAAAATTGTTGTGTTTATGTGTATTGTCTATTATGTTCTTTAGCTGCTTCATTGTCCATGTATTTCGCAATCTTATCGATCCATTACACAAAGTAACATAGGCATATCCATGCATATGAGTCTATAATACCTTAAAAGTAATCTAAGATCTCATTTTCAGATCAAGTGGTATCAGAGATTTTGGTTTTTGGTTTGTTAAGGTTAGACAAGCTTGTGTTGGACTTTTGTTGAATGCTAACTAGGTCAAATCTCAATCTAGGACAAGGAGAACTTGTTGAGGCTAATCCAGAAATTGGGAGAGTCTATTCTCAAAGGAGAATGGCAGAAGAAACTCCATGGGAGTTAGAGGCCCAATTCATGGAAATTTTTATGGCCATGAGGGCCATGGTAGAAGAGATGTATTGGGAGTTCAAGAAAGGTCGAGGTGAAAGCACTTCAACACCTCAACCAGATAAAGGAATAGAGGAACCTCTTCTAGTTGCCCAGCCATATGGCAAAGGAAAAGAAGAGAGGCCTTCTCCACCATCTACCCCATCATCTCCTTCATCTTCCTCATCTCCTAGCCCTAATAAGAAAAAGAAGAAGACTTATGTGATTAAATTAGATGTAAAGTTTGATTTGCCAATTTATGATGGAGAATTAAATGTAGAAAAGCTAGGTAACTGGATTAGACAGATTGATGTATATTGTCTGGTGTAGAGCATTACTTCAGAAAGGATAAAGATTCAGCTGGCTAGCCTTCGCCTTGGAGGAACTGCCCTAGTGTGGTGGGAAGGCAAGACACAAGCTGATTTGAAGAAGCATGGTAAAATTCTTTCTATCTGGAGTGAATTTGTTTCTACCATTAAAAAACAATTCTATCCACTAGCTTATATGCAGCAAGCAATGATGAGTTGGAAAACTCTTTGCCAATTAAAAGGGCAAAGTGTACAAAGCTATACCCAAGAATTTAGAAAAAGAGCTTTAACTCTAGGAATTTCTCTAGACTCACCTGAACCTTTGTTGAAGTATATAGGTGGTCTACACACTATTTGAAGCACACCATTCTCATGGTTAACCCCACTAGCCTAGATGATGTATCAGTTCAGGGTACACATCTAGAGGCTAGAGGCAGGAATGTGAACCTAGAGATTGGGGGATCATCAAAACCCACTATAAGCAAGAACAAGGAAAAGAAGAAGCAGAAATGGAAAGAGAGGAAGACAAACACTGTACAGAAAGACAAACCTTCATGCACTCACTGCAAGAAGGATGGATATGATGATGCACACTGCTGGATTTTGCATTCGGAGTTGAAACTCAAGAAGTTCGATGGAAATAAGAAGAAGACTGTTGCTGCTATTCAGAAAGATTTAGGGTCAGACTCAGGTGATGAAACAATTGTCACAGCCTCAGGTATAAAAATTAAAAATTTTGAAGCATCTATTAGTAATTCTACACAATCTATTTATAATGAAGAAAATGAGAGGAAAAGGCATGAGCTTTTTCATATTAGAGTTATTTCCAAGCATCATAAGATTGATACTTTATTTGATAGTGGATCACAAGTAACTTTGATTTCTGAAGCAATTGTAAAGAAGTTGGGATTACTAAGCACACCCCATAAGAAGCCATATCCATTAGGTTGGGTATGTGATAAAGCGAAGCTACAAGTGACAAGACAATGTAAACTTAGGTTTGCTATTGGGTCAACATTTGTAGATGAGGTTGAGTTAGACATAGTTCCCTTGGATATATGTGGAATTGTTTTAGGAAGTCCTTACTTGTATGATAGAAAAGCAATTTTCTATAGAGCAGAAAATAAGTATCTACTCACTAAAGATGGAATGGAATATATTGTAAGAGCTCATAAACTCAAAAATAACTACTCTCTCATAAACTCAGGGTAGATGAAAAGAATTGTAAATTCATGCAAGAAATTTTTGCTAATGGTTGTAAAGGAAAGGGACCCTAATAAAACCAATATATTTGAGGTCTGTGATGCTAAATAGAAAGCTGATTTAGAAAAAGTTGTTTCAGAATATGATATTCTATTTCAAGAACCTAAAGGTCTGCCACCCAAAAGGGAAATTGTACATGATATTCATTTGGAGCAAGATGTTCCATTGCCTAACCTCGGAATGTATAGGTTATCCGCTTTAGAGAATGCAGAGATCAAGAAGCAAGTATAGGAGCTACTCGATAAAGGGTTCATAAGACCAAACACATCACCATGCGGATCTCCAATTGTGTTGGTGAGAAAGAAAGATGGCTCGTGGAGGATGTGCATTAATTACAGAGCACTGAATAAAATAAAGATCAAGAATCGTTATCCCCTTCCTCACATTGATGATCTATTGGATCAGCTGAAAGAGGCAGTTTACTTTTCCAATTTGGACTTGCGTAGTGGCTATCATCAGGTCAGAGTTGTAGAACAGGATGCATGGAAGATTGCTTTCAAGACAAAGCAAGGGTTTTATGAATGGATGGTTATGCCTTTAAGCTTAACCAATGCTCTTGCCACTTTCATGAGAGTCATGAATGATGTACTCAGACCTTTCATTGATGATTTTGTAATTGTATATTTAGATGACATTCTTGTTTTCAATAAAACATGGGAAGAACATTTGAAGCATGTAAAGCAAACTTTAGATGTTTTGAAAAGAGAAAATCTCTATGTCAAATGATCGAAATGTGAATTTGGAAAAACATATTTAAATTATTTGGGTCATATTGTAGGGGGTGGTGAATTGAAGATAGATCCCTCTAAGGTTGAAGCCATTGTGAACTAGACTAAACCCAAATCCACTACAGAAGTTAGAAGCTTCCTAGGAGTAGCACAATATTGGAGAAAGTTTATTGCTAACTTTTCCTTGATTGCAGCGCCCTTACATGCTTTGACAGGATTGAACAAGGTGTTTCAGTGGGGAGGCAAACAGCAGAAAGCCTTTGACACCTTGAAAGAAAAGATTAGTACAACACCAGTACTAGCACTGCCAAATCTTCAACAACCATTTGATATTGAAATAGATGCTAGTGACTATGCCATGGGAGCAGTGTTGATGCAACATGGTAAACCCATATGCGATCATGCTAAGACATTTAATTCTGCAGTAGTTAATTATCCCACATATGATACAGAATTGTATGCATTAGTGCAGACTGTGAAAAAGTGGAAACATTACCTATTGGGCAAAGAAACAATTATACATATTGATCATCAACCACTTCAGTGTTTGCACTCACAAACTAAATTGCAGCAATCAAGACACTATAAGTGGATGGGTTTTCTACAGAAGTTTTGTCTAGTCATCAAATATAAGAAGGGCATACACAATAAAGTTGCAGATATGTTGTCCAGACCAATCATAAATGCATCTACTATACTTAAGCATAACTCAGTAATGAATGAAAGCTACATTGAACAATATGCTCAAGATATAGATTTTAAAGATGTATATGCAACTTTAAGTCGTGGCCAACAAGTAGAAGAATTGGATTATTATGTTAAGGACCAACTCTTGTATCATTTGGGAAATTTATGCATTCCACAAAATGAGAGAGTTAACTTAATCCGAGAAGCACATACTTCTCTTATATTAGGTCATTTTGGTGTAAGTAAAATAGTTGCACAGCTGCAAAGATTCTGTTATTGGCCAAGAATGCATGAAACCGTTTCTAGATACATTAAAGGGTGTACCATGTGTGCTAAAAGCAAGTCCAACAATAGAAAAGTAGGCTTGTACACTCCACTTCCAGTTCCTTCTCATCCTTGGGAAAGTGTTTCCATGGACTTTGTTGGGGGGCTGCCAAAATCCAGAAAAGGTCATGATTATTTATATGTTATTGTCGATAGGTTCAGCAAAATGTGTATTTTAATACCTTGTAACAAGCAGATTACAGCTAAACAAACAACAAAGTTGTTCTTCCAGCATGTATGGGTTCATTTTGGGTTACCCACTTCCATTGTATCTGATCGAGATTCCCGATTTGTTGGGAAGTTTTGGTCAAGTCTGTGGGAGTTGATGGACACCAGATTGAAGAAGAGCACAACATTTCATCCACAAACAGATGGCCAAACAGAGGTGGTCAACAAGACAGTGATCCAGTTGCTCAGAGGCTATTGCAGCAAGCATCCCAAGCTTTGGGATGAACATTTGTGTTATGTGCAACATGCTTACAACCGTGCCAAGCACTCTTCTACACAGAGATCTCCTTTTGAGACTTGTTTTGGTTTTACACCAAAGTCTCCCTTGGATTTTGTCTTTGGAAAAGACATAGCAGTTGATGGACACAGTGATGTGGACAAAGCAACCAAGTTCATTGAATAGATCCAAGAAATTCACTAGGTAGTAAAGGAACAACTAGAAAAGAGCCAAGCCAAGTACAAGGCAAGGCATGATAAGCATCGAATGGAGCATAGCTTCCAAGTTGGTGATCAAGTCTAGTTGTACATCAACAAAGACAAAATTAAAGGTGAAGGTAAGAAGCTGAAGCTAATAAGGTATGGACCTTTCAAGATACTTGAAAAAATTGGTGAGAACACTTTTTGCCTTGATTTTCTAGCTTATATGCACATCTATTCAATAGTTGATGCAGAAAGCTTGAGACGATTTGAACCTTCATTAATTGAAGATCCCAAAGAGCAAAGTCAGCTACCTTCTATTGATGATCTGTTGCCTGAATATCTCAATGAGTTGCAGGAAAATACAATTCTGGATAGGAAGGTGAGAACTACACGCAGAGGGGATGTTGAGTACCTCAGAATCGGACTCAAAGGTTCAAAACCATGTAGTGCAAGATGGATAGAGATTGGACAAGTGAGGGAGCTGTATCCTCACTTGATTGATGCTTAAAAACTAACTTTTGGTGGTCCAAAAGCCTTTTCAGTGGGAAGGTGTGATCCAAATGGATCCTAGAACTCTTTAAGTCTTCAAAATCTCTTAAAAGATCAAAACAATTGCATGAGAAAGTCTTCATAAAACAATAGAAAACACTATCGGGACCCAAAAAACACAAGAAAACAATGAAAACAGAGCTATCGGTGGCTTGAACGGTGAATGCACAGGAGTCGTCGGATCTAGCTGATCAACAGTCTAGATCCAATTGGCAAATCACAAATTGGTGGTGACAGGCGGAGGAAATCGAAGCACCCCAGATAAAACTTGTGATGGCAATTGATGGAGTCAATGAGGACTGTCGATCAAGCACGCAGATCGATGGCCCGCGTTGCATCGTAGAATCGCAATCGGCAAATACAAATGGAGCACCCACCAAACGGCCCAGGGTTATTGTGATATGCAATTGCGATCAATCACATCTCTCTCTCTCTCTCTCTCTCTCTATATATATATATATATATATATATATATATATATATATATATATATATATATATATATCTGCAATGCGATTAGCCGGACCCGATGGATATATAAATACTATTTTATAAGTTTTGAGATCTGTCAATGGGCATTTTTAATGTATTTTCGTTTATTAAGCGAAATACAAAGGGAAGCGTCGATGCGATGAAACCCGGACCTGAAGGGGTTTAGGAATGAAAATGTATAATATTTCAAATCCGATGAATAGTGTTTTGGCGGTTTTTCCTGTGTTTTGAATGCATTTCTCTGTGTAAACAGAGAATGGCCGTTTCAAGGATTTCAAAGGCCCGATGCACTCATTCGTTGCAGAACAGGTGGCCACCTCCCCTAAAGACGTTATGCAGTGATTATTAACGCTCAGAAGGGGGATTCGAGCGGACAAAGGTCGGGAGACAGAAAGCCGAGAAGAGGAAATGAACAGGCAGTGCATATTGGATTTAAAGCCATAGAAAACAGAAGGCAGAGGCAGGCAATGCTAAGACAAAGAAAATACAGAGGCAAAGAGTGATAGAGAGAGTCTGTGTACTCAAAGAGGCTTGAGAGGTTCAAGCCAAACTCTTGCTATTGTATCTATTGTGTGTAGAGACTCATGTGGAGATCATATTTTTGTCAAACTCTGTTATGAATACATAATAGAGAGGCCACTACTAAAGGCTAGACCAGGAGACGTAGCCCAGGAGTGTTGAGTGAACTCCTTATTAAACTTGTTGTGTTTATGTGTGTTGTCTATTATGTTCTTTAATTGCTTCATTTTCTATGTATTTCGCAATCTTATCGATCCATTGCACAAAGTAGCATAGGCATATCCATGCATATGAGTTTGTAATACCTTAAAAGTAATCTAAGATCTCATTATCCGATCATTTGTCCATCTGCAACCCATTGAACTAGGGCTCCACAACTCTACCTCCTACCAACTCATTGGTCCTTTAATGATCATTGTACATGAGGACTTCAAGGACTGCCACTCATCAAGATTCTGGCTATTCCAAAATGTTGTTCCTATGGCACTTGTGATGATCTTAAATCTATTCCAAGAGATCTAATACCATGTAGAAAATCCTTGAAACCTTGCAATTTCTAATGAGAGAAAACTTATCACAAAAGGCACAAGATTTCTCTACCAAAATTTAGTAGAAGAAAAACAATGAATAGAAACTCAATCACACATAGAACACAATAATTTTTTAGGGGAACCTAACTAGGAAAAACCTCTCTTTCTTGTATTAAATCAACTAAGCAATCTGATCTATTACATAGAATTTGATTCAAGCCTAAATCTCCCTACAATATTGATCAAATCTACACAAGACTTTCCCAACACTTAGGCAAACAAGGCTTGCTAGGAAGCTCCTATTTCCTAGAGTAGTTATGCCCCTAAAAAATAGGAATTTCTCCTATTTTTTTTCACAATTCCAAAATAATTTCCCTATTGGATCCTCAATATCTCTTTCTCTACTTGCTTCTCAAGTTCACCCACAAAATCACGTGTACAATGAATAAATATATGTGTGCCTTCATATAGTCTCAATAGGCAATTCGAATTGCATGACCTACTAGGGCTAAATTTAGTAGATGCAACTAGTTAACTGAGAGGAAGTTGAGTTAACAAAAAGTCAACTACTCAACTAAACTCAAAAGTATCTCTATTCTAGAACTAGAGATCATTTAACTGAAAAACACTAGAGTTTAACTCCATTAGATAACTAAATTGTAGCTATCAACTAGTAAACAACTCACTGAAATCCATCTAAGTCAAATTAACTGACAATAAGCTAGTGATAGGCTACATCACACATGTTAGTTGATAACTAACTCAAGTATCTATGAGACTGAATTTGAATTGGCATCTTTGATTAAGGCACAAGTCAAAGAAGCCATTCCTTGCTACAATTTCAACAAGGCACCTTAGATAACAAGAGGCATTGTCCTTTCTCTAGGAATAAAACACAATGTCCAATGATATATCATAACCTCGATGGGTGTTAACAACCAAGCATCAAAAAAACATTTATAGGTCTTCTATTGAGTTTCAAATGCATCTCAAGTGACTACACTGTGAAATTTTGAAGGGGGATGCATCATCTAGAGTCCCAAGTGTGCTAGACACTAGTACCTGAGAAGCAATGATGGTGCCTACTAGTAATAGTGCTCCTAAACAACTTGGATCTTACCAAGGACAATGAAAAATGCTAAAAGGTGTTCACCTATAGTTAAGAGATGAAACAAGTGTGTGTGGGTGTGATTATAAAGACTTCTCAAAGATTATGAAAATCATAATTGGATATAATAAAATGTTGAAAATTAGTTTAAAAATATTAAATTGATATGTGATTAAAACTGGAATTATAAATACATCTATCACAATCAATTGTAAACCTACATAATTACTAGCATAGAGAGTCTTTGTAAGTATATGCTAATTTTGTGATTGGTTGTCCTTATTCAGGGTGACTTTGTACTCTTCGAGTGGTAAAAAAAGTATAGTTTGAAGATGCATATATAGATGTATCATAGTGGTAACTTAAAATCATCATGTATTTTTCCTTTTGCATAAAAAATAATCATCGAATAATGAAGGATTATATTTTTACCATCACCTTTCAGAAAAGAAATTTCTCAATTGTGTTAATTATAATTTATTGTCAAGAATCAAATTTTCTCATTCATGAATTAGAACTATATTAGAATCCTTAGAAACATAGTTATATACAGTCACTTATTACAATTATTCTTTAGATAGCAATCACTTTATCCACTAAATTCAATCTTCCAATAAGAAATTGTAGATAGAACATTAATCCAAATGTGCAATAGAAGATAGCCAATAACAATAGAGACACAACAATTTGGTCAAAGACCAGGATAAAACCCCATAAGGGGGAAACCCTTTCCAAATTCTTCTTCAAATGTTCAGCAAAGAGATACAATTTTTAGGTACATTAACAAAGAGTCAAAGGCAAAAGCCTTGACTATCCCAAATACCAATCTAATATCCAATCAAAGATGAGCCCAAAAAGTAAAATCTAGTCAAAAATAAAATCTGCAAATTCTAGTCAAAGTCAACAGCAGCAATAGTAGCCCTAATCAGTCTTGGTCAATGGTAAAATTAGCCTCCAAAAGGTTTGGTTAAGGCAATAGAAAACTCGACCTCTTTAGCTCAGTCAAACTCGGTCAAAACAATCCTAAAATATGCCTCTAAAATTGGTCAACGTCAAGGTCAACCCTGCAGTCAAAGGGAAGCTTCAGTTCTATAGTCAAACAAGGTCAAAGTGCCCAGAAAAGTTTGATCTCCTTGCTCCTGAATTCGGTCTCCAAGATAGATCCAAAATCCCAAGTCAAACCATGCCCAAAATCCCAAAAGTCAATGTTGGTCAAAGGCCCAAAATAGAAAGTCAACGAAACAAACAGAAATGTCTTCCTTCCCTTCGCACATGTGAACTCAAACCTGCAATTTCAAAGTTGTACAAACCAATCAAGAGAAGATGTGATGTGTGAATGATGCCTCCAAGTGATGTGACATGTGGTCTATTTATATGTGTCCAAGGAGGTCAAATTTCCTTGCCTAGGCTGACTTGTACTTTTGTGTAGAAGTGGGTTTCACATTAAAAATAATATTTTCCTTGTGCAAATTAAATTCTTCCAAGGGCTAGTAGGGTCTTCTCTGGATGAGGAAGGCTTCCCAATGGAGGGAATTTCTCCTTGAGCTGCCAAATTTCAACACTCCCTCTCAGCTAGGGAGGAATTTCTGACTGCATCATAAATATCATCTCAAATGTCCTATCAGCATCATCATTGTAACATATTATGCCTCATCCCAGCTCACCTTTGCTCATCTCTACTCATTTGCATGAACGCTCTTGAATCTAAAGGACAAGAATCATAGGGGAGATAAATTTACTAGCCTATATACAATGAAAATAGGCAGGATACCCAAACTTTCATAAAATGACAAGGTTCTCACATCTTATTGTGTGTTGATTTTCCCACCTTGACCCTCAAGAATCAAGTGGTATAATAGCTGCATCCACTAACTTAGGGAGGATACTCAACTTACCAAAGGTAAGGATCACACACCCAAGTCTCTCCTCAGCCATTGGACAAATGGGTTGAAATCCCAACAAGCCCAGCTTATGGGTAGGATGCATATTGGGGTATACTCTATCAAGTCCCAGAATTGATGGTAGGGGGGTATACCCAACTTGTCATAAATGATAAGGATCATGTACACCATATAGTGGCAATAAGCAGGATACCCAACTTGCCATAAAGTGACAAGGATCACACATCCTATTATCTAGAGTTTCCTCAACCCCAGGAGCTTTATGGATCAATTCCTCAACCTGGGAGCTCAAACAAGCGGGAAGAGCATATATTAGTGTTCTCGATCAGCCATGAACCTTTCCTCGGAGGGTCACATCCATCAGTCCAAACTGCTCTCTGAAGACCAAGAACTTCCCTTTCAGCAAAGCCTTGGTAAGAATATTTGTTATATGTTCATCAATTGAAATGTGATGGAGTCTTATGGATCCTATTTGCACCATATATCATATGTAGTGATATCTAATATAAATTTGATTGGACTTGTCGTGGAACACAAGATTATCTGTCAGTCAGATCCCACTCTTGTTGTCGCAATATATCACTGTTGTGTCCAAAACCTGCTCAAACAGTTCTCCAAAGAGCTTACTCAACTATACTTCCTTGTAGATAGCAATGCTAACATCAATATACTCAGTCTCAACCATGCTAAAGGAAATGGACTTATTCTTCCTTCTCATCCAAGATATCATGGTAAAACCCAGGCTAAAACATCACCCTCAGATGTGTTTCTCTTGTCAATGACATTCTCGGCCTAGTCAACATCAGTGTATCCATGTCACCTCACATCTTCGATAGTATATCTTAGTCCAAGATTAATTGTCTCATTTAAATACATCAACACATGCTTAGCAACAACCCAGTGTGCATGTAGAGGCTCGATCATAAATTGACTCAGAGTGTTAACTGCAAAACACATGTTTGGTTGAGTGTTCACAAGGAACATCAATGCCCCAATCAACTATCAATACTTATAGGGATTCTCTAGATCAGGTCCTACGACTTCTCCACACATCTTGTTGAATTTCATTTCCATCAATGTGGCCATAGAATTACATTCCACCATAGCAAATATCTCCCGCAGTTTCACAACATATTTTCCTTGCGAAAGGAAAATCTCACCAAGTCTCTGCCACACCTCTAGGCCTAGGAAGTAGTGCATCAATCCAAGGTCCTTCATTTCGAACTCAAAGGCCAATTCCCTCTTACACTCGAGAATAAGAGGCTCTCCACCTATCAAGAATAATTCATCAACATATAATACCAAAATAAGGGGCATACGTTGGACAGATTTAAAATAGAGGTTTAGGTCAACATTGCTTCTTATGAATCCAATCTTCATCATGTAGTTATCAATGCGAGCACACCAAGACTTGGGCACTTGCTTCAATCCATAAAGTACCTTCTTCAAGCTACATACATGAGTCTTCTTGTCTTTTACTTCAAATCACTGTGGTTTCTCAACATATACTTCTTCCTGGAGTATGCCATGTAGAAATGTAGTCTTCACATCCATTTGGTGAAGAGTCCATCCCTGGCTAGAAACTAGAGAAACAATAGATCGAATGGTAGTGTAGCGGGAAACCAGTGCGAAAATTTCATCATAATATTCTCCCTCTTTCTGGGATAAAACACTAGCCATTAACCTTTCCTTTTATTTCTCAATACTTCCATTTGCACCATGCTTAATATTGTAGAACATTTAGAAGTCACAATTTATTTTCCTTCAGGCCTCTGGACTACTTCCCACACATTGTTTTGCATTATATATTCATATTCCTTTGCCATAGCATCCTTCTAGACCTACTCTTTCACTTCTTATTCAAAGGTGTATGGTTCATCCTGTATGATGTTGCTCATAGCCACAACATAACCCTGATATTGACATGACTTCTTATTTTATCTAAAGGTTCATCTAGTAGCGACATGTATTTCAACATCCTGTAAGGTGTCATGAAGCCATAATGGTCTCTTCCTGGAAGGAGGATCACTTGGAGGGGAATCTAAGGGGTCCATGGGTTCCAAGGGATTATCAACAACATTCGTCTCATGCTCAAGAACAAAAAGACCTTCTTGTAGATACATGTCATCATCCTTCTTCTCAACATTGGGAGGAGGAGGAGGAGTGTCACTTGCTTTTCCAAGGGAAACATCTTCATCAAATGTCACATCCTTGATAAACTCTATATTCCTTTGACCAAGCGCATATATTCTAAAAGATTTAGAAATTTCACAATATCCAACAAGTGCACCTTTATTCCCTAAAGCTTCCATCTTGTTCCTCTTGTCCTTTGGCACATGAAAGTATACGAGGCGACCAAATATCCTCACATGTCCAACATGAGGCTTCACACCTATGAATACTTCTTCGGGATTCTTTTCAGCAAAGGATTGATGAGGTGTCTTGTTTTGAACATAGACCATAGTATTAGTATCTTATCCCCATAAAAACTTCGACAACTTTTGATCATGTAACATGGCTTGGGAATCTTCCATGATGGTCATGTTCTTTCTTTCATCCACTCCATTTTTTTGAAGGTTGTAAAGTACTATGGTCTCCTTATGAATTTCTACTCTCTTGCAAAAGTCAGTGAACTCATTTGAAATGAATTTCACCACCATTATCAGACCTGAAGACGTTAATTGTCTTTCATATTTTATTCTCTATTAGTTCCTTGAAGTCCTTGAACATATCAAATGCCTCATCCTTGTGTTTCAAGAAGAATATCCATGACTTTCATGAGAAGACATCCACAAAGATTATATAGTATAGGTAGCCACCAAGGGATTTCACCAGCATGGGTCAACATAGATCAGAATGTATGAGATGTAGAATATCACTTGTCCATCTCCTGCTATAAGAGAATGGTCCCTTCAATTTATTTCCATTGGCACATCTGTAACATACTCCATCATGATTAGCTTAAACCTTAGGCATTCTAGAAACCATCCTCCTTACTTTAGGTAGGGCTTCATAGTGAATATGAGCAAACCTTAGGTTTCATAGCTCATTTTAATGATTGTTATCATGTACCAATGCTTGGATTGCTCTTCCATTGACTATGATAGAGTCCTTCAATTCTTGATACCAAATTGAATGAATCCCTCATGTGAGATACCATAGGCCAAGTAAGAACCTTCCCTCTTATGAAGGAAACTCTCATCCCTTTTTCTTCTAAGGCAAATATAGATACAAGGTTATTCTTCAATCATGATACGTACATAACATCACGTAGATGAACGATTTCACCATATTCCAAATGAAATGAGATGGAACCAATGCCCTTCACTTTATAAGTAGAATTATTGTCCCCAAGAATGATCCTCAAATTAGTCTCAACCCAGTGAAGTGTCTAGAATCCCCACTATCTACCAACCAACTATCATCCGGAGTAGAGGAAATAGAAAGAGCATAAATAAGAAAATTTTCAGATTGAGTGAAAGTTGCATTATTTCCATACCTTGAGTTCTTGGATCTCGTTTTAGGAAAGTGGGATACTTCACGATCATCAAGAGCATCTCTTCTTATTCTATTATTGAACTTGTTGTTGTTCAACCATTATTGTTGTTGTAAGACCTAGAAACATTTTCATTTTCCAAACAGTCTTTGGTAAAGTGACCATACTTATGGAATTTAAAAAATTTAACTTCGTCATTTCTAAATCTTCTTTGAGAGTCCCTACATGTTGGTGTTGACTTTCAAAAATTGGGTGGTCTTCCTCTTCCTTTCCTCTTCTTGTCATGTATAGCAAATGCAGAGGGTTATCCTTCTTTATGCTTTCAAATCCTTCCTCTGGAAATAATCCTGGTCTCTTCTTGAGTGAACTTTCCAACAATCTCATCAAAGGAAGGAAACCTATCATTGTTGCTTATAATAGTAATAAATATCTCCCAAATTGTAGGAATGCCTCCAAGTGTAATGAGTACCATCTCCCTATCAGATATAGATTATCCATTAATCAGAAATTGGTCCTTGATTTGAGATATTCTCATGAAGTATGATTGCACAGTCTCCCTTGTTCATTTTGATGTCCTTGAGTTGATTTTTCAAGGAGAGAATATGGTTCAAATTTTTGACCTCATACATCCCAATCAGCTTATCATAGATTTCCTTGGACTTCTTCAACTTTGAAATATAAGTAAGCAAATGATCTCTTAAAGAATCAATAATGATTTTCTTTTCTTTTATCTCACCTTTCTTGTACTTGGCCTTGATAGCAACAGAAGCATTTTCTAGAGGCTTAGGTACCTTTCCTTCCACATATTCCAAGACATCATTCTCATCCAAGGTCACCTCCAACTTGATTTTCCAAGCAACAAAATTTGATGAGTCATTCAGCTTCTCTCCCTCCTTGAAGTATGAGGTAGACATCTTGACCAAGTCAAATAAGCTTCTTCAAATTTCTCCAAAGGTGATTTATTTTATCTCTTGTCTCCTTGGGCTTGTCTTCACCTCAACTTTGATACCATGTTAATTTTCTAGTGTTCTATGCTTAACACAATCACTTATTAGAATTCTTCTTTAGATAGAAATCACTTTATTCACTAAATTCAATCTTCCAATAAAAAATTGTAAATATAATAGTTATCCAAATGCACAATATAATACAACCAAGAACAATAAAGACACAACAATTTGGTCAAAGACCAGGGAAAAACCCCACAAGGGGGAAAGCCCTTTCCAAATTCTTCTTCTATTAGAGTATCATCAAATGTTTAAAAAAGATATACAATGTTCAAGTACATCAATAAAGAATCAAATTTCAAAGCCTTGAATATCCCAAATACCAATCCAATATCCAATCAAAGATGAGCATAAAATGTCAACTCTAGTCAAAAGTAAAATCTACAAATTTTGGTCAAAGTCAACATCAGCAGTAGTAGCCCTAACTAGTCTTGGTCAACAATCAAATCAACCTCCAAAAGATTCAGTCAAGGTAGTCGAAAACTTGGCCTCATTAGGTCAGTAAAACTCGGTCAAAATAGTCCCAAAATATGCCTTTGAAATTGGTCAATGTCAAGGTCAACCTTGCGGTGAAAGGGAAGCTTAAGGTATGTTGAAGAATGTAATTAGTGTCGGTCTTCATAATTGTATTTGGTGAAAAGAAATAGAAAAAAATATTTTAAAATAAAAATTATTTTGAAGCATGGGTTTCATGCTCTTTTATTTATTTTCTAGATCAAAGCCTCCATTGAAGGCTTCTAGGTTTTGTCATGAGTCAATAGAGTCATTGCCATTTTTATTAGACCCTTCTTGGGCTTTTGTATCATGTAAAAAATATTATCTTTGAGTCAAAAGTGTCATTTGTCACCTCCACACCAAGTTGATCTTGTCCTCATGAAGTCGACCTAGATTAGGGCTATTCGACCTAGCAGGAGGAGTATATATAGAGAGGCAACTCGACTCATTTGAAACACACACTCAACAAGTATGATCTACAAGAGAAAGAGGCAGAAAAAAAAGAGCAAATTTGAGGAGAAATAAGGAAGACGTTGGGGAAGACAAGAACCGATTTTTTGGGCATCTCTCTCTCACACATGTGAAGTTACTGAACTTAAGTTGGGGATGAAATTTATAAATGAGCTGCAGGTCTGAAATTCTGAATCTAGGGGCTGAAATTATAGATTGAAGTTGTATATGAGAATTTGACACTTTGAGACTTCAGCAAGGATCATCTATTGGAAGGATGGGTTGACTTGGTGATTGGAGGAGTTCTTTGTCTAGGTCTAAAGGGTCTTGGATTGTCTCATCTTGATTTAAATCTACCAGTGGAAGAGTTGGACTACGTTTTCCTCTTGGAGGGGTGTTTCCCTGATTGAGTGCCTACATCTTGTGTCTCTTGTTCTTGTGGTTTTCATATACATTTAATTTGGTAATTTCTTGATGAAAGATAATCTAACATATAATTAAAAGAAGCCAACATAAAGGAATCCAACCCTAATTCCTATAAGCATTGACTTCTCAACATGGTTTTAGAGCTAAGGTGAAAGAAGGACTAGTTGAAATTACTTTTTTGGCTATCAATTGAAGGAAGGAAAATAAATCTTGGAAGAAAAGGTCACTCCCTCAATGGAAAGTTATTTTAAGATGGGACTCAATATCATGAAAGTTGTAGGAAGTTGGTTTAGAAGGATCATCTACAATTTATCTAGAAAAGTCACATTAGAGAAATTTTAAGGTCTAAAATGGGCCTCCTAAGGAATATTATAATATAATAATGGAAATAATGAAATAATATTAGATTATATCAATAAATTTTAGATTACATCGTATTGTGTCTTCTCAAATGGATGTAACTTGCATTTAATTGTTTATTTTTATTTTCTAACCCTTTTTTTTTTTTACTTCTTTTTGCTTTGTTTCTTTTGATGTTTGTGATCATGTTTTTTATTTGCAACTCTATCTGGTTCCTTGACTACTTCAACAAAGGTGACAGGTTCCTTTTCTTCATGTGTTTTTGAGCTTGTCCCTCCTTCATAACCTAAACCAATATTTATATGAGGGGATCTTTGGTACTCAAAATTTCATCCAAATTACGAGATCCTTTGATAAATTTCTAATTTAGATTGAGTTGTGTGTTAGTTTTTATAACTATTTTCTAAGGGAGACTACCTCCTCCTCTAGATTTTCACATTCCTTTCCTTTTTCTTTCAACTTCTCCAACAAAGTATCTACACTTGTCTTTCCTTCCTTAATTTTCAGAAGAATAGGTGCCAAATTTTTAGAGCTACATTTTTCTTTTTCAAGGTTTTCCAACATCTTTTTTTGCACCTTATTCTTTTTACTTAGCCTTTGAATTTATTCCAAATCACTAATTAGTTCACCTTCCAATCCTGCTTCAATCGTTTCGTCATCAAACTTTACCTGTTCTTCTTCCAGAGTGTATAAAGTCACGACCATGAACTATTTCGTACTTCCCTTAGCTATGTCCTCGTCAAATGATTTCTCATCCTCATCTTCTGAGGAATTGTTATCATCTTAAGTATATAAGCTCTTATTTTTTATATTTGTATCCTTTTGTACTTCTTTATACTTATCCTTATGTTCATGTTCATTCTTGTTTTTCTTTTGTGGAAATTCAGATGCATAATGGCCTACTTTACCATAGTTGAAACATTCGAAAGGAAAATTACCTTTGTATTTGGCAGATCCTCTCTTCAATTTTCTAACAAATTTTTCCTCCTCTTGATTTGATTCATAACTTGGGTAATATTTATCTTCTTTGGAAATTTTGTTAGCTCTAAAGGTTGCATCCTTTAATGCAATTCTACCTTTTTAAAGCCTCATTTCATATGCAGCCAATTTTCCATGCAATTGATCCCACATTAGAGTGTCAAGATCTGCCATTTCCTCGATAGATAACAACTTGGAATTGAATATTTCATGCAGTGAATTCAACACTTTTTGAACTACAACTAACTCAAACATTGTTTCATGAAGCCCTCTTATTGTATTCACCGCTTCATCAACTCGAAGGAAGAATTTATCTATTTCCTCATCCTCATGCATCTTTATGGATTCAAACTACATTTTGTAGCCTTGAAGTATAACCTTCTTTACTTTATCATTTCCTTCATAGAAATTTCTCATCTTGTCCCATACTACCTTGGTGGTGGTGCATTCCATAAATTTGACCAATTCAGGTTTATGTAGTCCAACAAGGAGTGCATTTGCCTTAGCATTATAAGTGAATTCAAGTTTATCATCTCTAGTAAGCATCACTGGTGGCATTGTATAGCCATCTTACTTTGTGTCCCAGACATCTACACCAAGAAACTGTAAGTAATTATTCATTCTTACCTTCCATAATGTATAGTTTGTTCTTGTAAAGATAGGAGCCTTGTTGGTGTGACCTCTATCACAGTTAGACATTATCTCTAATCTACCTTCTAGATATTAGACTGTTGTTGAAGGAATTTGGCTTTCATACCAATGGTTAGAAACCAAGAAAATATTTAGAGGGGAGGTAAATCAATATTTTAACATTTCCTTACTCAAATTAAAAATACTTAGTAACACAATAATAGATAACAACACACCAATCTCATGAAATCTGGATACAAGATATTAATGTGTAAACCCAACTAGGGAACCCACAATTTCTTTTTGACTATGATACAAAATAAATCTCCAATTTCAAGTTACATCAATTTGTCTAGGCTACAACCTACAAAAGGCTCCAACCTCTTTTTTCTTTTGCGAGCACCAACTTCTTTGTTTTACAAGAACCAACCTATAGGAAGCACCAACTACCTATTTATCAACATCACCTAAAAGGAAGCCCCAACTCCCTATTTATCAGCACCAACTGAAAGGAAGAACCAACTCCCTATTGTGAAAACACCAACCTGCACAACCTTTTAGATCCCACTTTCATATATTTTTATACTAATATGTATTGCTTCAAACACATTATCATTTTTTCTATTCAAATCTCCTCTTCATCCTAGTACACACCTATGTTTCTATTTTATGTTCACATGCCTTTTCTCATACAATTTATTAAATGTTGTTGTTGCTTATAAATATTTAGATATGCTTCTATTCTCAGTTTATTTTCTATTTCTGAGTTTAACAATCAGTTCCACTTAAATTTCTTTAAACTAACTATTGTTCACTTTGTTGTTCAATAAGTTAGATTCTCTGATTCTCTTCACTAGCTGTTCATCTTTGTTTAAAAATCTTATAAAATTATCTCTCCATATTAGTTTAACTAAGGTGGACTATTTCTGAACTGTTGTTTTGTTTCTGATGTCCATCAATCTTTTTAAATTTTGGCATTGCAACGCCAAATTTTGAAAGCCAAATTTAACTCTACAAAATGCCAAATTCATGAAATGCCAAATTTTATTTAAACACAAAAATTTCTCAATGCCAAATTCCTAAACACTGAAATTCGTTGCCTCTTTTTTGTCATCTTATTTTCGACAGAACCACGAGCTAGACTAATGGTTTAACATGGCGGGCGCTTAACATTTTATTCCTAAAATCTGGATTCGACTCCTTTTTTTTTGCTATCCTGTTTAATTTTTTGGATCGCCGGATGCACCAGATACTCTTTTTATGGAACCTTTTCCTCTCTTGAACCTCAACCTTGTTACCTTTGCACTCAAACCTGACGTTTAATATCATTTTGTTAGCAGTAAAGTCTTCTAGATCCTCGGATATGCCAAATAAGAAGGATATGTCCATATTTGCATTCAATTAAAATGCTGAGTTACTCCTCGAGCCCACTTAGCCTTATTTTTAATATTTTGGCCAAAGAACATAACACTGAAAAACTTTACCAAACAAGCCCTTGGCATGAATCCCAAAACTACCTCTTTGAATTTCCAAGAACTACTCAAAACCTACCACATCGAATATTTTGTTATGTCACCTATGCCATGTCACCGCTGCATTATCTACCATGTTATTTGTTGATGTCATCTTCCCATGTGGCAATTTCTAAGTGGTGACATGTGTCACTCAAATTTGGCTCACTTGGCCACCTGAAAATGCCAAATTTGTGTGCCACAGGTCACTTATCGTACAATGCCACATCATCAAATTAGCCACATCATGGCCACGTGTGTGCCACTTCAGCATCCCAATCACAATCCACATCATCAATTCTTAATGGTGAGAAATTAGATATTCGGGTTGATTTTCATGCATTACTTATGTAAAAGTTCTAAAGGGGTAAATGCTTGAATTTACTTTTTAAGCAAAGAAAGATGATCAAATGGAACCATGAGTGATTTCATTGAGTTAAAATCGAGATCTAGGTGTTTATTTATTTTGCACATTGCACATACCATTGAATTGCTCAAATATCTCAGATAAGTTCGTATGAGTCCAACTCTTTCAACCATGCACCAACTTCTTCGTGCCATGAATTTCTCGGATGTTTGTAGACATCACAAATGCGGCTAAATATTTTCTTAAGTCCCATATTCTTTCACTTCTAAACCTATTTGTACTTCAAAAGGCATTTTCTCCTCAATCCTTGAGAGATTGACTAACTGTCATATAACATTGGAAAGGTCTTTGATAGGAATACACAATGAAACACTTTGCAAGTGTATTTGAACAATTTTCCTAATGACAAAATTCCTTCAAAATATGGGCTCCATCTCATCAATAATAATCATCAACTATCTCTAAAAAAACTCCCATGAATTTGTATTCACTTGTTCACTTGACATCAATGACAACAATTTTCTCAACAAAATAATTGTAATTTAAGTGGTGAAAAATAATTTATTTACATTAACAATGAAAAAGTAATCATTATTTTAACTTGAATAAGCAATGATTTTAGCATGTGATCCTATCTATTAAAACTTATATAATAAAACCTCAAATACTTATAGGGAGGCTAATGGTGACTTGTTTTTATAAAATTTATTGAAGATATTCAAGAGTGAATTTGTTGCCTTTGTTATCTATAATATTCCACATGCAAATACATGTATATTTGGATTTTACAATTGTTGTAGGATTTTTGTAGGGATTGAGATAATAAGGAGAATGAAATATATATATCTTTTGATCAACCTTTGCTTATTCTTTATGACAATATCTTATATGACTTATGATTACAGGTGTTTTCTCAAATTATGTGTTCTTATATACATTGTAGTTACATATTTATTTTGAATTTATAGTTCTTTTAGTTTTATTGACTTTAACATGGTTAGAAGGAATATATCATTGTGTTGATGATTGTTTGAATGGTAAAATGTAATAATAGTTCTAACTTTTGGCTTGATAGCTTTATGTATATTCAAGTACTCCAAGGTATTGAATCCATTTATGCCTTCAAAAGTACAATATAAATAATGCAAATTTGCAATCTCATCAAGAATTATATCATCGGATTCCAATGGAAAAGCCAAAACATAGAACATTTAGACTCCACCTTTAAATGATTAGAACAAACCTCTACCATATTACTTATTCAATAAGAGATATATTAAGAAAGATTAATGATTAGACTATCAATAATTCACTAAGTACAATTCCTGAATTAAGGATTCCAAACTATCTCAAAATTTATAGAGATATCTAAGTGATGTAAGGTTATGAAAGCCACAAACTCTTGAATTTTAGAGCTTTTGGATCTTTGGTAAACCTTGCATTTTCCCTTTTTATCTATACAAATTATATCACAAGGAAGGGAATGATGTCATCCCATGTTTGATCAATATTGAAGATCTAACGAATGCTTCACTTTGTAATGTTAAGTTTAATTAATGGAAAGATTAATATCAAATATCTAAAGAATGAGTCACTTTCTAATTTTGAAGTTTAATTGATGGAAGTGAACAGACTAGAAAATAAGTGAGAAAAATATAAATTGAGCAAAAGGGAATTTTTTTTTTTTCTATATTAAGACTAACCTATGTACCCACGAGAGATTTGAACCGGTGACCTATCGCAAGGAGTGCCTTAACAGCGCACCCATTCACCGTCAATCCAAACCCCCGTGGGCAGCAAAAGGAAATTATTATCCATCAAAGTTTTTAAATATGGATGAGTAAATATTATTTGAATTGATATGAGTAAATTATATACAACTAGTTTTACCCTCTATTTCAACTTTATTACAAACTAGTCAATGCTAATCAAATTTAGAGTTTGGTATTCGAAGTGACAACCTTTATTTATGTGTCTTGACACAAAATATTTAAGGCAAGGTAGGTTCTAGTGGGAGAACATAACTATATTTTTTTTTCCATGAATCAACCAAAGAATACACTTGCCTAATTTTTATGTAATTTTTTATCTAATTAGTTAATATTTTATAAATGAATAGGAAGATATTTTCCCTACCAAAAAATGGATTGGATGATGTTCTTGTCACTTTATGCAATTTTGACATTATTGAATGATAGTTGGTGCATAGTGTGCTATAAAGGTATATCACACATCACCATTTATATGTCAATTCACCATGAGAATATGTTTCCATTAGCCCTTCAATTAGGAGTTGTGTTGGGGTACTTTTTTTGAAGTTAGATTATTTCATAATAGTATTCATGGCAATCTCCGTGGGCATCCAAACCATTATTGATATTTTCCATTGAAGTGTGCACATGTAACATTACAAATATGAACATTCATATAAGTAATTTTGCAGTAGAATATGAATATTAGATGTAACATCAAGAAAATTAATAGTGACAATATTTACCCAACACAAGAAACGTTGGTTATAACTATTCATCCAAGGTTAATGATTCAATTTAAAAGATTATGTATAATGGCTTTTTTCAATAATAAATAATTCATAGAGTTGTTATACTTTTCCATGAGAAAAATGAATAATTTGCCTACTTTAAAATGGGCAAGAGTCTCACATTCCTAGTCAATCCACCTTTTTTATAATTTCTCTTGCATGACACGACTTCCACCACAATGCCAGGGCTCTCACAAATAATATTTAATTTATTAATCATTAGATTATGTTATGGGTATAATCATTTCCTTATCATTAATCTTGACTATTCCTAGGGATAATGAGGTGCCCGATTTAGCCAAAGAATTAACTAATTGGTTATTTTGTCTCAAAATATGATGGACCTCAAAAGTGTTGAACCTCTTTAGTATCCCCCACTAAGACCTTCTTGAGGAATACCTTTAAAATTAGATCTTTTAGAAAAGTATCCTTAATCAGGCTTTGAATGATGAGTTGAGAATCTAAAATGATCGAACTACTATGAATATTTATGCCTCGACATGATTATGAAACAATGTCCTAAACCCCAACAAAATGTTAATTCAATTATTTCATTGAGGAAAAGAATAGCCCCCCACCACCCCTTAGCTCCTGCTACCCCTAGATTATGCTTTGAAGCACCATCAAAATGTAAAATATGATAGGATCTAGAGCTAATCCACTATTTGAATTTGGGTGGGGGATGTCATATCTACCAAGTTACTTTGGGAACTGATTGAAATTGGAATAGATAGATGAGAAATAAGATGTTTGAAAATTTTGAGACATTCACTCTACATCCAACCCCTGGAAAAGGAGAGGGGAGTCAATTGTTGTTTGGAAGTGTTCTTCCATCAAAGACAAAGTCATTATGGCAATTTCTTGGACTTGAGAAATTTTATTTTAAAAAATGAACTTGTTTCAAGAAAGCAAGGTTTTCTAAAAAGTAAAGATAAGAAGAGCCAACCATACTTATTTAGAAGGGGTTTTTTTATTTAAATGATCCAACATAGTCTTTATTTCAAGCCTAATTTTTTTTTTACACAAACAATGCCCAATTTAGCCTTATAACTAGTGAGTGAAGAGCTTTAGTCGACACATATTTTGTGAATTTACAATCCATAAATAAATGAGAAATACCTTACTCGGAAAAATAGTGTGGAGGGCACTTGGAAGGACCTTGTATGCCCCTATAAGACAAATTTTTAGCTGTAAGAATTTTCCAATGAATAAGGGACTAGAAAAAAGATGATTTTTTGGATTCCATTCAAATGCCAAATGTTCCCCCACAACCTAGATTTAGGAGGTTCTCTTTAAGGGAATAGTAAAGCTAAAAAACTTTCTTTGATTGAGTATTCTGACACTTTCCAACTTCGAGCATCTTATTATTCGATATGGTTGCAGTCACATATTACGAGCATACCCACGAGAGTGCATGCATCCTATTTAAGATGATCATGGATTCCCTATGAATACTAGTCAATCCACCTACCACCCTCATCTAAATAAGAAGTATTAACTAATGGAATCCTAAAAATATGGACAAACCATTCGTGTAGAGGATGAAAATCAACCAAGTCACCAAGAGGATGATGCCCATAATACTGAAATTCCAAATATTAATTGACTTTCCATAACATGGAATCAATTTTATATTTCCGTTTATCAATGGTACATTTCAATACTGAGATGGGGGGTGAATCAATATTTCATTACTTTTGACAATTTCTCACTTGGTTAATCTTGAAATTGAATTCATATCACATAATAAATCATCCACAATGTACGAACACAAAGATTAAAGTGCAAATCAAAATTTGAATAATAAATACTTTAAAATAATTTTTAATTTATTACGACCTCTTGTGAGGGAACCAAACCTTTGTAAGCACCAACTTACAAAAATTGTAATCTCTAACCTATCAAGAAGACGATAAAATTGATCCTCAGTAGGCACCAACTTACAATAATTGCATGCTCCAACCTAAACCCAAACTTCAATACACCATAATTTGGACTTCAAATCGGGCTTGAAATTGGCCTTCAAGACACCAAGGCTTGGCCTTCAAACTAGTCCTGAACTAGATATTTAAATAGCAGAACTCAACCCTGAAACATGACCTTCAAATAGCAGAAATCTTCCACTGAAACTTGGCCTTCAAACAATAATACTCAACCATGAAACTCGACCTTCACAGGGATATAACTTGGCCCTCAAATTAGAACTGTAACTTGACCTTAAGACAAGCCTGGAACTTAGCCTCTACAAGGAGAGAATTTGGCCCTCAAGAGAGGCCTGGATCTTGGCTTTCTCCTCACCAAAAATCAGACTCCTTAGACTCATAAGAAACATGTTCTCAATCCTAAAAAATAGACCTCTAACAAAGCATAAACACTTCCTAAAAAATGATAAAAACCCTTCTATAAAAAGTTGCTTCAACTCGTCTTCACTTCACTTCTTCTTAGTTCATGAGTTATGAACTTTGGAACTGCTACTTTTCTCTGCTTAACATAGAAATAAATTATTGATTTGAGGGATTATAAATGCTCCTTCTCATGCCTATTTATAGTGTGTTTTAACATTGGGTTAGGGATGACTTATCCACTGGCTGGGCTAATTGGTGCAAGGGGGCTTCACTTAATGAACCTCTGACATATCAAGTGTGTTTATGGCATACTAAACAATACCCTTAATTTGACTACATATTGGAAAACACCTCTAAAAATCACATTATTTAACCTCGTACTAATACTAACCCAATACACCTTCTCAATTTAAAAAACCCCTACTTTCACCAAATATTATAGGTATCCATTTTTTTATTAACATTTTTTATATCCCATTATATTTTTTCATTAATTTTGAGCTCCAGTGTTTATAATTGCTAATATAAAAACCTTTACCCCCTATTATATTCTCAATATATGATGTTATTTTTTCCTCAATATATATCCCCCAATATGAATGCACGTGGTATAGTATTACTCCCCCAGTGAAGCCCCAGTGGACTGGTGCAACTCACAAAATGTATAGCGAATATTCAAAAAATCATTTCTCATCAATCATGAAGAGTTAGAAGGTGTGCCATATATCGTTGGAAAGATATCAAAATAATATTTCCAACCATATATCCTATGTTCCCATTTGATCTAATTAATTGGAGTAAAATTTCCTTCAAAGATAGGGTATCCAAATGGGGATGCTTGTACTTTGGTTGGGTCATCTTGAAAAAATATTTCATATCTCCTCATTCCTATGGAATTAGAGGGAGATCCATATATCCTTGCAAAGGTCTCATGATATGTTATTTGACTATGTAATTTCTCCTATTATTTGGATAGCCTTTGACATCAATAATAACAATTTTCAACAATATTCCCATTTTTTATTGATGGCAATACTCTAATATATGCTTCTCTCAATGGCTACTCCCCCTATCTACATTCTCTTCATACTTATTTTCAGTTGCTCCCCATGTCTGCATTTTCTCCCCCTTTGGCATCAATAGCAAAGGGTTCTTCCCTTGAGTTTGTGCTTCCTTTACTGAGATAAAGGAGAGATCACTCCCAACTTTTTCCTGAGATATTCAAAAGTTTCTACAGGCATAGGTTTCGTATAGATGTTAGTAATATGTTCTTTGGTGCCAATATATTCAATATTGACATTATAATTGGTGATTTGTTCTCTGAGGAAATGATGATTGATTGGAATATTCTTTGTTTTTTAGTGCATGACAAGATTTTTGGAGATATTGATTGCATTACTATTGTTACATAAAATAACAATGGGATGGTCATATTCCACTTCGATGCTTTGTAAATTTTGTTTCATCCAATTAACTTGGGTACAATAGTTTGTTGCTACCATGTATTTGACTTCAAAAATATAAATATAAATTGACAATTACTTTCTTCTTGACCAAGGTACAAGGAAATCTCCCAAGAAAAATGCACTCCCACTAGTGATTTTTCTGTCCTCAATGCTACGTTCCCAATCAACATATGTGTATGTTGTTAATGTGAAATCTATATTCTTGGGATACCAAAGCCCAAAATAAAGTGTCTCTTTAAGAATTAAAAATATCCTTTTTACTTCTTGCATATGTGAATCTTTTGGTGCTAATTGAAATCTTGCAACAATTCCTAATACATGCATAATGTCTAGTCTTGAAGTTTTCAATTATAGTAGACTCCCAATCATATATCTATAAAGTCTTGAATTGACATCAAGAGATTCATCATCCTTGCCTAACTTGCATCTAGGAAACATAGGGGTACTAACTAGTGCACATTCTTCCATTTTGAATCGCTTAAGCATCTCCTTGAGGTATTTAGTTTGGCTAATGAATATTCTTTCATTGGTTTGAGAAACTTGTAGTTTAATGAAGAAGGATAATGTTGCAATAATTAACATTTCAAATTCCTTTTATGTTTTCTAAGAAAATAAAAGACTCATATCATAATTATTGCTTCCAAAAGTGAGATCATCCACATATAAAAGTGTAATTAGCAAGTTGTCTTTTTCCATATTGAAGCTTTTGGTAAGTATTTAATGGGGGGAGTGGCTTGGAGAGTATTGAGAGACAATGACATTGAGTGCTAGGGTTTTGAACAATGCAGTCACTTTCTAGGGTGTCGATTGAAGCCATGAGATAGTCTAGAGTTGTAGGATCCCTTACTGCACCTTTCTAGTTGCCTTGGGAAAGGTGGGATTATGCATATCTTCTTAGATTTTCATTGGTTGTTTGAGGAGAGTAACGTGTCATTTTAGCGTTCACCTTCTTCAAGGTCTGGTTTCATTTGTTTGATTTTAGTTGATGGCTCGGAGAGTATTGGCTTGCTTGAGTGGGGGTGATTGGTCACTAGTACTTCCCCTTATAAAGATCTCTATTCATAGTTTAAAGGGGGACCTTTTTCCCCTGTTAAGATGACCTATCAGTCTTAAATATTTGTATCCCTAAAATCGGATTGGTCTTGCTTCGATTCATAATGAGTGGTTTTAGATATTTGTAAAGAACCTCAGTGGGACTTCAATCCATTTCTAGGTTTCAAGATCTAAATATGTGGGGAACTTGAAGCAAAGAATAGAGAATCGTATGGGAGTTGTGGTAGTTGTGTAGTGTCTCCTATACAAATGGAAGCAATTCCAGGATCTTTATCAATTGCAAGATTATTACATCTCAAGAAACTTCACCCTTGTATTGTTATTGAGATTGTGTAGAGTTGCATCAAGATCCAAGAACCCAAAAGGATCGGCATCTTATAAATATGTAGCGCATGGAAAGGGTATTGCATCAATGAAACAACTAAAATACATCCTAGGACCATATGTTATAGATCAAGTGGAAAAAATTCTTGATTTGGAGGTAAACTTAAAAAAGGTTAATCACCTTTTTTTTTACTTCAGTATAGGGTCGTGATATGTAGATGTAATGGTTTTTGGCCAAGATATGAAGATTTTCATCAGTGGGTCTTCTCAACTTTGACCTAAAGTTGTGATATATATTTGTGCTCTAAATAGTTTTTCATGGTTAAATTTGATACTTAAGAAGATCTCTAGAAATTATTATGAGAAGGGCCCTGGTTCTAGGGAAGAGCCAAAATCTTCATCACCTCGTGGTTCCAAAAATTCGATGCTACAACTATGGTGGAATTAAATATTCCAGTATGGGTGAGACTACCAAATATTCCCCTTACTCTTTGGCATGAGAAGGCACTCAAGGACAGTGGGAATATTTTGGGGTCATTCTAGAAGGTAGACATTGAAAGAACAGAGAAAGGCATATTTACATTTGTTGAATCTATGTGGAAATAGATCTAAGCAAAGGGTTTCCAAATCGTATATTGTTGAAACATAAATATTTTCATTGGGTTCAAATCTTGGACTATGAAAATATGACATTTAGGTGTCACACATGTTTCCAAACAGGACATCTATAGAACACCTTCCCACAAGCAAGAAAAACTCGAAAAAAGAAAAAGGGGTTGGATCGTAAAAAAAAGGTTGGAAAAATTTTGACCCCATTATACAAGAAGAAGGAGAAGAAGGGGAACTCACAAAGTAACCCCAACAAACAATATGATATGAGTACCCAAGTTTGTAATGGACCTACTGCCCATGTGTCGAATGGTAAAAATTCAAATCCGGCCCACATCTCAAAAACATCATGGAGTTGTGGCATACAAAGAGGACATGATGGTGGGAATAAGGAGTGTACATGTATTGGAAAGTTCAGATTCTAAAAAAGAACCAACTCTTGTAGTGATCGTGAATGATCTAGAAATGGTACCTATTGATCCTCCTTCACGGGGGTGGTAAAAGGTCCAGAGAAAGAAGGGAAAGAAAGAGAATTTAAGTGATTTCTATAACAATTAACCTTTTCTTTGTAATTTTCATCTTTTATTTTTCTTTTTTCTACTAAGCCAAGAGACCGCCCACACTTGAATGCTTATAGCATCTGTAAAAGGTAATTTTTTCCTTGCAATGAAATTACAATTTCTTTCCTATGAAAAGAAAAACATGAAGCCCTTGGAGCGTGTTTTAACCCATAAAGAGATTTCTTCAATTTGCACACATAGTCTTTATTTTTGGACAAGTCAAATCCTTTTGGTTGTTTGATGTATACCTCTTCCTTTAAGTCTCCATTTAGAAAGGATAATTTAACATCCATCTAATATACTTTGAAGCCTTCTGAAAATGAAAATACCAAGAACATTCTTATCACTTTTAATCTGATAACTGGAGCAAAAGTTTCTTAGAAGTCAATTCCTTGAATTTGTGCATAGCCCTTACAAGAAATTTTTTCTTTGTTTCTAATAATTTTCCCCTCTTCATTCATATTGATTTTGAATACCCACTTAGTCCTAATTATGTTTTTATCTTTCGATCATGGCACAAGTTCCCAGGTTCCATTTTTTTGAATTTGATTCAGTTATTCTTCCATAGCATTTACCCAATGTTGGTCCTTACTGATTGTGCAAAGTCCTTTAGCTGCATTTTTCATAGCAAAGCAAGATTGTCTTTTCCTGGTGAATTGGTCATTCTTATCTAGGTTAGTATTTCTACATCAACATCTCCAATAATTTGGTTATTTCGGTGATGTTTTTGCACAAATTTAAAATTTGTCTTGGATGGAAATTATTCTTCCTTGTTCTTCATTTGTAGTAATCTCTTCTTGGTCTGCGTAGATGGTATCTTCTGAATTCTCATTTGTTCAGTCTGCTTATTTCTTTCGCCAAGCTTCATCTATTCTTACATCAATACTTTCCACAATTTTACGTAGTCTTTTATTGTAGCATTTGTAAGATTTTCTTCTTATTTAGTGTTCAAGGAAGATTCCCTCGTATACTCTAGAATCAAATTTTCCCAATTTATCATCGCTCATCTTCATGTAAAATTTTCTTCCAAATTTTTTGAAACACTTAATTGAAGTTGGCATGCTTTTCCATATCTCATAAGGTGTCTTGTTGCTATTATCTTGTAGTTGTGCTCTGTTCATGATGTAAATAGTTGTAGAAACTGCTTCTTTCCAAAACTTATTTGTTAATTTGGTTTCTAGCAACATTGTTCTCATTGTCTCTTGTATTGATCTATTCTTTCTTTCTACAAATCCATTATGTTGTGGAATTCTTGCAACTAAAATTTGTCTTTTGATTCCATATTCCTCATAGAATTCATTAATATCATTTGAGGTAAATTCACCTCCTCTATCTGATCTTAGGAATTTGAATTAATTCTTTGAATGATCTGAAAGTATGTAGCTCTTATAATTTTTCTTTAACAAATGAAACCCAAACCATTCTAGTATAATCATCAATAAATAAAATAAAGTACCTTTCACCTTGTAGGGTTGGTGTTCTTGTTGGTCCACATAGATTTGTGTGAACAATCTATAGTGTCCTTGGTGTCAAGCACTCCTTTGACTTGAAGCTCACTCTTGTTTATTTCCCATGTTGGAAATATTCATAGATGGCACTTGTTGGTTTTGAGATTTTGGGCATATCTCTTACTACTTGTGTTCTGTTGATTTTTACCAAACTGTCAAAGCTCAAGTGTCCTAGCCTTTTATGCCATAACCAACCCTCATTTGTTTGTCCAATGTAGAATTTTTCTCCTTGAATTTCATCAAGAATATATACATTTCCTGGAGTTCTTATCACTGTTCCCACTAATTTTCCCAAATTAGTTTTCCTATTTTCACAATCTTTAGCATGAAAAGTGATATAATAACCTTGATTGCACATATATATGACATTGAAAAGATTATGTTTGATTCATTCAATGTACAAAATATTTTGTGCTTTCGTCATACCATTTTCAAGGCCTACGGTACCTCTTCCAATGATTCTTGCAGATCCATTGTCTCCAAAAGAATCATTTCCTCTGTTTTCTTCTTTTAGAGTAATAAATTTCTTTCGATATTTGGTCATATGTTTAGAGAACCCACTATTAACAAATCATTGAATTTGGTTGTCTCAAGCATACATAACTAGTTTATATTTATTTGTTGGTGGTTCTTCTTGTTTTCTCTTCCAAAACCCTTATCTTGATATTCTATGATGATATCGTTCCACATGTCCAAAATTGTTGCATCTATAACACTTTATTTTATACCTGGATAATGGTGTAAATGAATTATGATTTCTATTATCATCAGTATCTCTGATTCCGATGTCTACAACCTTATTTTTAGAGGTTTTATGAGAACTTCTTTCATAATCATTTTTAACATATGGTTTATAATCTCTTGCTTGATGATCAAAATGTTTGCATGAAAAACAGTGACCCAGAAAAGTAGTTTGATACTTGGCTAAGTATGGTTGCCTTGATGGAATAGTTCTTCTAAAGTTTATCTACTTTAGAGATGATTCAAAGATTTTTTTATCCTTGTCCCTTATCATATTACTACATGGATTGTGAATGGACCCCTTGAGAACATAAACATAGCTTTTTGGTGTAGCAGTGTTTCCAGACTCCTCCCATCTCTTGTCCTTGCTCTTGCCGAGATTGAAGCTTTTAGGTTTTTCTTCAACTTCCTTACCCGGTGACTTGGTGTTTGCATATTCTTTGTATGAGGTCTCACCCATATAACCAAGACTAGTATTGTCATATGGTGATCTTTGATTGCTGAGAATAACATCCAAGGTTTAAAAGCATTTTGTGTTTTTGTTGAGCTTATCTAGCTCTTTCATTAATGAGACAATTTTTGCTTCAATATTTTCACAATTTTCTTACTTTTCTTTTAGTTGAATGTTTGACGCTTTATACACTTTTTTTTATTCCTCTCTTTTCATATTGATGAAGATGATTTCCTTGGATAATCTCTTGTTCTTAATCCTAAGGATATCAAATTATTCTAACGTACTAATAATTTCTGCTTTAAAATCCACTATGCCTTCGACACTTTCTCCTTCTAGTTTTTCTTTTCTCTCCTATGATTTGTCTATGTTAGATTCCTCATTTGTGGTTAACAATAGGATATCTCTTCTATCATCACCAAAATCATATTTTTATTCTTCAAAAAAATCATTATCCTCTTTGGAATAGATATTTTTCTTTTTCGACGATTTTCGTTTGAAGTCCCTTTTTATGGGTTCTTATTCATCATCACTATCTTACCTGTAAGGATACTCAGCAGGAAAATATCCTATCTTGCCATAGTTAAAATAGATGAGAAGTAAATTTCCTTTAAATTTGGATTTTCTTTTTAGTTTTATGACTAACTGAGCAATTTTTGTATGAAATTCATCATTGGAACCACCACCAGAATGGCATTTTCTTGATTTCTTAGATGTTTTAAATGTTTCCTCCTTATGTGATGAGTTTAATGTTCTCATTTCTCATGCAATGAGAATTTTTTGAAGCTCGTACATTTTCAAATTCTCCAAATCTCTTAATTCTTCTATGTTGGAGACCTTGGCATCAAAACACAGGGAAAGAAACCTCAAGATTTTTTGAACAATTGTTGATTATTTAAATTTTTTTCCAAATCATTTTGAGAGAATTAACCACTTCATCTACTCCAAGAAAAATAGAAATATATTCATCATTCATTTTCAAACTTTCAAATTGTTTCTAGAAAATCTTAAGATTTTCCTTCTTTATTTTGTCATCTCCTTCATAGTTTCTAACAATCTTGTCTCGTATCTCTTTATATAATTCATGTAGCATAAATTTAAAAAATTATGAATTTGGAAAGCCACTTAAATTGGAGTTCATATATTTTGCATTAGAGACATAATCCTTTCTCTCCCATATTGATTATTTGGAGGAGATGATGGGACTTTATATCCATCTATAATATATTTCCAAACTTCAACACCAAGAGACATCAAGTGTGTTCTCATTCTTATCTTCTAAAAGAAAAAATGTATTCCATAAAATAAATGAATTTTGATTGATGCTTCTCAACTACCCATGGCCCTTTGTAAGATATTCTTCCATCTATTAGATTGTTATTGACGAATCTTGCTTTGATACCAATTCTTGAAATATAGGAATGGGGGCGAATTGGCATTTCATTAATTTTGACAAATTTTTGCTTAGTTAATATTGAAACTAAATTCAGATCACATAATAAATCATCCACGATTTATGAACATAGAGGATAAAGTGCAAATCAAAATTTGAAGAAGAAATACTTGAAAATAATCTTTAATTTATTACAATATCTTGTGAGTAAACAAATCCTCTATAAGAACCAACTTACAAAAAATTGTAGGCTCCAACCTGTCAAGAAGATGAGGACACTAATCCTTAGTAAACACCAATTTACAATAATTGTAGGCTCCAACCTAAACTCAACCTTCAATACACTAGAACTTGGACTTCAAATTAGGCCTAAACTTGGTCTTCAAGACACCATGATTTGGACTTCAAACCAAACATAAATTATATCTTCAAATAACATAAATTAGCCCTAAAACTCAACCTTCAAACAATAGAACTCATCCCTCGGAACTCAACCTTCAAATAATAGTTTCCACTCTAAAAATAAACCTCCACAAGGATAGAACTCAACCCTTAAAAAAAAACTCCAACTCGGCCTTAAGACAAGCCTGAAACTCAGCCTCTATAGGGACATAATTCATCCCTTAAGATAGTCTTGAATATCAACCTTCTCCTCACTAGAACTTGGCATACTCTACTCCAAAGGCACATGTACCCAACCCTTGAAAATAAACCTAGAAAAAACTAGAAACCATTGCCAAGAAAATTGCCAAAAATGCTTCAAAAGATGTGCCAAAACACTTCCATAGAAAGTTGCTTCAACTTGGCTTCACTTCACTTTTTCTTTGTTCATGAGGTATGAAATTCAAACCTAATTCTTCACTCTCCTAAACATGGATCTAGATGCTTTAGTTGAGTGGTTATAAATCTCCTTCTCACACCTATTGATAATGTATTTGGTCATTGGTTTAGGTCCAACTTGTCCATTGGTTAGGCTGACTCGTGCATATGGCATAATGTATAGTGAATATTCAAAAAATCATTTCTCCTCAACTGTGAGGAGTTAGAAGGAGTGCCATATATTGTTGGAAAGGTCTCAAAATAAGCTTTCCAACCATCTATATTATGCTCCCATTTGATCTAGGTAATAGGGTATCCAAATGGGGCCTACTTGTACTTTGGTTGTGACATCTTAGCAAAATATTTCATATTTCCTCATTCCTATGGAAATAGAGGGCATTCCATATATTTTTGGAAAGGTACCATAATATGTTATATGATTATGTAATTTCATCTTTCATTTGGATAGAATTTTACATCAATAAAAACCATTTTTAACATGGTAGTGTTGTAGATACAAGTCTCCAGATCGTTGAATCCCCCATGATTTGAAGGGGTGTATCCAATCATGTTTGTCATATTTCTAGCAATGTATTTATGGTGTATTATCCTTTTCCACCAATCTTATTTTGGAGAGATAAGTTTGCATATCAATTTTGTACCAATAACTATATTCATTAGGGAGGGGTCCCTAATTCCCAATTCTCCATGACATTTTGGAGTTCAAACTACTTCCCAATTGATCAGATGGAACATTTTTCCATTAGAATTCCCCCCTTTCCATAAAAATTTCCTGATGGCTTGAGAAATTTTAAATAATGCTTGCAAGGGTTAATAAGGTGACAAACTGGAAAAGTGGGATGGCTGAAAGAACAAATTTAATTAATATGACCCTTCCTACTAATTTTAGTCAAAGATCTCTCCATTGCTCAAACATTTTCCTTTTCTAGATAAAATTGGTGACCAATGTGGATGAAAAGAGGGCTTGATACACAAGTGCATGCCTAAGTATTTGGTTTTCATTCATTTACCAACCATGTTAAAACAAAGAGATCTTTTTAATTGACCCTATTTCCTCTTTCTAATATTCCAAGTGTAAATTTGACTTTTATATGAATTAGTAAAGCCTCTAGATGCAACAACAAAATTATCTAACACATTCTTGAATCACTTAGCTATTAAAATTGATGCCCATCCTAGAAAAAGTGTCATCTACAAATTGTGAGTGATTTATATTTTTTCATATGGTTTCCATATCTTATTATAGGGAGTATTTTCATTCTCCTTTCATAATCTATCCTTTTACTCAACGAATCAACGATAATAATATATAAAATTAGGTAGAGACAATAGCCTTGCCAAAGACCTCTTGGGGCTCAGAAAATGTTCACAAGTATTCCATTGACCAAAGGTGCAATCCAACAACTTGAAATAAAACCAGAAATCCGTTTCAGGACTTCATGATGAAACCCAACTTTATTTAGGACCTTGAAAAGAAATAAATGATCCACTTGGTCAAAGGCATTGGCCATATCTAGCATTATGACCATCCCTTTTTCTTCTCAATCTCTGATAGAGTGAACCACTTCTTGAAATAGAATGATATTGTCTGCAAGATGCCTGTCACTAACAAATCCTCCTTGATTTTCCTAAATTAACTTTGGTATAATGGATTTAATTCAAAGAGGTATAAGTTGGAAATTAAATTATATGATACATTACATAGAGAAATGGGACATAAACACGCAAAGGAATAGGGTCTGAACTCCTTAGAAATTAGGGCTAAGAAGAAAGAATTAATTATGCCCCCTATATAGCCATGTTTAAATGAGTAATCTATCATTTTGTAGAGATTCGTCTTAATGATTCCCCAATATTTTTGGTAAAAATGAGTAGAGAAGCCATTAGGTCCTGGGGATTTATCAAGCTTGAATGATATCAAAACATTCTAGAATTCCTCTTCGGTGATTGGCTTGAGTAGAGATTCATTGTCTTATGAAGATAATTGGTGAGGAATATCCTTTAAGATATAGTGAATTTATTTTAAGTCTCTCATCCCATAATTTTTATATAGAGAGCTAAAGTATTTATTTTCCACTTCTATAATAGCAGACTAGTCTATAAGAGTATATTCCTATAGTGAGATTGATTTTATATTGTTCTTCCAATATCTCATCTTGGCCTAATTGTGGAAAAAAAATTATATTTTCATCTATATGTTTGACCCACAAGCTTCTTGACTTGATTCTCCACATCTCCTCTTCATTTTTCAATGCTTTATGATATAAATCAAATTCATTTATTTCTTCTTGCAAAATTTCATGTGAGATATTAACATGTTCAATTTTGTCTTGAATTATTTGTGTCTATTTGTTTCTTTTCCCAAATTTGATTTTTCATTCCCAAATATAAATTGGAGATCCACTAACCCAATGGTTCCATTATGAAGATATGAGCTCCATTGGTCCTTGTTGTTGAAACCAAAGAGGCTAACATTGAAATGGAATAGGGTCATAATCCACCTCTAGGAACATAGAGAGAAATGGGATGATGGTCTAATTCTTCCTAAGTCAGGATGTTAGATGATAAGGAAATACGTTAATTCAAAAAAATCTTATCCACTAGAAACCTATCTAATATTGTTACAACATGACCTAGGCAGACTCTTTTATTGATCCAAGTTGATTTCGTTGAGATTGGTTTAATATCCACTAGATAAAGAGAGGAGGTATAGTCCTCCATGTGCTTACTAAAGGGATCTCTTGTAAGGAATTCTCCTTTTTTATCCTAGGGGTGTAGATTAATATTGAAAACTTCTCGAAATATAGTAAAATCAATGAATTGTGACTCCTTTAAATTGATAAGGGAGGACAGACAAGAGATTTTTTCATGAGAAAAGATAGGCATAGAGACATTCATTATGGAACATACCTATTGATTGGGAACATAAAGAAGGAAAGTTTCTAGCCAATGGAGTGAGTGATACAATGAAAGAAGTTGAAAAACTTAGTCTTTGAAAAGTATGCAAATGCCACTGGGAATGCCTCTTGAACTCACAACCTTAGTATTTGTTCCTTTCCAAACATATCTGAATTTTTGAAGGATCTCTTGATCCCCATTTTTGTTTCTTGGAGCAAGAGGAGTAATTTCTTTATTTTTTTATCAAACATTAGACTTTTGTTATCCTTTTTTATAAACCTAATCCCATATAATTCCAAGAGATGATATTAATCATTTACTATGGGATTTTGATCCACTGTGAATAGGGGGAGGACAACTTCCTTTTCGAGTTATTCTCATCCCTTTGGAGAAGGCAACATTAATTCTTTGATGGGTTCCTAATTCCTTTTCTTTGTCAACTTTATCTTTCATCATTTTTTTGTTTACTTTCCTCCCAAATTTTTTGGTCGCACAACAATAACCTAAATTTGTTTTAGGATCCTCCTAGGATCTTTCATCCACAAATCCAGCTAAAGAAGGAACTTGGGTTACTTGTTGATATTTGGGGGAGAGAAATTCTTCCTCCTCATGTAATTTAAACTATTCCTTGTTATAGTCCATTGTGGGAATATTTTCTAATGGTGGAAATTCCTCATTATGATCCCCTTGGTTCTTATGATTTCTTTCATTTGGAGTCTCTAGGGTTGTATCCTCTTGGATCTCCCCTTCTTCCTTGACATGCTCTAAAGAAAAACCTATTACCTATTTTAGAAATGTTCTTGTTTTTTCTTGAGGAGGAGGCTTAATCTATTGTAGGGGAAGTGCCTTTCTTGGGGGATGGGCGGGGGGTGTTGCGTTCCCAAATTCTTTTTCCTAGGACCTTTTACTACTACATTATGATGACCTACCACTCTTCTTCTTTTTAATTGTTGCCACTAATTTCCATCTTCTATTGAGTTTTGTTGGTCCTCCAATTTTTCTATAATTCCTTGCAAAATGTCCATTTTCATAACAAATTTTACACTTAAAAGGAAAATGGTCATAATCCACCTTTTGGATGAAGGATTGGTTGCCTAAGGATAAAAGAATAGCAGAGTGAAAAACTTTATACATATATACTTCAACACATATTTGGGTGTAGTCGAGCATATATTCGTGTGGCCCAAATTGATCTCTATACTTACCCAAGGCATCTCCAATTTAATCTAAAGGTTTCATCATTCCAATAGTGCAGAGGAAGGAAAGGGAGTTTGACCCAAATAGGAACAACAAAGGGAACACCATTTTCTGGGTTGAATTCAAGGGTTTATTGATCTAGATAGAAACCTTGAGTGCCCATGAAGTATGGGCGACTACGGAATATTAATAATGGTCGGTAGTGTTTTCAAAAAGGAATTTAAAGAATCCATGACCACAAAACAAGACAGAGAGTTGGCCTGGAATGAGAGGCCTCTAATTTTTATCAATCCAAGAGTTAAGAAATTTGGAGGAGGTGAAAATGGTTGTAAATTGTCCCACCAAACACTAACCTACTATTATGAGAGCCATTGGTTAAGATTGAGCTGCATGTACCAGTAACTTTGGAATTTCTTTCGATGTTTTGATGAAACTAATAGGTTTGTACTGCAAAACTAGTGAGTTTCCCAACACCAATGCATTGAAGGATGCTACTTTTTTAGTAAATCTACTACTACCATAATGAAATTATTTGCTTAATATTTGGGTAAACCTATAATAAAATCCTGTGAAACTTCTTCCCAAAATTGACTTAGTATAGCTAATGGTTGTAGGAGACATGAGATTTTGATTGTCTCCCCCATATTCGATCGGTAGATCATGTATTCTACCACAGACATTTGAAGATTAGTTTTAATACCTTCCCCAAAAAAAATGTAACACTACCTATGACCCCCTTGTAATATTGTGGGTTTTGGGAGGTGTTACTAATGTTTTAGCTCCAATTTCTCAACTTTTAATGATTTATTTGGTTACAAAAGTGTTATTTTCTAAAAATTACAGAATTGGATAAAATGTTGTCAGTATGTCCAGTTCGGCGAGAAATTTTCGACGATATGATTATTTCATTGATCTGAGACCCTAATTTAAAATTATGCTAATGAAAAAATCTATCTCATTAACATTGGTCACGTCAATACAACATGCCACATGGCACCTGATGTTTTGGATTTGTTCTACATGGTGATGTCATACTGACTAAAGGTTCAACAAGCTAGTTCATGAGATCTTAATGATGAAATTTTATGTGTGTGTACAGACTTGGCACAAGTTAGAGAAATTATAAATGTCCAACTCGACACTCGATGCATAACGCAATTGGACCCACCCCTTGCCCCATAGGCGGTCAGAGGTCTGAGAGGAAGATTTCGCATCCTCTTTTAGTCTTGATGGTCGAATTTGCATGGGACCTACCCATCACCCCATTCAAGGTAAGGGGTCCCAATCGTTTGTAGAAAAACTTGCTTCTAACCAATGTCGACCACCAGATATATATGCATAAGTATGGGCCCTACTTACATATACATGTTAGCATAGATCTTTGATAGTTTTATTATGTTACATATTGATAGCTTGGTTATGTTATGCATGGCCTAGCGTCCTATTATTTACACACTTAAGATGGCAATATTATGACATCATGTGTATGTTAATTTTCTCTTGCGTAATTCTAAAGGGTGGCTTCAATAGCCTAGTATCAAATTTAAATTACATTATCAATTTGATATTTCATAGTTCAAAATGGTGATCTCGTTGGCCTAGTTTTAACTATGAAAAAAACAAGTGGGTTTGGTGTGGCTTCAAGCCGATTTCAACAAGTGCATTTATAATTGCATACCCAACTTGGTAAAATGTGAAAAATGAATTAAAGTGATACAAGAGTTTCTGGGCATAATATATGCCCAAGCTACATTATTGGATCCAAAAAGAAAGAAAGAAAGAAAGAAAGAAAAATATTTTAACATCCACGAGGCTAAAGATAGTCTATGGGATAGATTGCTTCTTCATCTACTTGATGTATTCAACCCTTTTTCTATGAAGCCTCACAATAAATGCTCCCAGCTTCTTGACAAAATCCTTGCTAAATAGATTATCCTAAGAGCTAGCTGCCAACATATCTGCATAACATTCCCTGTTGTATTTGAAGGCCTCACATTCTAAAATGAAATGCCTTTATGTTTCCACTTTTCCAGAAGAACAAAAAATGCATACTCTTTCCTCCCACACTTCTTTTGGCCTTTTCGAGCACCCTATTTCACAACGGAGTTGATAAGAATTATTCCTTAATTGAACAATAAGAATGTTGGCTCTCCAAGAGATGTTGGCCTCTATGTATGCTTTGGTTGATGACTATGAATGGGATTAAACACTTCAATATAGTAATTTTTCTTTCTTCCTAGCTCCTTATCCCAAGTACACTTGTGGAACTTATCCATAACAAAATATTTTATCTCTTTGTTGTTTATGGGACACGTGTTCAAGAAAATACCCCATTTACTAAACCATTTGTTATTTTGTTGCATCCAAGTCTCTTTTCTATTGCACAATATGTCATTAAAGACAACCTTAGGCCATCTACCCTCTTCCATTTGCTCAATTTTTTTTAAATACCTTACGACACAGACCATAGCAATTGCTTCAATAGGAGCAACCCCTGTTTCACTTAGCAAGATAGCATAAGGAACTGCAATTTTAATATTTAATTTGTTTGTAATCAAACGCTTCTGAATTTTCTCAATTTGTTTCCACTGCATGTCAGATGTACTGCTGGCCCATAATTCACAACCATATACAATGACCAGAATCACTAGAAGCTCAAAAAGAGTTTGCGTGGTTTTCCAGTCCCATAACTTTGCCTCTTTACACCTATTTTGAAAAGCATAAAATGCTTTCCAACCCCCAAAAGTTATTTTCTTTCTACAACCATCCGAGCTTAGATTTTTTTTGAAGTCAATTCCGAGGTATTTGTAATCCACAACTTCTTCCATAATGTTTCCTTCAAAGTAGAACTTATGTTGGTTATGTATTCTTTTTTTAGAGAAAACCACTACTTTCGTTTTGATGATATTGACTTGCATCCCCACACTTCTACAAAAATTCTCAAGGGATAGTAAGTGCTCTTGCAAACCAAGAGTCAATTTAGCAATCAAAATAAGGTCATCTTCATACAAAAGAATCCTTATAACAAACTTGCCCAAATAGATACCATCACCCCCTTGCGAATTTAACCACTCCTCAAGCTTGTCGATATATAAACCAAAAAAGGGTAGGAGACAGTGGACAAACTTGCTTGACCTGATATCACTTCTAGAACTTTTAGAAACACATGCTGAGGTTCTAATTTTGACTTCACTTCTTCATACAACCTATGCACAACTGCTCTCAAATGTTTAGGAACCCCAAGTTCCTCCATTCTGTGCCAAATCTTATCCCTAGGAACTGTGTCAAATGCTTTTCTGAAATCAACAAAGCAACAAAAGACTTCTTCCTTTTCTCCCAAAATTTTTCAATGATGTGACTTAAAGTTATACAATGATCAATTATGGAATGTTTAGGTCTAAAACCTTCTTTCCCTTTAGCATGCTTATCTCTTTCTTTTGCCCACTTGCTAATTTTATTTTCTAGCATGCTTCCAAATAGCTTTGCAAACAAAGGGTTTATCATTATGGTCCTATAATTGGAGGGATTATTGACATCACCACTCTTGAAAAGAGGTATTTCCAGACTATTTGTCCAATCTTTGGGGAGCTCTTGTTGTATGATGTTGTTGAAAAATTTTGTAACGTGAGGTGCAAGAATCTTTGAGCCCCACCTTGGATATTTTGCTTGGAGTTCAGCTAAGTCTTTTGCTTTTCCAATACCCAACTTCTTGATACCCATCTCTACCTCTTGCATCGTGAAGATTTTAGTATCAGTGTTGACCAAGGGTGGAGGGTCAACCTTGGGATCCTGCTCATAGAGTTGTCTTTCATAGTCAAACCATTTAGAATTTGTAATACTATTTCCAGTTTGTATCTTTCTCGGTTGGAGCTCCTTCCAAAATAAATTGGGACTATTTTTCCCAAGGAATATTAGTTCTTCCCTCCTTGAAACCATGAAATCGGCCTTTTTCTTGCTTAATAACTGCTTGTAAGATTTGAGCTTTATGTTATCCTTGTTTGACTCTTTCCACATTCTCCTTGCCTTTTTGCCTTCCTTGTCAAACCAAGAAATTAACCGGAAAGCAATTTGTTTCAAACTTCTTAATTTTTTATCTTTTTTCACTCGACAAGTGTGAATTGAATTAATTGTGTTAATTCATGACTATGAAGGTCGTGAATTGTGATTTTCTCCTTCTTGAAGAGCCTCTCTAGCATGATTTTGAAGGTAATACAATTTTCTAGAGTCAAAAGAATTCTGCCCTTTGGAAGATTTTGTTGGACATGCTGAATTTTGTACTCTAGTTGTTTCTTTCTAGTCCAAGAGAAACTTAAATAAATTGGCTTGTGATCTGATTTTAAGTCCCAAAGCTGATCTCCAATCAAAACTTCGTCCATTTTCTCAGACAAACCATGCGAGAAAATTACATAATCTACTACACTTTCTCCATTGTAAGTACTGAAAGTGAAATTACCGAAATTTTCCCATTTATTCAAGCCATTACAAATGACTAAATCAAAGGCCCCAGATAGAGTAAGAAATTGTTCACCAAAGAGATTGCATCCCTTGTCCTCTGATACTCTTTCCCACTGATGATTACTCTCTTCTGTAATCCAAATAAGTTCGTAGTCTTCTTTACAACAAATAATGTTAGATTGCTCATTTGCAAGCCTAGCATTGAAATCACCCACTATAAGGACGTCACCTAGCTGAGAATATGTTGCAATATCTTCTTTTAAGGCTGCAAAGGGACCTTTGTGGTCAAGCCCTCTACTTTTGTAGATTTTTGAAAATTGCAGCGCAAAATAGCATGCTGCAATTCTGATGTGGTTTCCATTTTCTAATATTTTAAACCAAATGAATTGTTTATTTGAGTTTTCTTTTTCTAACTGAATGAGATGACCTTCTTTCTCCCTCACTAAAGCCATGATACCCCCGTGCCCTTTTCCATTCCTTGCTGCCTTGTTCTGTACTGCCATATTCTAGTATCCTTCAAATAGAGGTGTCTTGCACCCTTCATGATCATGTGTTTCTATGAGGAAAATTATGTCTCTATCTTCCACAATAGGCCCTAACCTAGGTCCTCGTCTCCATGGGTAACCTTTGCAGTTCTAACAAACTAATCTTAAGGAAACCTAGTTATGACTTGATTGTTATTTATTTTGACATGCAAGACTCACATTTGAGTCTTTGCCCCAACTTTCCCATATTGACCTTGCTTCCTGATTTCCTGTCGAAGAGTTTGTTGCCTCTTCTTAATTACCATCTTTCTACTTTGTTTTGGAAGGAGGTCCAAACCACACTATCACTGCTTTACCTTTATAAATCCACACTCTCTTTCCTTCATCTCTTGCTTCCCTAACCTTTAACATTTCCTCCCTCCTTTCCTTCTGTAGTCTTACAATTAAATCTTCTTCTACAAAAAAGGGAGAACCCCTCAATAGATGTTTCTTGTTTAGAATGATATATTTATCATGCAAGCTAGGCATGATGAATTTTATGGGCCTAGCTCTCTCACTGTTAAACACATCCACACTCCATGCTTGGAATATTTTTCTTTGCCACAACAACTTGCCTTTCAAGAAGTCTCTTGCAAGGTCAAGAGTACATTCATTTTTCCCATAGTATTTCACCCCTTTAATAATTATGTTTGCTGCTTTATTTTGTCTTTGCTTTCCTTCTCTATCTTGCATGTTGTCAACCTGAATGTTTTTTTCTCCTTCCTTATTTGTAGAATTGCTAATAACTTGAACCCAAGTTTTGAAAACTTTGGTGGAATCTCCTTTCTTTTCTTCTCTTTCTTTCTCTTCATGGTTGTCTATTTGGGCAATCATTTTCCCTTTATCCTCGGATGATTTTGCATTCACCGCCTCTATACTTTCCACTACAAATTTCTTTATGTTTGCACATCCACCTTCATGCATTTCCATTTTGTCTTCCCTATAAGGAGAAATTCTTGTAGAAATACCACTTGTTCTTTCAAAACTTTATTGCTTTCTGCTAAAGCCTTGTTCTCAACTGTTATTATATGAATTTTATCATCTCTTTCCTGCTCTTTAGATTCTAAAACCTCCAACCTTTGTTTTTCATTTAACAATTCTTTCACATAAAGATCAGATGACCAAGTGAGAGGTGTGGATGTGGGACTATAGAAGGAAGAATCATCAATGACTTTTCCTCTGGACTTCTTGTTGCCACATGCTTGTAGAGGGGACTTGTTTGAGTGCTTATTGCGAAGGGCCCGAGTACTTTCCCTTTGAGACGATTTTTTCCTTGTCTACTCCCATTTTAGATGGGCTAGTATTTGTTTTAAAATGCCCCATTATTGTTTGGCATTAACCCAAGCCCACTTCCCAACTTTGGCGGATGAGGCAATTTTCACTTGTCCTAAATCATTTGTCTCCACAGGTTCTGAAATTTCTTGTCCTGTTGTCATGTTTGAATGCACTTTCCATCCCAATATTCTTAGACCTCATACCCTTTCTATTGCTTTCCCATTCTACACTCTAGGTAAAAACATGCGGCTCTTTTCACCTTTTACTTGCATTTCTCTCATGGTCATCATTAAAAGTTAAATTCTTCGACGCATCAAATCTTCAGCATGCCATTGCCCCAAATGCCACAAGTATCTATTAGCAACCCTAGTTCTAGACGGATTCTTTCTCACCCACAATGCAAAAGATTTCACATCGCTTTCAACTTTTCGCTTTCTTTTCGGCCTGGAATGGATTGTTCACCAATTCCTTGTGAGCATGGTTTTCTCAAGAGAAAATGAAATATTCCAACCACACACGATGGGAAATGGCCTCACACACCCCAGATCAATGTTTGGATTTAAGCTACCCAATTTGATCCCAATTCAAAGAGATCTGAAGATATTATGCAAAGGACCAAATCGGGGCTTATTTTACTGGGAAACCTCTAGGGGTTCGCGTGTGACTTGGAGAAATTCTTTGAAATCCCCGTAGAATGATGATGAAGAAGAGGAAGAATCTTTGTAATCCATAATATGTCTATCCCTTTATTCTCCTCTACCTTTTGTTCTTCTTCAGTTACAAATTGTTTACAAACCCTCCTCCACAGTCACATATGAACGACCTTATTTTCCTTTCGCAATTTTCATGGCTAAATTTGGTAACTCTCATGTAGAATCTATAAAATCAATACATATAACTGCAATCTATTGTTTTATGCGCTAATCGATTTTGTAGAAAGAATATATGAGAAGTGGAAATGTTTGTGTCATACCGTTAAACAAATGAGGAAGGGCTCAGCCCAATCCATATATACATATCTGTTTATATACATTTTTAAGTTTCTCAGACATTTACAAAACTAACTTGGTGAGCAAAATCAAGTAGAGAAATGAAGTTATTTTTAATGGAAATTTGAGGCCTATGGAGGGGTCATTTCAATATATCCCAAAATTGTATATACGTACATTCCTAGACACACACACACATCTAATCCACATGCAATTATGCTCAATAAAACTTGTATTTCATACCACAGGTAATTATAACAGTGTGCATGATTCTGATGGAAAAAATATAAGCTCTGTTAAATCATATCAACATGTTTAGAAATTCAAATATTGTAAACATCTAACATATTTCACACAGTATTTTACACATAGTTAATTAAATGATAATGCAATATTCAGAAACAGTGTCTGGGCCATGTTACTTATTTGTATAATTAAATCCCACTAGTGACCAAAGAAATACTTCATGTTATCCTCCCAACAGTAGGTAGTTACACTATTTTATTTACATAAGTCACCACCCTTGTGTCAGGTCTAGACTCTAAGTGGTAAAAATTTCTGGGCAATACACCAGTTGAGCTAAGGAAGTGAAATCACTTACAGGTGGTTTATCAATAGTCTAGGAAGCACCAATGGTTTATCAATAGTCTAGGAAGCACTAGTGGTTTCTCATCCATAGCAAGCACCAATAGTTTCTCAACCAACTGCAAGCACCCATGACTCTCTATACATGTGATTTACTGTGGTCATTTAGTTTACGAGGTGCATTCTGAAATAAGGAATTAGATTAAGGTAAATGTTAGTCCTTAAGTAGCAGTGTCAACCAAGAAATTAAGCTAATATGCAACAAATCTAATTTACAACATTTATGAAGTGTAGTCCTTAAGTAACAGTGTCAACCAAGAAATTAATATAATATGCAACAAATCTAATTTACAACATTTATGCATTGTATCAACAAAAGATAAAGCACAATTATGATCATCATGTCTAAAGTTTGATAGAAAAATAATCACAACAGACAATAAACAAATAAACAATAGCAGAATGACACAATAAATGATTCATTCTAAAACTAAGAATGAATGAGTCACATGAAGAAAAGCCAAAGAAGAGACACAACTTCCATGTGAAATGAGAAAATGCAACAGAAGATAAGCAACGAAAATGAGAAATCAATGTTCAAAGGTTGAGCTTAGCATATGAGACTGGAAATTAAGACATTACATGGATGAGATTGAGACTGATGTACACAAGATCCACCCACCATGGCACTAGTCGTGACAATTTTATGACATGTTGGTCTGAGCGTGAGGAAGACCAAAATTTTAGAGTTATGGCAATGGAAGAAGCGTATGATAGATAACATAACCTTCCATTATCATAGTCTAGCATAGCAATGGTATGATAACCTGACCTATAACGAACCTCTAGTATGTCTGCAAACCTAAGGGGTTACACAATATGCAATGTTACATACACTTGTGGATAGAGAGACATATGTTAGCAGATTAGTAGACTTGTGGCATGCAGGCCTAAGAAAAAATTACACAAATCTTGACTTGTTGCAACTTACATTACATGGACTAATGGAGAGTGTCATGTGTTAAGGAGGTTATGAAGACTACAGGATAGATTGGAACTGTTGTGGAACGTTACAAGTGTAGACCTGTAGAACATTACAAAGGCTGGTGCGATAACAGTTACATAACTTGATAGTTTCCAAACAGGGTAGACCTAAGGAGTTACAAGTTTGGAAATCAAATGCATACACAGGATTGAACATTTCGCTTGAATTGAGATATACATTACTCTATTCTAATGTTATGTGGATGCTAAATAATTGGTTATATGACAAGCATTGGTGTTTATTTAGCATCAACCTAAGCCATATACAAGCATCAATGGTTATTCAGCTTCAACCCAAGCCACATACAAGAATCAGTGGATATTCAACTTTAATGTGAGTCAGAGACAATATCAATGACCTCATGGGTGGACTTAACAGGTATGATGTGAGTTGCCTTAAAAATTTGTCCTATACCACAATGATGGCATCCTGTTGTATTGGCATCTTTGGAAATCCTATGATGAAGTCCATGGATATTACTTCCCACTTCCACTCAGGGATTGGAATTGGTTGCAACAATCTAGTCAGATGTTTGCATTCCACCTTAACTTGTTGACACTCCAGACACTTTGCAATGTATTTTGTGACTTCCTTTTTCATACCCAACCAATAATACATCTTCTTGATAGTGGTAATAATTTTTTGATACTTTAGGTGACTTGAATAAGTTATTTTATGAAACTCATCTAAAATAAGCTTCTTCAAGCCATCCACGTAGGGTATATACCACCAGCATTTGAACTTTAGGATTCCATCATATGTGAGTGTGTAGTTCTTACTGAATGGTCCTTCTCGATCTTTTTGCAAACAATTCGTTGCATACTGGAAGTTTTTATCCTATACCATTGCTTCCTTGATCTTTTCCTTGAAATTTCACTCACAAGAGCTCATGGTTGACAAGTGGGTTACTTGCATACTTCTACTAAGTGCATCAACCACCTTATTTTATTTACCTTTGATATAATTAATTTTGAAATCAAATTCACTAATGAGGGCAAACCATCAGACCTATATTGCATTCACTTTAGGCTAGTCAAACAAATATCTCACTGCTACATGGTTTGACATCAACATGAATTTATGACTGATTAAATAATGTCTCCACATTTTTAATGCATGAATGATTGTTGTGAGTTCTAAGTCATGGGTGACATAGTTTCTTGTGTGCTCATTTAACTTCCTTGATTCATAGAAAATTACATGTCCTTCCTACACTAGTATTCCACCCAATCCTTCTTTATAAGCATCCGTGAAAACGAAGAAGTCTTTCTTTGAATCAACAATCCTTAAGATAGGTGCATGTGTGAGAAAATACTTGAGTTTATCAAAGCTAGTTGTGCACACTAATTTCCACTAAAACCTTACCGCTTTCCTCTGCAGGGTTGTGACTGGATGCCTAATTTTCAAAAAGTCCCATATGAATGTTAGAGAATATCCTACCAACCACATAAAAGATATAACTTTTGTGACATTTCTAGGAGTGGGCAATTCCATGATGGCCTTAATCTAATTCTCAAATTTCACATCCATTCCTTCTTTTGAGATCACTTTCCCCAAATATTAAATCTAAGTCTTAAAGAACTCACATTTACTAAGGTTATCATATAACTTATGTTCCCTCAATAACTATAATATTGCCTTCAAGTGTTGCTCATGCTCCTCTCTATTTTTTTAGTAGACCAAAATATCATCAATAAATAATAAAAGAAACTTGTCCAAGTATTAGTTGAGCACATTGTTCATTAAGAAAACAAATGTGGTTGGTACATTTATAAGTTTGAATGACACCACAACGAATTTGTAGTGTTCTTATCTTATTATGAATGTCGTCTTATGAATGTTGTCTTATGAATGCCTTCATCTTTAATCCTTACTTGGTAATAACCAAACCTTAAATCAATTTTTGAAAACATAATAGCTCATGTTAACTTATCAAATAAGTCATTAATTCTTGGAAGGATATTTATTCTTTATTGTTGCTTTTTTAAATTCTCAATAGGCAATGCATAGTCATAACATGTCATCCTTCTTCTTTAAAATAGAACTGGTGCTCCCTGGGGTGACACGCTGGGTCTGATGTACCCCTTATCCAACATCTCCTTTAGTTTTAGTTTCAATTCCACCAATACATGGTTGGTCATGTGATATGGTGTCTTAGATACTAGCATTGAACTAGGAATTAGTTCGATAGAGAAGTCAATCTCTATCTTAGGTGGTAACCCTAGTATTTCATCTAGAAATGCATCACTATATTGTTGTAAAATGGGGTGATCCTCAAGTTCATTTTTATTACCCTTTGCTACATTGTTTACCTTAAGCATAGTTAGATTACACCCTTTCCAACTACATTTATTTGCCAATAATGTTGAAATATGTCTGACATAAATATGTTTCTTCTTTCCAAGAAGTGTCCTTCCCTTGCCTTCATCATCAAGGAATTCTAATGACTTATTGCAACAATCCACCTTGGTCATGTGGGCTTCTATCTAGTCCACACCAATTAATAAATCATATGAACCCAATGTATAGATGTTTAGGTTCGATGTTGTAGACATGCTATCTAGTTCTAGGTAGCATGATTCCACTAATTTTGTTACTTTCTTCCTAGCTCTTGTCGCTAGGTGGACCATCCACAACTTGGTATGTTATTCTTTCGCATATTGAAATCTTTTACAACTTTAGGGCTAATATGACTAAGGTTAGATCCCAGATCAATTAAAATTAAAACTGATTGCTTAATGATCTTACCTTCCAGCTTGATGACTAAGGCTTGAGGATCCACTTGTCGATTATCCATTGTGATGTAAGTTTGAGGCATAGTCTAAGCCACATCGTTCACCATGATTGTCGCTTCTACATTGTATAACCTTTTTTCATTCTACTTCTCTGGTTGAGGGAAATTGCTTCATAATTTTTTTCCTCCACAATTCCAACATATAAGTTTCTTATACCCCTCAGCTTCCTCTCTTTCTATCTTGGATGAGTTTTCTATGTGAGAGAGATACGTCCATTGGAATTCACCTTTGGCAGGAATGGTGAATTTTTTCCTTCTTTCCTCGCTTGCTTATGCCCTAAGGGTTTTGATCCTTTTCTTTTGAAATTGATCCAATTTGTCTTCTTCTAATTGATCTAGTTCCTAGTCTTAAGTTTGGATTGTTCATAATAGTAATTGGTTTTCTAGATAGTATACTCCAATGTTTTGGGTTCATTGAACTCAATCTTATCTCTGAATTCTTGAGGGAACCCATTAAGTTACCTTTAAATTTTTACTTTTTCATCCTTGATGTAAGGAACATACCTCAATAGTTGTAAAAATTTATTTGTGTTCTCATCTACAATAAGTTATCCCAACTTGAGCTCATGATATTCCTTGATCTTATAGCCATAATACTTGTTTGACATATACTTCTCTCTGAATTAATTTTCAAACTCATTACATAATAGTTCCTTTCCTCTAATGTCTTTATCATTACTTAAGTCCTCCCACCATATATTTACCTTTCCTTTTAAGTTTAAAATTTCTACCCTATCTTTCATGTTTTCAAATTAATCGTGTAACCTGCAATATTTCTTCATACCCAACAACCATGCTTTCACCTATTCATCTTAATTATTCTCTCACCAAATATGGGGGGGTTTATTTTCTTAATTCCTCTGGTATTCGGCTTTTGTCACTCCTTCCTTGTCGATAATTTCTTCGAGTTGCAGCCACTGATGATTGATTAGGGTTGTATGTCCTCCTCTCTGAAGTGTTATATGGATTTTATCCTCTCACAGTATCTTCTCTAGCTTGTTTGTGTCTTTGTTATTTACTTCCCTCTGCTCTATTAACTTAAATCCATGTCTCTCTATTTCAACTGGACTTTGTCTGGATTTTTGTTTGTCTAGGTAACTGGCACCAAGCTCATATTGTTTTTGCTTATGTAAGTCTAGTAGACTCTATAAGATCATCGCATTCATTTTTTCTTGTTTCTCATGAACCATGACAAATATTTCATTGTCTTCTTTATAACTTCTTAACTTAGCCTTCAGACTTCTGAGGGTGTCCATCTAGTCAGGGGAATTTTCCTCCACCCTCTTCCCAACAAATTCTTCCTCTTGATCATACTAGGATCTATTTGTACTATATTACACCATCCTTTTTATCATATTTTACTTTATGGTTGGTATGTGTGTTTCCTTATGTGTTGTTACATAGACATGATTGTCACCAAATTCTGAAAAAAATATTTCAATTCATTAGCTCAATCTTAAGGCTTATTCAGAATTCATGTTAACTGAAATTCTATAAAACATGTCAACATGCTAGCAAGAGGACTTCTTCACATTAATTATAGGTGCAATTGCTTATATATATTCAACTTATAACTGTGAATTTCATTTTTCAAGGCCCATTCAATCCAAGTGTTGAATCTGGGCTTTGATACCACTTTGTAACGCTACCTACAACCCCCTTGTAATATTGTGGGTTATGGGAGGTGTTACTAATGTTTTAAATCCAATTCCTAAATTTTTAATGATGTATTGGGTTAATTACTCGGTTATAAAATGTTATTTTCTAAAAATTAGTGTAATTAGATTAAAAAATATTGCCATTATGTCCATCTCAGTGAGAGCTTTCTGATGATATGATTACTTCGTTGATCTGAGACCCAGACTAAAAAGTATGCTAATGAGAAAATATATCTCATTGACATTGGTCACGTCAATACTAACATGCCACATGGCAACTCGGGTTTTGGATTTGTTCCACATGTTGATGCCACATGAACTAAGGGTCCAACATGCTAGTTCATGACATTTTATTGATGTAATTATATATATACACATGGCACAGGTTGGAGAAATTTCACCACTCGGGGTTGACAGTATCTATATATATATATATATATATATATATATATATATATATATATATATATATATATATATATATATATATATATATAGATATATATATATAGATATATATATATATATATATATATATATATATATAGATATATATATATAGATATATATATATATAGATATATAAGTTTCATGGTTCTTATCACTTGTCGCCCAGAGGTTGGCCAATAAGCATGCACCGAACATATTCCATAATCGACAAAAGGAAGGGTTCCAACCCAATATTGTGCCAACTCATTGAAAACTATTAGAAGACCATGGTCGATGCATTGATGGATTCCATCACATCATACTCCAACATTCACCTGCCAACAAGATATTGTTTAACATGTGGGTTTTGTGTATTGGATTTGGTTGTAGAGGTGTCTCAAATCCTCTTTCCTTGTAGCTAGTTGAAGCCTACAAAGATTCACACAAACTATGATTGATGTTAGTGTTTATGAATGAGTCAAATAAAACATTGTAATTCATGAAAGATAATGCATAGAACAAACTAAACTAAGCAATGAAAAGAAACACACGAAACTATGAGAAACAATTCAACAAAGTTGATGGGAAAAGGGCCTTCTTTGTTGATTGTTGGTAGAAGAGTTACAATAGACATAAAAGACACTTGAAGAGAGTCTAGAGCAATAGCACTAAATGGCTCTCAACAAGGAATTCCTTTTCCAATCTCCTTGCGAACTCTCTCTCTTAAAGAAGTGAAGAAAAAGTCTCTAACTAATGGAATCCTCCTTCTGCAATGTGATGCTTGATTGCTTGGGGTAATTTTGGGAAGAATAACAATGCTTAAACTTCTCATGTGTTTTTGGTTCTCCAACCCTTTGAATTTAGATAATTTGAATCATTCCTTCCCTCCCTTGCCTCATTGATGAGAAAGTGACATGGGAAGAATAGGACGATCCTTTTGGGGGATGACACTCCTCCAATTTGAATTGAAGTGGATCGAAACTGGCTCCATGATCTGGTACTATCAAGGATATTCGACCCTATTCATGTGGTGTGGTCCCTAGATGTTGACTGTGCTTTTTCCAAACCCTTGTGACTATCGATGAAAAAGTCCTGAGGTATGGTAAAACTTATTTTTGGTGCACCCGTGAGGGTTAATTTTTTAATTGATACTTTGGGAAACCTTTTAATTTTCGATACTTATGAAGTTTCTAGCAAGAAATGCTTCACTTGTAATGTTTTTTATGAATTTAAGTGCCAGACTTGTACAAATGTGTGTACAATTTTTCCATATTAATATTTGTCCCTTGACATATGAGATTAGGAGCAAGTGTATAGCTAAAATACATCATGTTTTGTTGTGCTTAACGATGAGTCTTGCTGACTTCGTAAGAGAGAGTGCCTTTTTGTGTAGAGGATTAGGAAAACCATTACTGATTATTGAAAAAAACCATGCTCGAACGAAATGTTTATATAAAAAGTGTTTATACGAGGCCACCTCCTCAGGAGAGCAGGTTTCCCCTTGTGTTATTTCTTCAACTATGTTGGTCTTGATTAAGATGTTCACCTTAATGGTAGGTGAGATGTTTTCCATATTACCCTCTTCAAATGAATCTAGAGCCAGTATGGGATTTTTGAACCAGTTGACATGGCCTATGGGAATAAACTCCTTGGTTTCTACTATGAAAATGGTGGCAGTGGGTGTGGCAATAGGTGTGAATGCCAGTTCTGGGAGGAAGAAAGAGAAATGATGCATGGCATCCCATGGAAATTCAAGCTCTATCATGGCCTCGAGAATATCCTGATCAGAGTGAAAAAGGCTAAAAAAAGGTAATGTAGGTGTCAGTAGGTCATGAGGCAATGGTTGGCACCTATAAGTGCTAGTTAACAATAAAAGGTATGGTATTTTACTTATTGTTGTAAGACCAAGAGAAGTGGAAAAAAGAGAGATAGGTTGAGTCCAAGCGGCCATGGAAGGTGAAACCTTAGCAATGTGTGAAGCAATGAGAAGGAAACATTAATTATTGTTCCCCAGAAGAAGAAATGAAATGAATATGATTTTGTGTGTCATAAGCATTGGGGGGTGGAGGTATCTCCCTAATGATTGTATGAGGGTTAATGGGAGAATAATCCAAAGAGGGAGATGGTGTCCTAGGAACTGCGGTGGAGGAATCATTGTTCTTAGTAAGGAATCAAAATCCTCCAAGAAAACGTGCATGGGATGTTGGACTCTAATAGGATGCCCAAATGCCTGAAGAAGTGGGCATGTTGGCATAAAATGGGTAGTATTGGTGCAAATGACACATTGATGTGATGAAATAGATGGTTTTGGGTGCCTCATTAGCATCCAATGTGGGTGGCAAGGATGGTGTCGGTGTTGTAGGAACCAAGTGTAAAGGATTAGAACTGGTTTGATGTACCATATCAATTTAGGCCTTAGACAATGAGGGAAGGAGAATGGGTGGTTCTGCATCATTATGTTGCAAAGCAATCCATGCTTCCTTAAACCGGGGAGACAAGGGAAATTATGTGTGTGATATGCATATTGTGTGCAAATATGACATGGGCGACAATTGCACTATTAGGGGAATTTTTAGGTCTAAAATGGGCCTCCTATGGAAATTATAAAATAATAGTGGAAATAATACAATAATATTAGATTACATCATCAAATGAAAAAAGAAAAAACTATTTTTTCAACTCATATTTTCAACTTATCTCCCTATAAGTTTACTCAAATTTCGAGTGGAAACACTCATTGGATGCATAATTTGATTCCTCATCCATGGATTACCCATGTTGCATACTTTCGATGGACCCTGCTACATGGAAAAGTAGAAATACATGAAAAATGTGATTGCAATCACATTTTTCATGTATGTCTAATTTTTCGTATAGCAGGGTCCATCGAAAGTATGCAACATGGGCATTCCTTGGATGAGGAATTAAATTTTGCATCCAACAAGTACTCCCGCTCGAAATTTGAGTAAAACCTTAGGGAGATAAATTGAAAATACGAGTTCAAAAAGTAGTTTTATTATTTTATTATTTTTTAATCTTTTTACTTTTTAACTCCAAAAATGGTGAATCATCCCCCATGGTTGACATCATAATCTTGAATGTTGTTGGTTCTTATAAACTTTATTTTGGTTGTACATTTTTCTTGAGAGGCCCATTTTAGAGCTCAAAATTCCCCTAATGAAGGATTTAGCTTTGTGTGCAGATGGTGTGGGTGGAAAAGAAGCATGAAGAATATGCAGAAGTTCTCTCAGGGCTAGACATTGGTTGATCACATGTCACAACTCATAGCATAGGATGCATGAAAGAGTGGGATTATGGGTTAAAGTGTTTTGTTTTGACTTTTTCTTCTTATTTTATGTAGATGGTGACATAGGATGAGAGGTATGATTAGAGAGAGCACATGGGTGAGCTGCTCATTGATTATCTTTAGAGGAAATCCAATAGATGGTTTGAGGTGCATCATCAGTGCCCAGAGTTTGGGGAAGTAGTGGTGCAATCATATTAGCTTGATGAAGTGCAACCAACGCATCCCAATATTGAGGGATTTTGGGACAATGATAGGTGTAATGTCCATATTGCGCGTAGATGTTGCATGGGTGATTGGTACGCAAGCCCTTGTGACAAGGTGTGATGGTTTTCTCATCCTTGGATGGAGAGGATAAATCAGACACTTGAGTGGCATGAAGAAGGGATTTCAATTCTTCTAATGGGGGGCATCTATTGATAGGGTGTCCCATCACATTGCAAAGGGCACATGGGGGAGGTACCCTTGGATAAGAGGTGCTAGTGGGGTCTTTATTATTGGCTTTCCTCAGATCCTTTCCTTATGTATTTTCTAGTGTTTATAAGGACGGGATAATAGCCACAGTGGTAGTGGTATTCCATGACTTGTCCATAGTATAGCTAAAGTAATTGGGGGTGCCAAGTACTAGACTAATAAAGCTAGTTCCATGTTAGGCAACGTTAGTGTGGCCATCACCTGATGTGAAATGAAAATATGTGGGGGGTATAAGAAAGGAGTTTGAGTGATAGCCTATCGCATGAATTGGGTATAACTCATCATTGTATCCATGGGTTCCTATATTGGTTGGGAATTCTGAGACTATGTGTCAGAAGATGTGGTAATGACACACACAGGAGCAATAGAAGTAGATCATATCATAGCAGGTCCCTTAGATAAGTTCCAAGGGGAGAAGATTGCTCGAAGATTCCTGGGCTAACCTTGTCTAAGGAAAGGATCAATTGAATCTTTTTGGGACCCAATAAAGGGTAACACACTATCGGGCGAGGTGGAGGTCCTCATCTCATAATGTTTCAATTGGTCAATGGTAATGATTTTCCAATTATGTGGGAAGCTCGTGGTGCAAAACACTGATGATGCCACATCCTTCATGGCATACATGTTACTTTGTCCAAACAAGATGTTGTAATCGAGAGGTGCATCAAGGACTTCAAATATAATGAGAACCTTCTTTCCATCAAGTTACCGAGGCATTCTAAAAGAGTCTGATAGGTGACGAGGGGCAACTGTCATATGCCCTCAATGTGGTGGAGGAAGTATTAAGTTTGGGGGAGCCTAATTTATGCCAAATTGACTTTGAAATAATACAGTTTGATTCCCCCTCATCAATGATGCACTGATGGATGGTGATGTTTTAGGTTGTCATCAGTATGTGAAATGTGACTATTGATGGTAATTGTGGTTCTGATTTGTTCAAGTCAAAGATGATTAGTCGTGAATTTGAGGGATCAATAGCACCTAATGTGGAAAGTAAGGCTTTAAGTTGAGTTGGACAATTTTGAAGAACCTCAAACGTAGACATGGCTACTAGATATTGCACAAGTTCATCTATAATCCTATGATTATATGTCACCTTTGAAGTATGGGTTGTGCGACACAATGTTCCCTTGACAATTTTAGAAATAGGTTCAATGGGGGGTCATAGGATGGTCAAAGATGGATTAGTTACAGTGATGGGAAAATGTTGAAAGGTTAGGTTATGGAGATGTTACATAATGACGATGACTTTTCTGGAGTAAGACATTTATTTCTTGAATATAAATGTCATAACCAGTGGCATCATCAGAATTGCCCCCAGTTTGATTTTGGTAAGGGGGAGGATCGACCTCATGTTATGCAGTTATGGTTCCTTGATGAGGAAATGGATTTTGTGGTACAACGGGTTGTTGGTTGGTTCCCCCTATCCCATATCCTCTCTCATACATTTCAACTCTGGTGGTTGAAGGTAACGATGTGTATAGTGCCCATACTCTCCACAAATTGTGCAAGCATGATTAGTCCGAAGACCTGCATTCTTGTTCTATTTTTTCATATTATTACTACCTTGATTTTGGTTTTGATTTCAATTGGGGGAATTTCCCCCACTCTGTGCATTAAGTTGTTGTTTTTGTTTTGGGTTGTTCCCTTGCCCTCATTTTCATTTCTATTTGTTCTTCCCTCACTTTGTACTGGCTTTGGATGGATTTGAAATATTGAGTTGTTCAAATGATTGTATTTGTTGAGGGAAGGAAGGTTGAATAAAATTAACCACAAAATTTTTCTAAGGTGGGGCATTACTCTGTGGTGGTCCAGGAAAAGGAAAGCATGGATTCCCTTGGGGAGGTTTTGCATAGGTTGGGAGGTCAACATGCCTTTCGATGTGCATGTTGGGTATTGATTTCTTTGCATGGGAGGGTTAGGAGAAGGTGTGGGTTGGTTGGGATAATATCCAACATTAGATGGTGCTAGTGTTGTGGATGTACTAGTAAATGAGGGGAATGATGGTTGTGGACCATAAGAATTCCCAAGATATAGGAGGTGGTTCCTAGGTTTAGTTTGGTTAAGGTTCCCAATCAACCCATCAACAACATTAGATTCCAGAAGTTTATCTTGAGTGAAAGATTGCAGACGAGGGGCATCAGGTATAATAGAATGAAGGTACCCTGACTGGATGTAAATGAGCTAAAATTGTTGAGGCTTGTTGATATCATCTTCTTTGGTTTGTGGCAAGGTGGTTTCTACATATTTTGCAATAATGGGAAAAAGTGATTTCAAAAAGAAATCCAAAAGAAGGGCAGGTGAAACATCCACTTTACAAAGACTATGACACTTATGCCATTCATGGACATGGTTCGCGATGTGTGTGGAAGTAGTCTATGGAAAATGGGTTAAAAATTCAAGCCCAATGTCATGACAAACAGGGAACTGGAAAAATGTGAGGAAATATTTAGCTGAAGACTCAAAGGTATGATGTGATCCTGTAGCTTCAGTAACATAACATTTCATAGCAAGGCCTATAAGGATGCATTGAAATAGTCTTGGTCTAACCTAGTCCTTATAATAATATTATATGAAAACCATAGATGGAAGGTCATAACATGGTTGGTTGGGTCATCCCCTTGTTTACCTTTGAACTTTGGAATATCTAATGGTAACTTGGTTGGCATTGTCAACCATTGAGGATTGTGTGCAATGGGGTCATTTGTAAGTTTCAAAAGATCTGGTAGGTTCAATGAAGCTACAAATGGCATTGTCCTTGGTTGGGTATGTAGGGGTGGTGTAAGTGGTGGGGGTGGGGGTGGAGGGTTAGTGTTAATCATTGTGGTATGACCTTATGATGTGGTAGTAGTACCTTGTGGGGTAGTGTTGGTGTTACCTTAAGGAGGGGTGCTAGTGGTACCTTGAGAGGAATTGGTTCCTAACAAAGTAGCACCAAGGATGGATGATCTTATCAAAGTAGTTTTATGTTATCTTATAGGGTGAGATGGTGAAAGACCAGGCACTCCTCCTTGTAAGGGTGGGAGGCTTTGTAGGTGCCTAGAGTGGCAAGGAACCCTAAGGTCCCTTATGGCGCCCTAGTAAGTGTGTGAAAATACTATGAGGGAGGGGTTTTTAGGAAACCAAATTATACACACATAAGACAAAGAAAAAAATAAAATGGTTAATTTTATTTTAAAATCTTAATGTGTGAAACAATCAAAGAGAAAAGGTTTTGGAAATAGGTTTTCACATGTGAAAAATCCTAATGAACTAACATCCTTCTGCTCAAACAATAACTAAGCCTTTTGAATTTTTTCTGATAGTGGGGTCTCAACCCATTGTCTAAAAATTTCAATAGAAGGTATTGAATGAGGATTATAATGAGGGATACTTGGGCCACATCTTAAAGAAACTAACGACACTACCAACAACCATCCGAAATTGCCTCCAGGTTCCATTTCTCTTTCACTTGCCATCTAAAGGGAAATATGCCCTAGTTTTTTTCCACTAAGTTAGCTATGCCCAGTGGGGATGAGAGAATCTCAACTTCTAGTTAGCAACTTTGGACCCGAAGCCCCTGCAAAGAATCAAGAGACCTAAGGAGACCCGCAAAATCTGTAGTCTAGGCCTTACCCCCTTCATGTGTTTCTTCTCATCACCATATTTTCACATTGGGTTGTGTAGGATTTTAAGTTCCCTAAAAATACAAATTCTATGTTTCAATCTAGACAACCACAATAGATTATTTGGATGTCTATACCCATGGTCATGACTTGAACTATAAATTGTTTTGTAGCCCCTTATGGGGAAATTTAGCGGGTTCAAGTTAAGGTTGTTTTTAAAGAGTCTTAATTTACTTAGGGTGTGCCAAAATAAATATAAAAATAAATTAGGCACAAATATTGCAAGAGGGCACAACCTTTGCACAAAGTTTAAATGAAATTAGTGTGTGATTTTGTGTGTGCAAGGTGAATGGTGAACATACAAAGTGTTTGATTTGTAGCAATGTGGATATGCAGTGCTCCATTACGTATCTATCTAATTACATTATGTCATGTTGTTCCTTGTATAAAGGAAACGATGTGTGGCTAATTGGTCGCTTACTCTTTTGAATTAAGCTATTGGATCATATAGGGAGATGGAAAAATGGTGCTTTGAGAAATGTTTTTGATCCCCTACTGGTTCACCAAAGGGTGAAAGGGGGGAATCCTACTCTATTTCTTACCAATGCCAACTATTGGTTCCAAAATAAAATTGATTTTCAAAACAAAAAAAGATGTGTGGATAACTTGGCCACTTACTTCTTCCTAGTTAAGTTATGTGATGAATTTCCAATTAATAGGGAGATGATAGGTAATGCTTTAGAAATATTTCATATCCCCCACAGGTTCACCAAATGGTGCAAGGGGGGAGAGCCTACTCCCTTTCTTAATCACACTACTCCTAGTCCCAACTTACAAATTTTAAAGCAAAAGATAAGCAAAAAAATGCTCTACTATAATGGTTAGTAAAGAAAAATTGAAGCCTATATAGTATGTAAAAAATTTGCAATAGTGTAGGCAATTCACTAAAGGTTGTATATCACTCAAGAAATAATAAATTACAATGAAAAAATGGTTTTGTTTGCACTCTCTCAGGGTTTGTCTTTCACAGTTGTGAGTATGTCGTGATTGTTTCTTTGATAGTTGTGAGGGTAGTTCGAAAAATAAAAACAAAGGCTAATTGAGCTAGAACAATTCTAAGGGTGACCTGCAAACTTGCACAGACTGATAAGTAACCAAACACAATGAATATGATAGAGAGCAAGGCATGCAATCAACCAATAAGATCAAAAAAGCAAGCATTGGAGTCGCCATGATCTACGCAAGGATTCAAATTCAAAGAGAAATGTCTCAGGATCTTCACTCCTTAATCCATGAAATTTTGGAAGGATAGAGGGTGAGATATTTTTCATTGTTACAGTTGTATCTTCATCGAGGATAGGAAATCCAAAGGGTTTTGGATTTATATCTTCTCCTCTTCCTCTTCCTCCACCTCTTCCACCTCCTCTTCCCCCTCCAATCCTAGGTTGTTCACCATTCAAATTATGTACCTCTCCTTCCCCTTCTCCAACCATTGTAGATTCTTCAGAACTAATATAGGGTTTTGGTTCTGGTTCTAAGATTGGGTTTTCAACTTCCTCTAGTTCCTTTGGTTCTTCTATCAATGGTTTGAAGTAGGTTTCTTCTTCCTCTTCTTTAGTAGGAACTTCCAACTCTTGAGCTAGAATTTGTTCTCCAGTTGAAGATAGGAAAATTATTCCTGTTGTTGGGGATATGGGATCTTCTTCTATTATGGCTTCTATTTATGAAGCTGATGAATCTCTAGGTTGGATTTTGGATCTTAATACTTCAGGAAGTTTATGTTTGTCTGCTATGGATGGAATTCAAGTTTGTGTGGGTGGTGTGGCACTATGAGGTCGTGTTGGGGTAAGTGATGTTGTCGGAATTAAGCTCTTTCCTCTACCTAAAAATATACCCCTAGAGTCTATTTCCCTATGCATATTGTGTTTTTTATTTTTATCCAAAAGAAATCAAGACTTCTATTTACACCTCCCTGGCAACGATGCCAAAATGTTTGGTCAATTTAATGTTCTTAAATTTCTTACATAAATTATCGACCAGAGTTGGTAAACTTGTGAAGTGCAAGTGCACTATATATGCTAGAAGTCTTCTTGAGTTTATTAAAATTATGATTGTGTTTATTTTAAGTATTTTATTTATTCTTATGTTCCTAATGAAATTGATGATTTACAATTAAATTCCTACAATCAACTCTGAAAAGAAAATTAAAATAATCTATCGTGATCCTATTTAACTGACTATCGTTAGTTTCAAAAGAATTATTATTCAAGGTAATAGAAAAGCAAAAATTTCTTTATAAATTCTACGAAAAACTTCTTTAAGATAAATTGTGTTTTTGAAAAGAAACTAAAAAGAAAGTTATTCTAAAATTTATGAATAAACTACTTATGTTAGATATCATTTTTGGGATTCAACTGCGTTAAGTAAGTCATTCACGTATGACCATTTCCATGAGAGGTAGTCGTAAGTGACTAATTTCTCATGATTTGAATAGTTCACTTAGCACTCATTGCATCGGGTGATGCTCACAGGGGTGAAGAAGTGGGTTCGAAACTAATGAAATAAATCACATAGCGTCAATCATCACTTCTGGGGCTTGCACTCGGTAACCAGGACTTCCCAGGAGGTCACCCATCCCAGATCGCCTCTGGCTCAAGCACGCTTAACTGTGGAGTTTTTCCCCACAATCAAGCCCACTTATCTTGCTACCCCATTTGCAAAACCTTAGCAAGTATTGTGCCTCATGAACCATTCAAGTAGAGATCCCTTCACTCTTTTTGAATTTAAGTATAGGGGGTTTACGTAGTGCATTATATTAGATATCATTTTTGGGATTCAACTGCATTAAGTAATTCATTCATGTATGACCATTTCCATGAGAGGTAGTCATAAGTGACTAATTTCTCATGATTTGAATAGTTCACTTAGCATTCATTGCATCGGGGGATGCCCACAGGGGTGAAGAAGTGGGTTTGAAACTAATGAAATAAATCACATAGCGTCAATCATCACTTCCAGGGCTTGCACCCGGTAACTAGGACTTCCCGGGAGGTCACTATAAAGAAATTGAAGATACGATAATGAAATTATGGAAATAACGAAAACGAAATGACTGAGCTAAACGTAAAAGATTGAACCTCAACTGTCTATAGGGGCCCTCCACAAAACAATAGGTTTTAGAACTTTAATTCAACAGCTAACTGCGCATGAGGTTGACGAAAATGATTCTTCAATTAAAGAGAATAGAGTTATAAAACTTCAAACAGTCATTCAAAGATTACATATGCACCTCCTCTGCTTTCTGTTTACAGAGTATATATATAGAATTCGTGCTCAACAGATTGAGACTTTTATGCCTTATAAAACTTAAAACAATCCTAGTTTGAATTCTAATCTATAACAGAGTAATAACATTTCTCTACAATTTTCTATTTGGAAAGAAAATCGAAGAGTCGTGATTTATCTGAACTCTCGTTGCTCTGCTTATCCATGTATTGACTTGCTTCTTTGACTGCGCCACTGGGTGATTTCCTTGATGATTTGGCTCAGGCGAATAGGAGGAGATTCATAAGTATATCAATCCCCATCTGCCCATGTGCTTCTTTCCTTGGCTCGCATACTAGAATCCGACAAACCATGGAGATCGCTGCGGAATCATGAAATAGCTGCAAAATCATATTGATTCTGTAGCTATTGCAATATTTTAAATTGATAATAAGGCACATTAATAAATATGAAAAATAAGACATATGAGTACCTTACCATGTCAAAATCTATAGATTACTACTTACTTGAGTTGATAGTGATGATGAAAAGAGGAAAAATGGATGAAAAGAGTGTAAAAAAAATAGTCATGAGACACTATAGTACGTTGTATCATCCTCAAGTGAACGGCACAGTGGAGACATTCAACAAAATTATGGAAAATGCCTTAACGAAGATTTGCAATGCGAAGCAAAATGATTGGGATGTGTGCATACTAGTTGTTCTATGGGCGTATAGAACTAACTGCAAGAAGTTGACGGGACAAGTGTCGTTCAGACTGGTCTATGGACAAGAAGCTGTAATAACGATGGAATACATAGTGCCAAGTTTGTGGATTGCTATAGTTACAGACATGGCCAATCGCGATACCATGGAAGAATGCCTCGCAGAGCTTGTTGAACTAGAGTAAGATCGATTCTTGGAAGGCTTTCATTAACAAGTACAAAAGGATCATGAAAATGCATGGCATGATTGCCATATCAAACAACGCACCTTCAAGAACAAAGATTTGGTATTGTTGTATGACAACAAGTTCACAAAGTTCATGGGGAAGTTCCAAATGCATTGGATGGGGCCATATATTATTAAGGAGATTACGGATGGAGGTGCAGTTCAGCTCGCGAAACTAAATGGGGAGTTATTTTTAAGAAAAGTCAATGGGAGTTAGTTAAATATGTATAGGGGTGATCTCGCCTTTGCACAATAATTATATGGATGCAGGATAGTCTAAGTTCTCCAGGAAGTTGCAAGGGAATGCGGGACTATAAACTACAGTGCCAAAAGGAAAATTGGGTGAAGTGACGGGGCTATGCAACAAATCAAGGCAAGGCGCTGAGGAGAGCTGCGATGAAGGAGCTGCGCTAGGATGATGGGACCTGTACAGCTTGACCAAAAAGTGACCATTGGAAGCACTGTAGCTGATTGGATGACGATTTTTCCATTAAAGGGAGTGGGGGTAGAGAATTTATGGAGCATATCTTTGGAAATCTGCCGCCAAAGATGCATTAATGACAAGGAATTGGAGGGAATAGATAGATTTGAATTCAAATTGAGCTATAAATATGGTATCCCGCTCCACATTCAAACACTTTACTTCTGGAGAATTTTCATTAAGATTTTGTGCCTAAGTTTACGCCAAGAGAAGTATTATATATCTGATAAGGATTGGGAGATAATTAAGGAGCATATTTCGCAGTAGGGACTCGTAAATTTTCCTGATTGGAAATGTGAGCTATTCCTCAAGAGAATGACTGCAATGAAACTTAAGACAAAGCCGACCCAACTTGTACCTATAGGGTTGCCTACTACTGTGCCTAGGTCACCAAGGCTAAACCATCTGCTTCCACAATGAGAGATAAGAAGCAAAATAAGCCTCAGCAACCACCAGTGTGACAATCACCGTGGAAAAATGCGACAGAAATCCACTAGAAGGGAAAGATGGATAGGTCCAAACAACAGACAGAGCCCCTGGACGTGGATGAGGAAGAACTACATGGAGGTATAAAGGAGGTTGATGCAAAAGAGGTTGAGTCAATAACTCGGCTATCACCATATATACGACCATGAAAAGTCACAGCTAAAGTGCCCAAAGACCCAGATTCAGCGGAGTTCATGGTCTCTATGCCTTTGTTGCTAGAGAATGTGTTGTTTGAGGGAAATTTGTTGGCCCGTATACCAAATTTGAAAATGGAGGATTGGGACCTGGGGGACCATGAGAGGTTTCCATAGTTGGTGTCGAGAAAGTACCTGAAGAAGGTTTACTATGAAGATTCGGACGTCATGTGACTTGAGCCGATGAAATGGGTGGTTGGAGTTGGGTGCGTGGGGCTCCTAAATATGTTGTGGGTGCCACACTTCAATTGCACTACTATTAATACAACCTGTGTGTGCCAATTTAAGACATTGGTACACGATGGGTGCCTCTGTTGGGAGAACCCATCTCGATCACTGACATGCTAATCCACAGAATAAAGTTGCTACCATACCAAGGAGTGGACCCTGCAGAGGCATTTGTAGGAAAATCGCAGGAGAAAAAGTTGGCAGACCAAATGAAGAGTGATTTTGGTATGGTAAAGAAGTCATGCGGGTATTCCATTCAGTCAATCTTATATGGCGTAGTGCAATTTACTGTACAAATCTTGGCTGGCAAGATCATGAGAAAGTGTCGCGTCGATGAAGTGTTGAAGCCAATAGTTTCTTTGGCTTCGTAGTGCACCAAGGGAGTCCAGTACAACTAGGCTCAATACTTGTGTCAAGAATTTTTGGAAGATTATAGAGAGGCTCAGGATGAAAGCAAAGCATTCCACTTCGCATGGTTGTTATTGTTGATCGCGTTGATGGCTGGATGACACCTGAAGAGAGTCAGTCCCCTCAGTGGGACTCAAATGTACTTGAGGTCATGAATTTTGCTTCACTATGGGCTACCAAGGACCCCACACAAGTGATGGAGGAAAAGATATTTTAGGTCTTGTTTGAGTCAGAGCTAAGGATGGTGATTAACCAATGACCCATGTTATCACCAACTTCGTACACACAATACCTCAATGTCGCAAATATCAAGGCATATTTCCACAATCTACACATTTGTGCAAAGAAAGATGCCAAGGGCATATGGCACAAGTTGCGATACTTAGCCACCGGGACGATATTCTAGGGGTTGTCAGCAAATGACCAAGTGACTAGTTGACCCCCTCTGATGTTGACGTAGGAACTAGTTGTAGAAATTTCACCTGTAGAACAAACCGATATATGCAATGTCCTAAAGCATAATACTTGTTCTACTTCTACAAAACATTAAGCGGAAGCATAATCGAATTCATGAGCAACATCAAGTAGAAACATGCATAACTGATCAAGATAAATAATCACACATAACACAAGATATATCCAGGGGAAAGCACCAGCATAAAACCCCAACCATGTATTATCAATCAAGTGGAAATCCTCTTCAAAATACAAAAATAATTAGCTCTCAAGCTATTCAGTTCTCAATGAACTATGAAGATATGAAGATATGTCTCATGAACCAACCAAGCCCTGTATATAAAGGCTTTACCTATGGTCCAATCCCTATTTCCTTGCGCAGTTTTCTTAGGAAATAATAGCAAAAGCATATGCAATTAATTCCAAACATACCAAGTCAACCTATGGTCCAACTACGCAATCCTTGAGGACACTAGTTCCTCAATCATGCAAAAACTACTTACTAGAAATAGTCAAGCATCTGATAGTACACTGTCCCACATCTGATCTCAATTGGGTCTCTGACAGAACTGACATGCAACAGTTATCCATGAGTGAATCCTCAGTTATCTAAAATAATAGTTGTCACATGCATGCAAGCATTAACAAACTATATTTTATTATTTTAACAAGTTAAAATAATCTAACTGGACTTGACTAGCTAGAACTAAGTCAACTGATTCTCTCATTATAGAACTCATACTTATTCCCTCAATCAGTGGAGGAAATTAAGGATAAATTCCTCAATCAATGGGACAACTCATGTGCATGCTCACAAAGACTTCAAATTCGAATTTCCTTAACTAATTAACTCAATTGAATTAATTAATTAATATTTCCAACTACTTTTAAGACCAAAATTAATTTTACTTCCTATAGATAGACTAGGGACTGCTATAAATAGGAAGGGACTTAGAAATGCTATTTTTAGAACTTTCTATTTTTAGCAGTTTCACCTCTCACCCAATGTGGCAAATGACCTCACTAGCCAAACTGCTATTTTTAGACATGCTATTTTTAGCAGGTCTATTTTTAGCACATTCTAAATTTGGCATTTCTTGTTGCACACTTTTCAACACTAGTAAGGCTATTGAAGGTGAAGCAGCGCATACTGCAACAATGACAGTAGCAGAAAAGAAGAAGGAAGCATAGAAGGCTTCCGCTAGAGAGAATGTAGCGGCAAAAGGAAAGGTCGTGAAACAGAAATAAGATGATGCAAAGGAAAAGGAAGTTGTTGTGAAGGAAAAAGCAGATGCTGCCAAGAAAAAAAAAAAGCAACAAAAGAAAAGACTATGTTGCAGGCCACCATTGACCTCGGTGAGTAAAAAATAGAGCGCACAAATGTGGAGGAAGATATAGAGGAAGAATAAAAAGGGGGCGTGGGACCAGACTCGCCCTTCATCGTTAAGAAGAGGTATAAAAGGAGTTTGACAGGCCACGCAAAAAGAAAAAAATTAGATAAATCAGCGAGCGCGATGCCTTTGGTCCTCATAGAGGAGGACCTAGTTGAAATTGGGGATGTGGTTGTGTTGTGGCCACCAACAACCCCCCTCCTTATTTAGTATTAGTAATAACACTATGTAAGTGGGGACCCTTAGTCAAAAAATTCAAAAAAATCAATTAGTACTCATATATGTCACTCCTTAAGAAATATCGCATTGCTCAAAGAATGATAGGGAATTTTCTTATGAGTCAAAATGATAAAATGCGAGATTACGATGCGGACTCCATCGCATTGCATGCATTAATAAACACTCACGTTGGAAAACCTTAAAAATCGCCGATATGTGATATCGCATATCGCATCTCGCAAAATTGCATGGAAGACACATAACGATTAAACGATTAAGCGATCCACAATCTTGCGATACTACGATCCGCGATCTCGCGATACTGCGATGTGCGATCTTTGCGATGTTGCGATCAAAGCAACCTTGCAATAGCACAGCACGAAAAAATTGCGGTAATGCGATACAGCAAAATGCGATACTGCGATGCAAATCGCAGAAACATTCCATCGCAGATTTTCCTGGCTCAATATTCAAGAAGTTTTTCCATGAACCAAGAACTGGTTACGCGCTTTAATGATAATTAATGAGTTATATGCCAGTTGTTAATAAAATATGGTTTTGTGTTGTTCGAAGAGCCAGTTCACGTAAGATGGCGTGTTTTTGCATATCCGTAGCATTTAAAGCTTTCTTGTCGTTATTTATTATCATTACTCTCTCCTCACTTGTGAACTGCAGGAACGAGGAACAATGGTTACACAAAGCAATGTGCAGGAAGATATGAGGAAAAAGGGTGAAGCTCCAATGTCTAAAGACAGAGAAAAGGCGCCCCTACAAATAGGTACCGCATGCAACAGAGCCGCAAATTCATAGAATGCTGCTGAGCCATCCATTACAGATTTTTCATTTGCAGACATGATTAAATGGGTACTGAGCGATGCTGATATCAGAGACAGACAGTTTAATGCTCAAGGTCAAGAGCTCATGAAAGCAGCTTTTTTACAAATTTTGAGCTTTATACCCGATAAAGAAAGAGGCGCAAAAGGAAAAAAACGCATCAGAGAAGCCCAGATCAAAGAACGGAGGCAGTTTTCGATGCGCGATTAGCGCTAGCGCTAATCGCGCATCGCTGAGAAAATTGCTCGAAAAGGAAAGCTTCTAACTGCTCAGTCACCTGTAAGCCCGAAAATTGCAAGAAAGCAATGATAAAAATAAAATGGAAACAGAAAGCTAAAGAAAAGGCAGAAGCAATTCAAGGGTTAACCAAGTTGAACTTGAATTATTACTGGGCATACATGGTAAAGCCACATAGTCAGTGGATGACTCCAAAAGTATATCATCAATTTTGCTGAGAAGGTGGTGCCAGCTCTTGCCAATTCTGTTTGCTTAGCTCAACCGAAAGTGGAAGACAGTCAGCTGACTCTACCCAAGCAAATACTGAATGCTTGCAACATTAAGGAGTAAATGCAGAAATAGTTAGATATTAGATTTAATTTTTAGAAATAGTTTTGCTTAGAAAAAGGACGGTCATTTAAACTGTATCCTGAATTTTTTTAAATAAGTTATTATTAGATTTAGTTAGTAGTATTTAAACCCTTCTCATGCATTTAGAGAAGGGTCCAGAAATTTATCAAAAACTTGTCCTCAGAACATGCACTTTTGCACCCTCCGAGGAGGTTTTGATGAATGAATGGAATAGGATTTGTTGATGTTTGCATTTGATATCTGCTACTGATGTTGCACTTCTGTACTCTTAGTGGATGTTAGAGCAAGGAGAGATAAATCATTGTCGCTTGAAGCTCATGAGTAGGACTAGTCATAAATGGTACTTTTATCTCTTGACCATTATTGCTTATGTGTTAAGGTGATATACAGTTTTTAGTTGTTTATGTATTATTGCATGAATGCCTGAGTTATCATTTGGCACTTTTGTACGGTGATAGCTATTTATTTATGCTTAATGTATGAATAGCTCATTATGCGATATGTTTTTCACAACTGTTTCATCTAACTTTTTATGTGAAGTGGTTCATCCTTATTGATTTCCTTTCTCATAATAGCTGAATGATCTTTATTACCAGTTGTTATTTGAAATCTTTTTTAGATTGCATAATAGAAGAATTACACCTCGGGTTAGTATAGACTTAGATGTTGCTACTTATTAGATTACAATAGCATAGAATTAGATTAAAATTAGAATTAGAATATCTTAATTAGGAACTGTCAGATCAGGAACATCAAATTCTACACACACACACACTCATAGATTGGGAAACTGGTCCCATATCCCTAGTCGGACCCGCTATACCAAACGGATAAGGAGCTGCCAACCAAGGTCTAGACCGGGCGGGTATCCCCCTTGTTGTAGACCCGATTTTCAGGGCTTCAACATATTTGGCGCTAGAAGGAGGGCCTGAACTATGAATGGCAAGTAAATCTAAATCTGAATACCATTCTGAGAGTAAATCGCCCTCACCATCTCCCCCGACTTCTCCATTACACTTAAATCTAGAGTTAGAAGTCGCTCGAGTATCAACCGCTGCTACAAACCCTGACATTTCAGAACAATCTACTATTGAACCTCCTGAAGTCAAATCTCTGATTCACAAACTTCAGCGATTTTCTATTTCTCCTCAAAGGTCTGATAAATCTCAAGGCAGCATGACTTCGCAATATAACCCTGCTCATCCCCTGACCAGGCTAAAGAGTGAAAAGTTTGGCATTCAGCCAACTGAATTACCTCTTCCCACCAGGAAAAGAGCAAGGAAATCACCTAAAGAGTCCGACAGCGAGACTCTTTCGTCAACATCATCCATCTCAACTTCTTCACCACAAAGTCAACCGTCCACTCCTCCACTCTAGATCATCGTCCATCCGTCCACTGGAACCCCCACAACTCCTCCTCAATCTTCTGCAATCATAATATCCTCATCCTCCCAACCACAAGGATCATCTTCTGCACTTTCCTCTGTTAGCAGTTCAGCAATGGCCCAATCTCCATGCAATAACCATGGGGCAGTCTTGATGCTTTCACCCTTGAGTCAAATACCAGCCCATCCTGAGAAATGGCTGCCTAAGTTTAATCCCGAGGCAGGCATGCTAGCAGAAGAGCACATAAACAACTTTATGCTATCCATTAATCTCAATGGGGTTACTAATGAAGATGCTGTTGTTCGGATTTTTCCTTATACTTTGCAAGGAACAGCCGGATCATGGTATTTCTCATTACCCTCTGGATCCATCACTAGTTGGGACATCTTCCAAGAGCAATTCCTGACCAAGTTTGGTGATGACAGGTCTACGGCAACGCTAATCAACGACCTATCCAACCTTAGGGCCGAATCTAGAGAGCCTATCAAAGATTTCAATTTACGTTTCAACAAAATTCTAAACAAAATTCCTACTACTTCCCAGCCCAGCGAAGAAGTACGAAGTGAATGGTATATCACTGCTCTACCATCAAACATAGCAATCTTTGTGGACAGGGCTAATAAAACAACCTTAGCCAAAAACATGAAAGAAGCAATAGTAGTAGAGAAACATATAATAGCCCTGGAAAAGAAATCTGCGATAGAGGAACGAAAATCCAAGAAAGTCACCTTCAAGGAAGACTCCAAGAAGAAACAAACAAAAGATCCATTCGATTTGGAAGGATTGCAGAAAGTTCTAAAGACCATGTCCAATGAAATGGTCGACATCAAAAAGCAAGTAGTATAAACTTCTTCAAAAAAGCCCTACAGAGCTTTTAAAAGAGGCCCTTCAATGGATTCAAAGCCACCCAATGCTATTTCAAACGCTGAATCCGAAGAAGAGGAAGAGGAAATTGCCACTGAAGGGCAAACTGATGAAGAAGAAGTTGTAGAATTACAAGGAATGTGGGATTTCATCCTCCCACAAGAAGAAGATCAAGAAGTATTCCCAGTTAGCACACGAAGTAAAAATCAGCTTGATCCTCCCCAGACTACCCCTAAGCCAAAGAGTGCAAGCTCTCCAATAAAGGATAAAGTCGCAACAAAGAAAACGACATCTAAAGCGACTCAAACCAACCCAGTCCAAACAGATGCATCAACTCCATCTAAAACACTGATCGTTTTGGATGAAATGGAATACAATATTATAGAAGACATGAAAAGGACTAGGGCCAACATCACTCTTTACGAATTGAGCAAGTTAAAGCATCAACAGAAGATAATGTTGAAAGAATTACATGTTGTGCCAGTTGCACCTTTGCCTGCCGCTGTACTTTCTCAAGCTTCTCATAACATGGGAAGACCTCCAACTAATGTGATCAATAAGATTGATCCAAATGACATCGCTCTAATTGGAGGAAGATCGAGATCTCATACTCCCCCGTTTCTCCTTACTTATGAAATTTTCAATAAAAATGTGCACAATTGTTTGGTGGATTCTGGTGCTTCATCGAATATTTTACCAAAATCCATATGTGCCAAGTTAAACGTTCAACCACAGAAATCCGCTGTGCGCATAGTTCAGCTAGATCGATCTCAAGTCGAAGTGATTGGCGAACTAAATCAAGTAACCATAAGGTTGTCATCCAACCCAAAGGTATGTCAAGTTATTGACATTTTAGTTGCTGATATTCCAAAATTTTATGGCTTAATTCTTAGTAGGGATTGGTCAGAAAAACTTCATGGATACTTCGCAACTGACTAGTCGCACATGTGGCTGCCCTACAATGGTAAACCAAATCAAATAAAAGTTGAACGAGAGCTACATCAGAAATATATAGTAACAGAGCTAGAGGGGGAAAATGAACCAGTAGTGTATAACATTAGCATTATTGGCAATTACTCAGTGATTCTTTCCTCGGAAATTTTAATGCTCATACATCACCTTTTTAGAACACTCTGTTTTGTCCCAAGTCGAAAATTTTTCTCAAACTGATAGTTCAAAATGCATCAATTTTTTAGATAAACCTGTAAATAAATCTTTGTTTTGGAAATTATTTTTTGATGGTTCTAAATCTAACGAAGGAGCAGGAGCAGGATGCATTCTAATTAGTCCAGAAGGAGATAAAATTATGCTAACGTGCAGACTCGAATTTGATTGCACCAACAATACAATAGAATATGAGGCTTTGGTCCAAGGGTTGTACAAAGAAATCGGGTTAGACGTCAAGTACCTTCAAGTTTTCAGAGACTCTGAGATTGTGGTTAGACAAGTACGTAACACTATACATTTCTTATCAGGTCATTTAAAACATTATCAATCCTTAGTTCAAGATCTGACTCAGCATTTTATAGCATTTAATATTTCTTCAATTCCCAGACTCCAGAATGCAAGTGCAGACCTTTTGGCTAACGTAGCTTCTAAGCTTATTCCTTTAGAAGATTTTAGTCCAGATATATTTTCAATAGAATTAATCTTTAGACCATCTATTCCTGATAACATCACGAATTGGAGAGTATTCAACGACAATCCTGATATCGTAAATTTCCTCACATCTGAAGGATCCTACTCCAATCAAATAATTGATGAAGACCAACATGATCGACAATTGCAACAAGATAGCACTAATAATGCTATACCTAAGTCAGTGGTCAAGTTAGAAGACTTGTACGATTTGAAAGATCGGTTTAAAAGGTCTACCAATTCAAAACTCCAAAGTTCAACTTTGAACTATGAATTAGTAAACTTAGGAACCGATGCCAAACCACAAAACATTAATCTAGGTCTTAGCCTAGCCCCTGAAGAAAAATTAGCGTATATTCGTCTTTTGAGACAATATAAAAATGTTTTTGCCTGGAATTATGATGAACTCAAAACATACGACACTTCCATCATCCAACATACTACTCCCATGATCGATAACGAAAAACCTGTCCAACAAAATTTGAGAAAGATCCATCCCAATTTAGAAAATCAGATAAAAACTGAACTCAATAAGTTATTGAAAGCCAGAATAATCTTTCCCGTCAGACATTCTAAATGGGTCTCCAATATGGTACCTATTAGAAAGAAAAACGGAGATATTAGGATTTGCATTGACTTTCAAAACCTTAACAAAGCCTGTCAAAAAGATAATTTTCCTTTACCACCTATGGAATAGATATTATAGGCAGTGGCGGGCTCAGAATTAATGTATTTCTTGGATGGATTTTCATGATACAATCAAGCCCTGGTACATCCTGATGATCAATTAAAAACCACATTCAGAACTAAATGGGGCACATACGCATATCGAAAGATGCCATTTGGTTTGATTAATGCTGGTGCCACATTTCAGAGAGCCATGGACATTGCATTCAAAGGTTTAGTCAATAAATCTGTAGTAATTTATTTGGATGATATAACAGTGTATTCAAAGAGACGAAGCAACCATCTTAGAGATTTAAAACAAATCTTCCAACACTGTTTAAGGTATGGAATTTCACTCAACCCAAAAAAATCCTTTTTCGCATTAAGTGAAGGGAAACTTCTAGGATTCATAGTGTCAAAATCCGGAATTCACATTGATCCCGACAAAATCAAAGAAATTTCTGAAATATCCCTACCTCACAACAAAAAAACCATGCAATCTTTCCTTGGTCAGATCAACTTTGTAAAGAGATTTGTTCCAGATTTTTCACGAATCGTGTCTCCTTTGCAAGCCATGATTAAAAAGAACTCAAATTCTAAATGGGGCCAAGATGAACATGAAGCATTCAACCTGATCAAACAAGCTATTATTAATGCTCCATCTTTAGCAACTCCGAATTTTTCAGAGCCTTTTATTTTAAATACATTTGCCTCAGATAAGTCATATGCTACGATACTCACTCAAGAAAATCAAGAAAAAGCGGAAGCCCCAATTGCTTTTTCCAGCTCAAATTTGCAGGGTGCTGAATTAAATTATTCAGACGTGGAGAAACAGGCTTATGCTGTTTTCAAAGCGGTCAAATACTTCAGACCTTTTTTGCTCAAAACCCATACTAAAATTATAGTACCATTTCCAGTGGTTAGGAATCTTCTAGTATAGAAGGATGTGGGTGAGAAAAGGGCCAATTGGGTTACTGCCTTACAGGAATATGACATTGAGATTAAACCAACAAACATTGTAAGAGGTCAAGGCTTTTGCAAAATGCTGGCTGGAGCGTCGCAAATTTATGAAATTCCATCTGCAGAGGTACAAATGTGCGAGGTAAGCCTAAACGATGCAGAGTCATTATACGCTGATATCATTTATTATCTTAAGAATGGGTATGCTCCTTCACACCTCGATCATACTAAGAAAAGAGCTCTAAGGTTGAAAGCCAAACAATATCAGCTCATAAATGATATTCTTTTTAGAATAAATTATGATTCTGTTCTTCTTAGGTGTCTTGAGAAATCTGAAGCTGAAAAAGTTTTGCAGGAACTCCACGATGGGCCAGCAGGCAGACACTATGCTGGAGATGCTACTGCACATAAAATCTTGCGTGCAGGCTATTACTGGCCCACGTTATTTAAAGACTCACACAGTTACATGAGGAAATGTCAAGTCTGCCAAACTACTACTGGGAGACAAAAGAAGCCATCCTTGCCACTACAGCTGGTTAACATTGAGCAACCTTTCAGTCAGTGGGGATTGGACATAATAGGTGAGATCATTCCTCACTCTTCTAAGCAACATAGATATATCCTTACATCAACAGATTATTTTACTAAGTGGGTAGAAGCAGTTCCACTCAAGACGGCTAATGCTAAAAATACCATTGAATTCATAGATCAATTTATAATCACCATGTTTGGATTGCCTTTCTCTTTAATGTTTGATAATGCATCATACTTTTCTGGAAATGCAATGACTGAATTTGCACTTAAAAGAGGATTCAAACTTAAATATTCGGCCAATTATTACCCGCAAGGCAATGGGTTAGCTGAGTCCACAAATAAAAACCTAATCAGGATTATCAAAAGAACAGTTGACCAAAATCATAAGAATTGGCATAAGGCTTTGATATATGATTTATGGGCAAACCGAATAATGCAAAAAGATTCTATCGGCACTTCTCCCTTTAATTTAGTTTATGGGAAAGAAGTGGTTCTTCCGACTCATTTAGCAATTCCCTCTTGGTCTCTAGTTCAATACATTGATGAAGTACCCACTTCCTCCTTACAGCTAAGACAAATGGAAATAATCAAATTAGAAGAACAATGAGAACAGGCTAAGAAAACCCATGCTCATCATCAAGCACTAGTAAAATCCTCTTTTGATTCGAACATAATGACCAGAAAATATTTTCAGATGGGAGATTTAGTTTTAAAATGGGACAAGGCTCATGAAGAGAAAGACAAACATACAAAATTTCAAAGAATGTGGCTTGGTCCTTTTCAAATTGTAGAAGTCATAGGTCCATCAACATTTGTGTTACAGGATTTAGCAGGTAAGAGAGATCCTTTGCCTGTTAACGGACAAATTCTCAAGAAATATTTTCCATAGAAGATTATTCTTCTATTTTTGTAGAGTAGTTGTTTTTCCTTTTCATAATAAAACTAGTTGTGAGTGGTTGCATTAGGCATTTACGAAAAAGACACCAATTCTCTTTTATATTTTGAACTTTTCGCTTGTATAAATAGCAAATCTTTTGGAAAATGATCTTTATTATTGATAGATACAGTTAAAGACTCTAGCCTAGATATGATACTAGTTTCAACTTCATAAAGTTTGATGAAAACAACCTTTAGTGAAGAAATTGTTTTATCTCAGTACAATGAAAGGTATCAATAACAAAATAAAGATTCTTTGTAGAACAGCTGTTTCCAAAAACTCTATTATTGTCGTCCAGAGCTATCTTAAGGAAACAATGACTTCCTCCCTGCTAAGGAAATCACAACTTTTAGAGGAACAACCCAAGGATACACTTTATCTTGAAGAATAAGAGGTCTCATCACGAGCCGGCTTATCATAATCACATATATTATAACTTGCTGACTTTGCCAAATACTGTACACCACAACAGGGCAATGACTCAAGATTGTTGCAATCAAAAGACAAGGGGTCTCATCACGAGCCAGCTTGTTCAGCAAAGTTATAAATCAAGTGAATGACTATGTCATAATTTGGCTACCAAACCAAGACATTGTTCTTTAAGAGTAAAAAAGAAAATCAAAGCAATAAGTGTGGATATGGATTTTTCTTTGAAAGTTGTAGGCTGCTTTAAGTAGGATACAGGATCATTGCTGGGTAACAGGTAACCCTGTCGAGGCTATAAACGCCTGCTGGCAGCAGAGGCTCTACCTACGACAAATGAACATATTTAAAACTGGTTTACAGAGAAGACTTTGTTTTATCTTTACAAGACCAAGTAATGACTGATGTAAATACAAGGACTAGCCTGAGGAAGCAAATAATCAAAGTTGAAAATAGTTGAAACAAAATATCATTGACAGGTTAGAGCATAATGTACTTTATCTTTCCATAATAAAGTTTAATTTTCTGAAAAATTTTCTGTTTTGGAAGTTTAGAAAATTCAATAGAAAAACAGAGATAACTGGTTCTTCCAAGTGAATCGCCAATTATTGTGGCCAGCAACAACCCCCCTCCTTATTTAGGATAAGAAATAACACTATGTAAGTGGGTACCCTTAGTCAAAAAATTCAAAAAAATCAATTAGTACTCATATATGTCACTCCTTAAGAAATATCGCATCGTGCAAAGAATGATAGGGCATTTTCTTATGAGTCAAAATGATAAATGCGAGATTGCGATGTGGACTCCATCACATCGCATGCATTAATAAACACTCACATTGGAAAACCTTAAAAATTGCCGATATGCGATATCGCATCTCGCATCTCGCAAAATTGCATGGAAGACACATAACGATTAAACGATTAAGCGATCCGCGATCTTGCGATAATATGATCCGTGATCTCGCGATACTGCGATGTGCGATCTTTGCGATGTTGCGATCAAAGCAACCTTGCGATATCACAACATGAAAAAATTGCGGTAATGCGATACAACGAAATGCGATACTACGATGCAAATCGCAGAAACGTTCCATCGCAGATTTTCCTGGCTCAATATTCAAGAAGTTTTTCCATGAACCAAGAAATGGTTACGCGCTTTAATGATAATTACTGAGTTATATGCCAGTTATTAATAAAATATGGTTTTGTGTTGTTCGAAGAGCCAGTTCACGTAAGATGGCGTATTTTTGCATATCCTAGCATTTAAAGCTTTCTTGTCGTTATTTATTATCATTACTCTCTCCTCACTTGTGAACTGCAGGAACGAGGAACAAAAGTTACACAAAGCAATGTGCAGGAAGCTATGAGGAAAAAGGGTGAAGCTCCAATGTCTAAAGACAGAGAAAAGGTGCCCCTACAAACAGGTACGGCATGCAACAGAGCCGCAGATTCACAGAATGCTGCTGAGCCATCCATTATAGATTTTTCATTTACAACCATGATTAAATGGGTACTGAGCGATGCTGATATCAGAGATAGACAGTTTAATGCTCAGGGTCAAGATCTCACGAAAGCAGTGTTTTTACAAATTTTGAGCTTTATACCCGATAAAGAAAGAGGCGCAAAAGGCAAAAAACGCATCAGAGAAGCCCGGATCAAAGAATGGAGGCAGTTTCTGATGCATGATTAGAGCTAGTGCTAATCGCGCATCGCTGAGAAAATTGCTTGAAAAGGAAACAGAAAGCAATGATAAAAATAAAATGGAAACAGAAAGCTAAAGAAAAGGCAAAAGCAATTCAAGGGTTAACCAAGTTGAACTTGAATTATTATTGGGTATACATGGTAAAGCCACATAGTCAGTGGATGACTCCAAAAGTATATCATCGATTTTGCTAAGAAGGTGGTGCCAGCTCTTGCCAATTCTATTTTCTTAGCTCAACCGAAAGCGGAAGACAGTCAGCTGACTCTACCCAAGCAAATACTGAATGCTTGCAACATTAAGGAGTAAATGCAGAAATAGTTAGATATTAGATTTAATTTTTAGAAATAGTTTTGCTTAGAAAAAGGACGGTCATTTAAACCATATCTTGAATTTTTGTAAATAAGTTATTATTAGATTTAGTTAGTAGTATTTAAACCCTTCTCATGCATTTAGAGAAGGGTCCAGAAATTTATCAAAAACTTATCCTCAGAACATGCACTTTTGCACCCTCCGAGGAGGTTTTGATGAATGAATGGAACAGGATTTGTTGATGTTTGCATTTGATATCTGCTACTGATGTTGCACTTCTGTACTCTTAGTGGATGTTAGATCAAGGAGAGATAAATCATTGTCGCTTGAAGCTCATGAGTAGGACTAGTCATAAATGGTACTTTTATCTCTTGACCATTGCTGCTTATGTGTTAAAGTGATATACAGTTTTTAGTTGTTTATGTATTATTGCATGAATGCCTGAGTTATCATTTGGCACTTTTGTACGGTGATAGCTATTTATTTATGCTTAATGTATGAATAGCTCATTATGTGATATGTTTTTCACAACTGTTTCGTCTAACTTTTTATGCGAAGTGGTTCATCCTTATTGATTTCCTTTCTCATAATAGCTGAATGATCTTTATTACCAGTCGTTATTTGAAATATTTTTTAGATCGCATAATAGAAGAATTACACCCCGGGTTAGTATAGACTTAGATGTTGCTACTTATTAGATTACAATAGCATAGCATTAGATTAAAATGAGAATTATAATATCTTAATTAGGAACTGTTAGATCAGGAACATCAAATTCTACACACACACACTCATAGATTGGGAAACTGGTCTCATATCCCTAGTCGGACCCGCTATACCAAACGGATAAGGAGCAACCAACCAAGGTCCGGACCGGGCGGGTATCCCCCTTGTTGTAGACCCGATTTTCGGGGCTTCAACAGGTCGGCAATGCACCGACATATCTTTTGGGCCACTTGGAGGAGCAGTACCAACAAACGCTAAGTAAGGTGAAACAAGGCCTACAGTAATTGCAGGTCCAAATAGGTCTTATTCAAGCGAGTGTGGGATAGGCGAGCTAGAAGAAAGTAAGTCTGAAAGAGCGAGTGGGTCGGCCTTGGAAGCATAACTCACCCTAGATCTCCGCACAGTACAACTACCAGAGGGGTCCTTGCACATCGATTTAGAAGCAGGCAGAGCACACCTACTACATATGAAGGACTTCATTTTGAACTTGGCCACACTTCCTATTTAGACTCTGCATGAGCTGCATCAAGGGGTGTCAGACGAACTCAGAATTCGGGAAAAACGCACACTGTTGATCATCAACAAGGTAAAAACCAATAATCAATAGATCTTTGAGGAAAAGGTGCAGGCCCTCAAGGAAAAGGAGGAGGTAATGGCATGAAGTCAACAGCTGGAAGCAGTTATTGCACAGGCCTATAGTGAGCTTCTCAAGCTCCATATTTCGGCCGAAGTGGCCTCTGCAGAAAAGATTCAAAAGATAGCTTCCGCAGTAAAGGAGTCACAGGCAGAAATTGGAAAAGTTAGGTTTGAGTTGCAGCTGCAAATCTTTGAGCTAAAACTTAAGTTGTATCCCACTACCCCTCCAAAAGTCTGAGAGTAGCACAAAGATACTATTAAATAAGAGATGGACACCTTGGAAGCTACAGTCAAGGGCTGCACTTAATTTTTCAAACAGACCATGGAATTATGGAACTCCTGCAGGAGGATCCAACTCTGCGGAAGATTGAAGCATACATAAGAGAGAATCAAAGATAGCTCGATGAAATCACGTTAACGATGCGAACCTTAGAACCAGTGCAAAGGTTCACCAGAATACAGGAAGGCAAGCTCATCCAGAGCGAAATTGATGAGCTGCGTCGAAAGGAAGAAATCATCTCTTCAAGGATGCAGCCTAGGTGGATGAGGCTAGTCAGTGGACACTATCAATGCAGAGTAAGCTGAAGAAAATGCAAAAGACGCAGAGAACAGTGGCCCTTGCAATTTAAGGCCTCATCACCGAGAAATTGGTTGAAGAAGTTCGTCAGGCCGCTACGCAAGGAACAACAAACTTGCAGGTGTTAAATATTGAATTCAGTGTGTTGCAAGTGAAGATCGAGGCACCACCAACAGAGTGACTCAAGGATGAGTCATGACTTTGTGTTGGGGGCCTGTTGGGATAGGGTCCCCTGGGTCAATTTTGTAATAAATTTTGTTATCTTTGTAAAGTCTCCGCATTTTGAGGAGCGAAGCGCGAAGGTCATTAGAAGTCAAAGGGGCCTTAGGAAGGTCAAATCCCCTTAGTATGTTAGAAGTTAAGATGTTTTGTGACCCGCCCATGGTTCGCGAACCATGGTATCGTAATAAAAGAAGTTGTATAAAGGAGTCATAGTGATTCATAGGAAGTAGTCAATAATTGAATATCTATATATGGGCAAGTTATCTAAGGCAGAAGAGTTTGTTTTATGTACTTAGGTGAAGGGGAAGGCTCCTGCAGCTGTGTGCACAGAGACCTTGGTAAGTCTACAGCTGAGTGTGCAGGCCCCTGCAGTTGTGTGCGCAGGGAAGGAAGAGTATGTAACAGAGGGATTGAACCTAATAAAGACTATTTTGGAGCAATAATTGTGTATCTGTGCCTTTATGTTTATTGTTGCATTTTTTGTGTATTCGCTCTACTTTCTGCAATTATCTTAAGAAACACTTAATTATTGCATGGAAGTATTAGATCTGTTAGTTTACTTGATACTATGAATGTTTGAAGAAATCGAAGCAGAGTTAGAAGTTGTTATCTGTACGTTATCTTAATTTCCACATTTCAAGGGTTAGGGTTCATGACAGTTGGGATAAAGTCCCAGAAGTAACAGAAACCCATCACACAAACCTTTGGATGTAGAAACCTAGTTCTATCATCTCCCAATACTACCTCGGGTGAGATTGTAGCCTGCGTTATGCGGGTTATTTCCAAAAGGGCCGACAATGTAGGGTTTTGTTGGTTGGTGCAACTAACTCTGAACTTGCATCTAGACCCCCTCAATCCAACACTTCTTGATCAAGAAAGGACTCCTAAAAAGGAATGTGTTCCTATACATTTGAAGGATGACCAAATAAATCTAGCTCCTACAATTCCTCTAGTAGAACAACCTTTTATTTCCTTACAAGATCCACCTTTTCCTGAAAGGCTCAAAATTGATAAAGGAATAGAAAGGAAAATTGTTTTACCAGAATATGATATGCTAGATGAACTAAAGAATGTTTGCATCAAAATTCCTTTACTTCAAGCTATAAAGGAAATACCAATATTTTCAAAAACCATTAAGGAGTTATGCATTAGGAAACCAGGAAGGAAATGAAAAGATGTCAAGAAAATCCAATTGGTAGGAAAAATTGTTGATATTATGATGGGGAAACCAATAGTTCAAAAATATCTAGATCTAGGTAGCCCTATTGTAAAAATTCACATCAATGGTATCGAGATTCCAAACACCTTGATTGATTTAGGAGCAACCATCAATATCATGAGAAAACAAACTATGGATCAATTAAAGCTTCCCAATCTTCAATATACACCTACATTATTGCAATTAGCAGATAGATTTGTTATCAAACCTGATGGTATATGGAAGATGTATATGTTTCTTTAGATTCTTTGGAATATCCTGTTGACTTTATGATCTTAACTCCCAAGAATAATTTAGGAGGCCATCCATTGATCCTTGGTAGACCTTGGCTAGCTACAGCTGATGCATTCATAAGTTGTAGATTTGGTGATATGTATATTTTTTATGGAATATCTACAAAGAAATTCACATTGTATCCACCCGCAAAAACAATAACTGAAGTAGAAAGTGAAGTCTGGATAGATGATGATAATGAAGACTTTGATGATATTCAACCAATATTTACTCTTTCCCAAATAGATGAAGAAGATCAATTAATAAACTTAATGAATAACAATGATTCTTCTTCATACTATGCACAAGATCAAAGTTTTCAGGAACAATGTAATATTGAATATTTATCATCTCATCAAATGGCTTTGCATTCTATGGAAAAGTTTGGCAATTCTTTAGTAGAAATATTTCCAAGAAAAACACTAAACATTAATAATAACTTGGAAGAATTTCAAAAGAGAAAATCGATAAAGATGTTGCAAAGCCACTCCTCTGCTTATGCATGGGAGTATATTGATATGAAAGGGATTGATCCCAAAACTTATATGCATCATATTTATATCTAGGAAAATGCCAAACCAGTTAGACAACATTAGAGGAGGATGAATCCTAATCTGAGAGAAATTGTTAAGGAAGAATTACAAAAGTTAGTTAATGTGAATTTCATCAATCCAATATGAGATAGTTAATTGGTGTCACCTTTGGTGATTGTTCCAAAGAATAATGAAAAATGGAGAGTGTGCATTGATTATAGGGAATTGAATAAAGCTACTTTGAAATATCATTTTCCACTACCTTTTATAGATCAAGTATTAGATACCTTAGCAGGGAAGAAATATTTTTCATTTCTTGATGGTTTCAGTGGGTATAACCAAATCCAACTAGCACCAGAAGATCAAGATAAAACAACCTTTACATGTCCTTAGGGAACATATGCCTATAGGGTACTTCCTTTTGGATTATGTAATGCACCTGCAACATTTCAAAGAGAATTTTTGGGTATGTCTTCAAATCGAATTCATGATTATGTGGAAGTATACATGGATTAGTTTATTGTTTATGGAAATACTTTTGAAGAAGCTCTTGAAAAAATAGAAAAAGTTCTCATTATATGTAAAGAAGAAAATATTTCATTAAGTCATGAGAAGTGTTTTATGATGTTTAATGAAGGAATTGTTTTAGTCCACCGTATTTCAAGTGATGGAATCAAAGTGGATACATCTAAAGTAGAAGTAATTTATAAAATTTCAATTCCTCTGTCAAAGAGATGTTAGAAGTTTTCTTGGTTTCACTAGTTATTTTAGAAGATTCATAGAAAATTTCACAAAAATAGCCTCTCCACTTTTCAAACTTCTTACAAAGATTGTGAATTTGTTTGGAATTTTGACTACCATAAATCCTTTGAAACATTAAAATAGAAAATCACAGAAGCACCAATTTTAAGAGAGCCTAATTGGTCTCTCCATTTTCACATTTCAATTGATGCTTTAGATACAACCTTAGGAGTTGTGTTGGGATAGAAATATCTAACTCCTTATGCTATTTATTATACAAGAAAAAATTTGACTCCTGCAGAGTTAAATTATATTGTAGTAGAAAAGGAGTTTTTAGCTATTGTGCATGTAGTTAATAAGTTTCGTCATTATATCACTAGTTATGAAACTCTCATTCATACAAATCATTCTGCTATTATATATCTGATGAACAAACTAATTATTAATGGTAGAATTACAAGATGATTGTTATTATTACAAGAATTCAACATTACTATCCTTGATAGACCAGGAAAAGAAAATAAAATTGTTGATTTTCGTTCCAAAATGCATAATAATACTGATGATGTTCCTGTAAAGGATAATTTTCCCAGTGAATATCTTTTTTCAGTATCTACTAAAACTCCTTGGTTTTCATATATTGCTAATTATTTGGCTACAAGAAAGTTACCCTCACAATTATCATTCAGAGAGAAGCAGAGAGTTATCAAATCATGTGCACCTTATTGTTGGATAGATTGAGAACTATACAAAATTGGACTTGATTTGATCATTCAAAGATGTGTTTAGGAAGATGAAGTACCAGAAATTTTGAAAGCTTGTCATGATGATCCATGTGAAGGACACTTTGTTGATAGAAGAAATTCTTACAAGATCCTTATTTTGGGATATTATTTGCCTTCACTTTTCAAAGATGCCAAGGAATATGTCAAAATATGTGATAGTTGCCAAAGAATAAAAAAGCATGTTCCATTACATGAAATGCCTGTACAACCACAGGTACTTATAGAGCCTTTTAAAAAATGGGCTCTAGGTTTTGTTGGACCTATCAATCCTCTATCTAAACAGAAAATGTATACACTTGTTTGTACAAATTATGTTACAAAATGGGTAGCAACTAAATCAATTCCATTTGCAACTGAGAATGTTATAGTTACATTTCTTTTTTAGGATATTTTTACTCGTTTTGGTATTCCGAGAGAAATTGTGATAGATCAAGGTGCTCAATTCATATCCAAGTTGGTGCAGAAGATAATGGAGCAATATAAGATCAAGCATCGAAAGTCTACTACATATCATCCACAAGCCAATGGGCAGGTGGAATCTACCAATAAAGTACTTGAAGCAATTCTAACCAAGATTGTGCATTTGCATAGAAGATATAGGGTAGAAAATCTTCTAGAGGCACTATGGGCATATCAGACCACATGGAAAAATACAACTGGGTACACTCCTTACGAGATTTTCTATGGGAAGCAAGTTTTGCTTCCAATTGAGTTCCAAGTGGATACCATCAAAACAACAGCCAAATTGGGCCTTGATCTTTCTAAAGCTCAAAAACAAAGATTAGAACAATTGAATGAGCTATATGTGATTCGATAAGATGTTATCCAAAGAACCAGCATAGTTCAGCAACAAAGATCAAAATGGAATGACAAATTCATTAAGACTAAAAGATTCAATCCAGGTGATTGGGCTCTTCCTTTTACTCTAAATTTAAATATTTTCAAGGGAAATTTCAAACTCACTAGCTTGGTCCTTATGAGATAGATATTGTCTTTGATAATGGAGTAGTCAAAATCAAAACTATTGAGATGAACAAGCTACTTTGCTTGTTAATGGTCATAGATTAAGACTATATCATAAACCATTAACAAGAGAAGAGTTTGTCAAATATTGACAAGATAATTCTGAATTCAAGTTGATTGAGAAAGGATATGTTTCTCCTTATCTTCCAACTCAATTGTAATTTTCATAATAATAACGAAAAAAATAAAAATAAAAATAAAAATAAAAGTATAAGCATGAAAACCAACATTGTTGGCATGTTTTATATAGAAAATCCTAACTGAAAATCAAGACTTCTTGATAGTTTAGATTTTCATGGTTCCCTTATCTCTTTTCGATTTATTTTTATCCCTCTTTTCTTTCTAATAAATTCTCAGATCTCAAGTAACACTTCTAAGGATCAACCTTCAATTTTCACCAACATGTAGTAGCAATATTATTTTTCATGTAGAAGTAAAAGTTTTTCAGCAGCTACAGAATCAGTAGCATTTTCTAGCCAATATCTAATTCAGCTGATATTAATTCCTAAAGCCAAATTAGTCTGCATTCAAAGCACCTGCATCAAAGGACATTACAAACATGATGAGGTATGTATGGTGTGAATTATTTTTCATTTAAGGAATATTAAGATTTTAAATTCATGGGTGATAATATTCTTGAGAAATTAAAATGATCTCATAGAAATGTCTTGTATTATACTTCTACATCATAACCATTATAACCTTATTTTGCCAGAATATCCCAACCTATCATATTAGATCTTTTCAGAATTGCATAATTTTTAACGATCCTATGAAATTGGATATTAAAATCATGGAAATCATGAGAAATAAGCTAGTCCTATTATGAATGTTGGCATTATGATGCATGTGTTGTACTTGATGGCAACTCACTTGTAGCAGAACAAGTATATAGCAAATAGATGAATATACAGGACAAATCAGAGGTGAAAGAATGATGGAAGAGAGATAAATCTACAGGTCAGAGATGATAGAATGATGGATGTTAGGGCCTAAATCTACCTCGGGCTGAGAAAGGCGGGTCTAGGGTAACATCAAACCACGTTTAACTTGGTAGCTAGCCCTACCAGGTTGGGAGAGGGCTCTCTCCTTGTCAATCTCAATGAAAATTTATCAAGGAAGGCTTGAGATGACTGATATAATTTTAGGCTAGGTATGTTTGCTTAGAGGATTTTGTTTGATTTTAATGATTGGTTGCTGGATCAGATTGGAAGGCAGCTTTGGGTCCAGAAAATGAACATAGATTTGCAGAGGTTTCTGTGGGGCGAGGTAGGAAAGTGTCTTAGCACTTTGAAATGAGTGTAATGGTGAGTCTAAAGACTGGTGAGGAGCTGGAGAGGGCATGCAAGTGTGATGAGTCCTCTTCAAATAGTAGAAAACATGTAGAATTAAATAAACCCCAAGGTAGAGCACTGAAACACCAATGAATTCCACCTTTAAACTTGATTCATTTAGTTGTGAAGAATAAAAGAGATGACAACACACATAAACATAAGATCACCGAATAACTGAGAAGGAAACTATGCTAATTCACATTACCACAAGAATCCCACAAAATGCTGCAAAACCCTGGTTTATTTCCTTGCCAAACTACAGAAGTGATGTACAATAGTGCTCAATGCATCCACAAGAGTCCAACCTTTACAAATGACTGAAAAAACACATGATATAGACCTCCAAACCACCTGTGATATCCATCAGGGGTCAAATCCATGAGAAGAGGGGTGGTTTCAACCATACCTAAACTAGGAACACAAAAATAGGTAATGGAATAGCTTGCCTCTAAAACCTGGGAAACTGATTCATTCAACTCTAAACCACCTACCACTAATGTATCTACCTTATCAAGTCAATTTTTATCATTTTTACATCATAGTACATAAATTTACATCATTTCACATCATGAATTTGACCATAAGAGAGAAAAAGTCAAAATAGAAGAAAACTAGGCGAAAAACAGAGTTTTTGAGCAAAATTGGCACTTTTTTCATCCTGTGCCTAGCACAATTTTTCCCTGCGTAGCGCTTTTTCCAAGATGCTTTTGGATGGCTTCCCGAGGTCCAAATCAGGTGAAAGATAGCTTGTTGGAAAGCCTGGTGAGTCTGATTTTTGGAGGAACTTTAATTTTTTGATTTGGAGTCCATTTGCCCCTCCAAAATTGCAATGTACCAAGACTGCTTCATGTGTGGCCAAAAAGTGGCAGAAAGGGCATTTTTGAGGTGTTTTCGGCCCTTTGGAGGTCCAAAACTTGTCAAATTTTCCTAGTAATTTCTGAGCATGCATAAATTTTCATAAGGAATCTAAAAATGCCAAGTTTTCTTCAAATGGAGGTCCCTATCAAAAGCGAGCGCCGGTGGCGAGACGCACCTGTCGGAAAAACTTGTTTTTTCCCTGAAAAATTCAAAAATGCCAAAAAGTTCACCAAATTTATTGAAATTTGGCATGAATGATCTATGTTAAGTGCTACGTTGGGCCAATGAAGCTTCAGCCAAGATCTTTAGCTTATCTTGCTCTTTCTTGCTCCTCAAAGTTCTCCTTAACTTGGCTTTTAGGCTTCTTATCCTTGTTTTACAAATTTTGTTCCGAGCCAAATAGTGATAAGCCATGTGGCACAACATCTTTTTCTCCTTGTTGGCCTTGTCCAGAAACTTCTCAAGGTGGATATTGACTCTTTCCAACCATGATTCTCGATCAGCCTCTATTTCTTACTCTAGTGAAGTTAGCTTGATTTTCCTCTTCTTTGCCAATTGCCAGTTTTCCCTTATGTTTTGCAGCTCCATGATTGTTTGTTTGTCCTCTAGTTGCTTGTTCCATTGCTCAAGGTAATTAATAATCCATTTAGCCCTCTCAATGTTAAGTGATAGGCTTTGGATCTCAGCTTCCTGCTCCTTGATGATCTCATCCTTGAGTGAGCCCAAATCAGTGTCCTCTTCCTCAATCAAAATGAAATCCCTGTCTTGGCCTTCAGAAGGCCCTTCATCATGCAATGGTTTCTTTCCTCTATCTTGTACCTACTCTGCTGAAGAAGAAGGCAAAGCCCCTTTCACCCCAGGTGAAGATAGCATTTGCCTGTTGTCCGGTGAAGAGAACGAGACCCCTTCCACCCTTGGTGGAGATAATACTCGTTTGGCAGCTGCAAATAGCCTCCTTGTCCCCTTTTCATAAGTGACAAATACTGGCACTCCTGTAGTTTGAGTCTCATGAACCTCTGGCTGATTTGAAGGCCCTCCTTCCTCTTGAAACACTGATGGGGTCACCTGAGGGCCTTTGAAAACCTCATGTGAAATGAAGGTATCCCAAGAAATATTCAGCAAGCTCAGCTGATGCAAAACAACAATTTTGATCAATGAAAAATGATAAATGCTACTGAACTGTTGAGGAAGAGGTTTCCTTTGCACCAATGTAGCCATCTTCTCAATATTTTTACATATGAAATAGGGGCATTCATCATCCTCACTCTAGTGAAATGCATCAATAATCTAATATGGTAAGTGTACAAGTGAGAAAACCTCCCTTCACAAGTGAAATATTTGATAATGAGCTTCATGAGTGGAGCATAAGTGTCCTATAGGTATCTAAAAGGAAAGACCCTATTGATTTGCTTTTGATAACTAGCCTTGACATAAGGCTCATACTGCTCTTTGCCCACAAGCTGTCCTTTGTTCCACTGTTCACCCACATTTGGAATACCTATTGCTGCAGCTATGGTTTCAAGTGTCAAAGTGAAGGAAACACTTGCTAAGTTCACTTGGCCATCATGAAGATGAAGGACAAATAGCCTGGCAAGTTCATGGTGGTATTTCACCCTCTCCACCATCTCACAAAACTGGTAGCAAGACTGATGTTTAAAACATGTTACTGCAAGAGGGCAAGCTAGTAACTCTGTGAGTGTTGGTACTATTTTATTGCCATACTTTTCTTCTAAAAATCCATCATTTATCTATCATTTTCCTCCATAAACCCCTCATAGTGCATTGAAATTGATTAATGAAGCATTATAATTGTTATTTTACATTAAATTTAATTTATGGATTTTTATGTTAAAAATTGGAAATTTTCAACAAAATTATGGGATGTCATGACTTCCTGTAATTGGTTTATGTTGTGACACGTGGCATGGCAGGAAAATCAAAACAGAGGATAGGGACGTGATCACAGATGTACATACATGGTGAAAGATCTATTCAGCATCGCATCTAGAGCTCCTGGATACATGGTCAATGCTGGTCAAACCCAGCCTTTTTGGTCATAAAAGCAGCAAAAAGCCAAAGTTACGTAAACTGATTTCGTTTTGTTTTAGAAATCAGTTAAGATTAGAAAAAAAAAACAAAAATCACCTTTTTGACTGTAAAAGTAGAAACATTTGCGTGATAATGTATGTACATTCGATTGTAAACCTTAAGGAATGTTAGTGAACGAAGGATAATAGATTTGAGCAGGCTTAAGACTGCGTATTCCAGAACTCTGTTCTTGCATGTAATTGATTTCCAGACTTTAATCACAGGTAGCGTTTCATCATTCCAGTGTTTTATGTGTTAACGGTTTCATCATTTGAAGTTTTCTAAGTGTACCGTCAACGCATGGACGGGCCCTACGTGGGGACTGGTATACTTTCATTTCATTTTCATAGCATTTAGACTTCAGATCTGAATAGCGTTTGATGCCATTTCTTTTCTTGTGAATTAATTAATTCGATTAGAAGTTCTTGCGAGTGTTATTGTATGATTCATGGTGATAGCTTGAAAATTCAATTGCTAAATTATTGAACAAGATCTTGTAAAAGGTTTAATTGAACAGTGAATTTCAAAGTATCTCTATGGACTCTGTTTTCATGAGTTTGAGTTTTAGTATGCTTAAAAGAGTTTTTGGTTTAGTGAACGAAGGATAATAGATTTGAGCAGGCTTAAGACTGCATATTCCAGAACTCTGTTCTTGCATGTAATTGATTTCCAGACTTTAATCACAGGCAGCGTTTCATCATTCCAGTGTTTTATGTGTTAACGGTTTCATCATCTAAAGTTTTCTAAGTGTACCATCAACGTGTGGACGGGCCCTACGTGGGGACTGGTATACTTTCATTTCATTTTCATAGCATTTAGACTTCAAATCTGAATAGCGTTTGATGCCATTTCTTTGCTTGTGAATTAATTAATTCGATTAGAAGTTCTTGCGAGTGTTATTGTATGATTCATGGTGATAGCTTGAAAATTCAATTGCTAAATTATTGAACAAGATCTTGTAAAAGGTTTAATTGAACAGTGAATTTCAAAGTATCTCTATGGACTCTGTTTTCATGAGTTTGAGTTTTAGTATGCTTAAAAGAGTTTTTGGTTTTCATGAATGCTTAGTATGTTAGCTGGAAATAGTTTTTCTGAACTATATCCTTGTAAAAGGATTGAAGACTCAGACTAGTAACACTCTGTTTTAGAACAACTAATTAAATTAGAGGATATATGTGTTTAAATTGTGAAAGGAAACATATTCCAATCTCTTGTAAAAGAGTGCTGTAGCCTGTCATAGTAGACACTTATCTAGGTAGATGAGATCCTTTTAGGTCTATAAATTTTAGACACGTGCCTCTAAGTTTACTTACCTTAGTTGACATTAAATTTAGTCTAATCTAGACCCCTGGATTGGTCACTACATTTTGGCGTCGTTGTCGGGGAGGCGCAGCTAGAGGATTTCTAAAAAAAAAATTAAAAAAAAAAACAAAAACAAACAAAAACATAGATTTAATTTTAATTCATCATTTTAGAAGTCATGTTTTCTTATGTCTAAATCTAGAGATGATAAAGGTAGATTCATAAAAACGCCCCATCCCAAAACTAACCTACCACCAGGAGCAGACCCTTTAGGAAAAATTGCACACACAACACCAGCTGAGAAAGTCACCATACAAAAATTAGAGGATAAACAGAAATCAGGGCAAAGACTCACACTCATTGAGAGACAAATTCTATTGGCACACGAATCACAAAAGAAACATCTCCTTGAATCCTCTATAAAAAGAGAAAGTAGCATAATAACTCAACAATCTCTCCTTGAACCTACTGATTTTGAAAAATCTCAAGAAGGAGAAAAATCACTAGAACAACTTCTCTTTGAAACAAGTGACACTGAACAAGGAATTAAATCAATAGAGGAATCTATCAAAATGGCTGAGGAAGGAGATGGATCAGCAAGAGGACCACAAAATCAAGGTCGAAGAGAGGAGGAAGAGTCAACCTTTAAATTTCCTATTCAAGAACCAGGAGAAGATGAGGAAATAAAAATGAAAAGCATACCTCCATCTGTGCTGCCAAACTTTTATGGCATGGCTTCAGAAGATCTAGATTCATTCTTGTTTGAATTTGACATAGTATGTCGAACATACGGTTACACAGATGACGCCCATAGGCTTAGACTCTTCCCAGCAGCATTAAAAGCATCAGCATTAAGATGGTTCATGGGACTTGGTGAACATGCAATAACTGATTGGGATGGCATGAGAAGAATATTCCTAAAGAAATACCAACGTTATTGCAGATCGAAAGATTCTAAAGATGATATATTTAGGATGAATCAACAAGAGGATGAAAATTTAGAGGAGTATTTGGAACGATTTGTTTACAATTTGCAAAAATCAAAACATAGGACCATGTCTCTTGATCTGATTCGAACAATATTTTTGAAGGGCATTCGAGAGGAATACTTAGATGATCTTAATTTGATGGGCAAAGGTGATATTTCCACTTTAACTTTCGAAGAAATTGCTGATTTATGTGAAAAGTATTCAAGGAGGAAAGTTAGATATGGAAAAAGAGCTCTATCATCTAAAGCCACAAAATCTGCTTCAGCAAGTGTCACAAGGGCTGAAATAGGAAACCTGTTAGAAGAATTCAAAACAAATCTATTAAGTACCTTAGGAACTCAAATTGACACTCTGAAAGCCAAGAAAAGACAAGAAGAGGAAGATCAATTAATGGTTTTCTTTTTTCCAAAATGCCGAAAGAAACATGCCTTGAAAGATTGCCCATTAGAAAACATTCAAGTTTGCACCTTTTGTACTGAAAATCATGATATATTTCATTGCTCTAAAGTCAAGATTTTGCAGAATTGTAATGTGGAAGCAGCTAACACAGATATGGAGAATGTGTATTTCATGGGCGCTAAGAGACCGTGGCAACCTAGACCTCCCCCTCCAGGTATGTTTCCAAACCAAAATTTGCAATTTCCTGCACAAGATCAGATGTATGCTCAGAATTCTTGGAATGTGCCCATGCCATGGCAACACCAAAATTACCCACAGCAACAATGGAGACCATTTCAGCAGTACTCTCAACAATATCAACCATATCCTCAACCATACCAACAGTATTCTCAGCCATATCAATAGTATCATCAGCCACATTCGCAATATCCTCAAACATATCAGCAATATCCTCAGCAGCAAGTTGTTTATCAACCCCAAAACACTCAACAAGCATTGCCTACTCCTCCACCAATAAATCCACCTCACTTACAACTCCCATCTAACCAACAACCTCCTAGACCCACTCAGATTCCTGCTCAGCCTGTACCAAATCCAAATAACAGAGCAGAGAGACCAACTTACGATGTACATGAGGGACCATCATATCCCACATTACTTTTACAAAATATCAACTTGAGGTCTAGTAAGGTACTTCAAAAAGAACCTCCAATAGTTGAAAAACAAGAAGAAAATGAAGAAAATGAAAATGAAACTCCAACTCAAAGGAAACAAAATGATGACATAAAAAATAAACAAATGCAATCGTTGCATCCACCACCTTTTCCAGAACGATTGGTCCAAGCAAAACTTCCCATGTCTATACCACAGTTTGATGTTTTAGATGAGCTAAATAATGTCTATATAAAAATTCCACTATTGCAAGCCATAAAAGACATTCCCATATATACTAAAGCAATCAAAGAATTGTGCCTCAAGAAGCCTACTAGGAAAAGAATTGATCCACAAACTATTCATGTTATTGGACATTTAGTTGGCCTTATGACAAACACCATTTCAATGGAAAAGTATGTTGATCCTGGTATTCCCAGAGTCACTACAATCATTAACAACATACATATTCCAAACACCTTAATTGACCTTGGGGCCGCAATAAATGTGATGACTCTTGAAACAATGAAGACATTGCAACTCACAAACTTGCAGCACACAACAATTGTTCTAGAACTAACTGATAGGTCTAAAGTGATTCCTGAAGGGATTTTGGAGGACATAATTGTTTAATTGGACTCTTGGGAGTATCCAGTGGACTTTTTAATTCTTCAGCCAAAATCTAATTTAGGAGGACACCCCATCATCCTTGGTAGACCATGGTTAGCAACTGCTGATGCATTCATAGGATGTAGATCGGGTAATATGATTATCTCACGAGGAACTGAAAGGAAACAACTCACTCTTTACCCATCAGCACAATCACTAGCAGTAGCACACAATTTATGGCTTGATGATAAATACAATGATAAGGAAGAAGTTCAATATGTTTTCAGCATCAATCAAATCTATGATTTCAAGAACATAATAATGATGATTTGGTAGAATTGTTCCTTTCTCAACTTGATATTTCTGAAGAATTAAGAAATGACCAATACCATGCTGCAGATGAACTTTTGGCATAGAATTTTCAAGAAACATGTACCATTCATTCTTTGCAAACAACATTTCAGAACATTTTTCCCATTCAATCTATCACAAACAGATAGAGCAAGACCATAGATATTAGTCCAGGAAAAACTTTGAATATTAGCACTCACCTAGATTCATCTCAGGAGGAAAAATTGATTCAATTATTGAGAAAATATCAGAAAGTATTTGCTTGGGATTACACCGATATGCACGAAATTCACCCTGAAACATGTACTCACCATATTTACACGGATAGTAATATCAAACCAGTGAGGCAACCGCAGAGAAGAATGAATCCCATACTTCAGGATATTGTTAGAGATGAATTACAAAAACTATTGAAATTCAATTTTATTTATCCTATCTCTGACAGTCAGTGGGTATCCCCATTGGTAGTAGTTCCCAAGAAAAATGGCAAGTGGAGAATTGGTGTTGATTACAGACAATTGAACAACGCAACCCTCAAAGATTATTTCCCACTACCATTTATTAACCAAGTGCTAGATACATTAGCTGGGAAATCATCATTCTCTTTTCTTGATGGTTTCAGTGGCTATAACCAGATCAAGATAGCCTTAGAGGACCAGGACAAAACCACTTTTACTTGTCCCTGGGGCACTTATGCCTATAATGTTTTACCATTTGGACTTTGCAATGCTCCAGCTACATTTCAGAGAGCTGTATTAGCTATTTTTGCTGATTTAGTTCATGAATGTGTTGAAGTTTATATGGATGATTTTTCAGTGTATGGTAATTCATTTGAGCATTCATTAGAAAATCTTGAAAAAGTTTTGAAGAGATGTATTGAAGCTAATCTGTCCCTAAGCAATGAAAAGTGTTTTATGATGTTAAATGAAGGGATAGTATTGGGTCACTATATTTCTTCTCAAGACATTAAAGTTGATCCATCAAAAATCTAGATCATTGTCAATTTTCCAATTCCGAAGACTCAAAAAGATGTAAGAAGTTTTCTTGGGTAAGCAAGCTATTACAGAAGGTTTATTGAACATTTTAGTAAAATAGCTTCACCTCTATTTAAGCTTCTAGCAAAAGATACACCTTTCAACTGGAATGAGAATTGTCAGCAAGCTTTTGAAACACTCAAAGAAAAGTTATCAACCACACCAGTCTTAAAAGGCCCTAACTGGACCCTACCATTTCACATCTTTACAGATGCATCTGGTACTGCAGTAGGTGCCTCATTAGGCCAAAAAGAAGAGTCTTTCAATTATGCCATCTATTTCATCAGTAAAAATCTAACACCTGCAGAATTAAACTACACTGTCACTGAAAAAGAAATGCTTGCCATCATACATGATGTGAATAAATTCTGACATTATATCACTAGTTATGAGGTTTTTGTACATACTGATCACTCTGCCATTAAGTATTTAATGAATAAACCAATCACTAATGGCAGAGTTACCAGATGGCTGTTATTATAACAGGAATTTAATATTACAGTGTTAGATAGACCAGGTACAGAGAATCAGGTGGCAGATTTTCTTTCTAGACTGCAAAATTCAGGTGAGGTTGTTCCGGTTGAAGATTCTTTTCCAGATGAAAATTTATTTGCAATTTCAATAGTGAATCCTTGGTATGCTGACTTAGCCAACTATTTGTCAACAGGGAAAACACCTCCATATTTTACTCCAAAGGAAAAGAAGAGGTTGATCAAACAAAATGCTAGATATTCATGGGTTAATGGAGATTTATTTTACACCGGTTATGATATGATTATTAGACGATGTGTAAGAAATGATGAAATAATTGATATTTTAAAATCTTGCCATGATGAACCATGTGGTGGGAATTTTGCAGCCAAAAGAATAGAATTCAAGATTCTCAATCTTAGATACTATTGGCCATCTATTTTTAAGGATTCCAAGAAGTATGTGAAAAGTTGTGATAGCTATCAAAGAATGGGCAGACCAACAGCTACAGATGAAATGCCACTTCAGCCTCAAGTACATTTAGAGCCATTTGAAAAATGGGCTCTAGATTTTGTAGGACCCATCAATCCAACTTCAAAAGGTAAAAAGTACATCCTAGTATGTACTGATTACGTGACAAAATGGGCTGAAGCAAAAGCACTAGTCCGGGAAACTGAAAAAACAGTGGTAAACTTCCTTTTTGAAGAAATTTTTGTAAGGTATGGAGTACCAAGGGAGATAGTGACGGATCAAGGTACTCAGTTTACCTCAAAGCTGGTCAAAGACATCACAGAAAAATATAAAATCAAGCACAGGAAAAGTACACCTTACCATCCACAGGCCAATGGCCAGGTGGAATCTACCAATAAAACATTGGAAGGAATTATCATTAAGACCATAGCAATGAATAGAAAGAATTGGGAAGAGAAGCTCAAAGATGCACTCTGGGCTTACAGAATCACGTGGAAAACCACTATAGGATTTACACCATATCAGTTGGTGTATGGAAAAGAGGTACTGCTTCCTATTGAATTTCAAATACATACTTATAAGATGGCTGCAGATTTAGGAATTGATCTCAATGAAGCCCAACAAGAGAGAATTCGACAATTGAACCAGTTAGATGAAATGAGGCAGCAAGCAGAGGAGACAACAATCCTAATGCAGAAACAAAGGAAGCAGTGGCATGATGCACACATTAAAAGGAAATAGTTCAAAGAAGGAGACTGGGCTTTACTCTTTGACTCTAAATTCAGAGATCATAAAGCCAAATTTACCACACATTGGATGGGCCCATATGAAATAGTTCAAGTATATGAAAATGGATCAATCAAGATTACTACCATTGATGGAGAAGGCAACACCTTTCTTGTCAATGGCCATCGGTTGAAACTCTATCATAAGCCCATCAGCAAGGAGGATTTTATTCACACTGTATCTTAGCAAAGGGAGGTTGAGATATTGCAGCCTTCAGCTGTGATATCTCTACCTTAGTTCATTCAACTTCATTTAAATATATATATATATATATATATATATATATATATATATATAACGGTTTAGATATGAAAACCAGACTCTGGCACACTCTAACCCAGAATTCTTACTAGAAAACCAATCATTTGGCTGGTAAGAATTCCTTGTTCTACTTGTTTCCTGTTTTTCATCCATTCAATAATGACTTGAGGACAAGTCAAAGCTTTAGTGGGGGAGAAGAATCAGCAAGAATTAGCATTTTGTTTTCCCTATCTCATCTCCTCATTTTTATATCTTCAAGGAATTTGTTTCAGTAATTTAGTATTTCAATAAAAGAGCTGTTTTTGTTCTAATCAGAGGGACTTGTTCAAGCAATATGCAGTGGGACCTGTTCAGAAGACTATGTCAACATTGAAGAAACAGTGAGGGACCTATTCAAGTAATGAGATATGCAGTGGGACCTGTTCAGAAGACTATGTCAACATTATCAATATCAGAGGGACCTGTTCAGAAGGCTATCAACATCACCAATATCAGAGGGACCTGTTAAAGACTGCATTCAAGATACATCAGGCTACTTCAACAAAGTTTTCAAAGGTTGCTTATCATCAAGGCTACATCAACAACAAGGATAAAAGAAGCTGCACAAACATAGTTCTTCAGATTTTAAAGGGACCTGTTATATTCAATTTCATTTCAAAGGGACCTATTTTGGACAGTGAAGACCAGTCATATTTGGACAGTGAAGATTAGTCCTACCTGTGCACGCCAAATCAACCATTGTCAACCAACAAGTGTAATGTATTGGTGAAATTTTTATTTTTAACATTTAAAATTTTTGAATTATTTTAGTGTTAAAAATGATGATTATGATTGCTTGTTATCAATTTCAAAAACCCCTATACCCATCACCCTTGTAACATTCCTAACTACTCAACTCTGCTATCATTTCCCATCACACTTTAGCCTATTGCCATATTCCTACTATGATTTTCAAACCTTTTCCTACACCACTCTTCAAACCTTGTCATCGATCCATCATTTTTCAATCGGCCAAGTACCAACACGTAGTGGATAAGTCGTTCCATTGGAAAGACAAGTGGTAAATCATTGGAAAGACAAGTGTTAAATGATTTCGTTCATTTTGAATGTGGGAGTTATAAAACAGTCTTTTGACCCAAGTCGGCTCATGAAACATATATCCGTTATCATCACTACAACACTCTTTATATGTATATGGTGTTCTCATGATTGTACCTATGCAAATCAGTACCGCTCCTCTGTCTTTATGATGTGAATGCGCCTTCAACTCTGCATTATCATTATAGCAATTGGGTGAAGGTCGGCTGTTAAGTTTTCACTTTATAAAACTCTCAGCTCATAAAGTGCGTTACCATGTGAGTGTTCAAACTCTGAGTTTTCAAAGAGGGCTGAGACAGCAGGCGCTACAAAGGGAGAGCATAGCAAACAGGCTTACCACGAGTTTCTACCGCCGCCCAAGAAATTAAAGAAGGAAACCCTGAGAATCGAGGGCGTTACCAGGTCGGCTAAGTGGAACGCAGGAAAAGAGGTAACACATTGAAAAAACCCTGATTGAATTGTTAAGCATAAACAAAAGGGTTAGAACAGAGATTTTTTAAAAATGACCAATAGAGCAGAGCCTGAAACATTTGATAGTTCACAATATCATGATGACTGTGTCACGATTTTAAGGGAAAAACACTGGTTATCTTTTCTAGAGAAATTCAATGGAAACAATGAAGAAGTGACAAAGCAGTTTGCATTCACATTCAATGGAGAGAAAGCATTAATAGGAAACTTCTCTTTTAGAATTTCAGAGGATACCATAGCACAAACATTGGGAACCAGTCCAGAAGGGGAAAAGTATTTCAAAACCAAACAATTTAGGGAGAAATCATGGACTCAATTTATGTCTAGGTCAAGGGTTTCCTCTGTCAATTGGAAAAAGGGTGTTCCTAGAAGTTGGCTAATTCACCCTTGGGACGAAATGGTATACATTATTCAAAAATTTGTTACATGTGAAGGACGTTACAGTATAGTATACCTATATCACATCAAACTTCTGTTGCACTTAAAAGGTCAATGCACCATCAGTTTGCCCTACTTCCTCTTACAGAGTTTGACTAAAATGTCGAAGACCATTCAGAAACGAAAAGGTAATGAAGATAAGAGTTTGTGTCATTTTTGGTTGATCAAAATTCTAATTGAATTTGAGTTGCAAAGGAGAGGAAAAACATGGAAAGAATTTTTAATTTCCAATCAAATTAAAGAAGATGAACAGGAATAGCAGCAAGAATGCACAAAGCTTATGCTTGATATTGATGAAGAAATCCCTGAGCGTAAGTCAAGCAATGTTCCTCAACCCAGCAGTGGTGTAAGGACAAGAAGGATGAGGCAAGAAACTGCCAAGAAAATTGAACAAGACAAAATCTTCACTACTTATATGAGAAGATCAAGGAGAATACAAAAGAACCAAACACAAGATGATCAACTAGAGTCAAATGCAAATGCACCAATGAACATTGAAAGCAATACTAATTCACAGCCAGAACAGGAAGCAGAAATGGAAATCAAAAGTAACAAGGAAGAAAGGAAAGAGCCACTACCTACAAACAAGAAACAGAGAAGGTTAGAGAAACAAATTGAAGAGCTAAAAGAGGAATTGATGGAAGCAAACATGTTGGAGAAGGTCATAAAGAAGGAAAATGAAATGTTGAGAGCTCAGAGAAAGAAGATTCAGCAAAAAAATGAGAAACTAAAGAAGCAAATCAAAGAACTTAAGACTGATCAAACTGAAACGTGCAAATGGGCGACAAAATGGTACACTCAGAAAAAAGCTCTCAAAGAAAAATATAAGAATCTGAAACATGAGTTCCAAGTTCAGAAGAATGCCCAAGTTCAGAAGAGTATAGATGTCTTGCTACAAGCGGCAGAGGCACAAGCAGGAACAAAATATAAAGGGAGCACATCAGGATTAGCATGAGGACATGCTAAATCATTGAGCTTGGGGGAGATGTTGGTACTATTTTATTGCCATACTTTTCTTCTAAAAATCCATCATTTATCTATCATTTTCCTCCATAAACCCCTCATAGTCCATTGAAATTGATTAATGAAGCATTATAATTGTTATTTTACATTAAATTTAATTTATGGATTTTTATGTTAAAAATTGGAAATTTTCAACAAAATTACGGGATGTCATGACTTCCTGTAATTGGTTTATGTTGTGACACGTGGCATGGTAGGAAAATCAAAACAGAGGATAGGGACGTGATCACGGATGTACATACATGGTGAAAGATCTATTCAGCATCGCATCTGGAGCTCCTGGATACATGGTCAATGCTGGTCAAACCCAGCCTTTTTGGTCATAAAAGCAGCAAAAAGCCAAAGTTACCTAAACTGATTTCGTTTTGTTTTAGAAATCAGTTAAGATTAGAAAAAAAACAAAAAAACAAAAATCACCTTTTTTACTGTAAAAGCAGAAACATCTGCGTGATAATGTATGTACATTCGATTGTAAACCTTAAGGAATGTTAGTGAACGAAGGATAATAGATTTGAGCAGGCTTAAGACTGCGTATTCTAGAACTCTGTTCTTACATGTAATTGATTTCAGACTTTAATCACATGCAGCATTTCATCATTCCAGTGTTTTATGTGTTAACGGTTTCATCATCTGAAGTTTTCTAAGTGTACCATCAACACGTGGACGGGCCCTATGTGGGGACTGGTATACTTTCATTTCATTTTCATAGCATTTAGACTTCAGATCTGAATAGCGTTTGATGCCATTTCTTTGCTTGTGAATTAATTAATTCTATTAGAAGTTCTTGTGAGTGTTATTGTATGATTCATGGTGATAGCTTGAAAATTCAATTGCTAAATTATTGAACAAGATCTTGTAAAAGGTTTAATTGAACAGTGAATTTCAAAGTATCTCTATGGACTCTGTTTTCATGAGTTTGAGTTTTAGTATGCTTAAAAGAGTTTTTGGTTTTCATGAATGCTTAGTGTGTTAGCTGGAAAGAGTTTTTGTGAACTATATCCTTGTAAGAGCATTGAAGACTCAGACTAGTAACACTCTGTTTTAGAACAGCTAATTAAATTAGAGGATATAGGTGTTTAAATTGTGAAAGGAAACATATTCCAATCTCTTGTAAAAGAGTGTTGTAGCCTGTCACAGTAGACACTTATCTAGGTAGATGAGATCCTTTTAGGTATATAAATTTTAGACACATGCCTCTAAGTTTACTTACCTTGGTTGACATTAAATTTAGTCTAATATAGACCCCTGGATTGGTCACTACAGTGAGTGTGGTGGGCTCCTCTCGGATGTGTTTTCCTCCCTTATGTGGTTTTCTTGGTGCATGAATCTCTTGGGAGGAATCACTCACAGTTTCCTCATCCCTTTCATAAGCTGAATTTGTTTCCATATTTGCAAATGTAGAATGTAGAATGATGAGTATGAAGAGATTTTCTTAAGTATAGGTGACTACTGTTTTCTTTTTTGGGATTTGATGGGTTGACTGATAGTATAAGTGCAAAGGAGGGTTTTGATGATAGCAGTAGGGTTTTAGGGAATGATAGGGCTTAGGAAAAGGGAATTAGGGTTTGGGGAATAGTGGGAATTATGTATAGGGATTAGGGTTTGGTGATAGGGGGTAAGGTGAGTGTCAATGGGAGAGGGAAAGGGGAAGGGAATTATGGAAATTTAGTGCAGGGGGATGGGATATGGGAAAATCATACAAAGGAGTGAAAACGACAAGAATAACAAAACCCTAGGAAGTTTTGACAACACAACTTTGAAGCAATTAGGGTTTCATTTTTTAAGCACTCACATCACCATCATGGATGACAAATCTCTTGCTAGGGAAAATGGGAGGATGTACTTACTTGTAAAGAGGTTGTTTGCAAATTTGGAGGCTTGGAAAATCGATGGAATGAGTTTTTGAGCTTAGTTAACAGATGTGTCGCGCCAATACCCAGGTGTGTAGTGCACTTCCTGTGCGTAGAACACATTGAAATTCCTTTGCAAATCCTACGCCTGGTGCGTAGCGCCTGATAGGTGCATCGCGCCAGTGAAAACTGGAGTTTTTTGCTGCAACTTTCAGTTGTTTCTCCTCAAATGCGATTTTTCCTCTTTCTCTCTTTCTTTAGCACAAATGAGGTCTTCTAACACAAAGGATCAGTTTATATACATTCTGACTTTAATTTTTCATTTAGGAAAAACCCACTTTCTTAAATTTGAATTTAGTTTTCTTTAAAAACCCTGTTTTTTGCAGTTTGGCTCTTTTTTGTCATTTGATGGACTAATGCTTGGATGTTTTTGTTTCTTTTATAGGAGCTGGGGTGCTGGAGTTTGGCAAGGTGACCAAGGTTTGTAGCTGAAGCTTTATTACATATGAAAACATTAAAATTACATAAAATTTTTACATGAAATAGAAAAACTCTGTTTTCACCACAAAACAAAGTTTTGAGGTAAAAACCCTTTATGAAGCAAATCATTAGTGAAATTTGTGATTTTATGAACTTTTTAAGCATCCTCATGTGCCTGTTGACCTCTTATTGAGCTTTTGATGACCATGATGGCAAACCCTATACCTAATGAGACGTAAAACCCTAAAAATGGCTTTTGCAAATGTAAATGACAAAAATGATTGTACATGACCCGAACTTGTGAAAATAGGCCAGCAGGTAAAGACCATGAGGGAAATTTGATAATAAACCTCCATCAGTTGATCCATGACCTAATGGAATGCAGCTGATCGGATGAGACACCTAATGTGCATGCAAAAAGAGAAATTTTGATCACTGATGGAAGGATGAAGATACCGATACTAACATTGGCTCCAATGGGGATGATAGCTCCTGGGAGGTGCCAAGAACTACAGATCTATGGAAAGCAGACAGTGCCTCTTCCATTGGGCTAAATGGAGTCAATAACTTTAGCAAACATAAAACCAATATCTTGACTCAAAACTGACTTAACTACAAGACTGAAAACTGACTCAAAACTGACTCAAACAATCCACACTAAGTAATCAAAAACTGACATCAGACCTTCAGTTTTATAGCCTTCACTTCGGGCCCCAAACTGAATGAATGACGACAGTACACACTTGCAATGAAGGAAATAAAATGGTATGTACAGTGACAAATTATGACAGCAGAAATTTTTTTCAAAGATAATACCGTTTCAGCAGCTGACCATTGACCGGCCCTCCTGGACAATCTTCCCCGTTCATTTCTTTGAGGAGAAAAGCATTTTGACCTCGATATGCAGCAATTCTATATGGTCCCTTCCACAGATTCTCAAACTTTCTATGCTTGCCTTTGTCCTCGTTTCTAGCATCCCACTTGAGCACTATGTCTTCAATCTGAAACTTATCTGCCTTTGCCTTCTGATCATAGATTTTCTTGATTCTCTCTTGCAGTCTGAAGGTATTCTGGAAAACCTCCTCTCTCGTCTGTTGTAAATGGATCATTTGGTTTATCCTTCGCTGAAAATGATCCTCTTCGCTGCCAGCTTCCTACAGAAGTTTTACCACCGAGACTACGAGAGATGTTGGGAACACCGTGTCAACACCATATACTAGTTCGAACGGAGACATGCCAATTGATTTCTTTTGACTTACTCTATCCGCCCATAGTGCATTAACTAGCTTCTTGTGCCAGCTCTTTTTGTTTGTTTCCAATAGCTTTTTGATGATATTGACCAATGATTTATTTGAAGATTCTGCCAATCCGTTACCTTGCGAATAGTATGCAATAGAATGCCCCAAGGTAATTTGATATTTGTTACAAAAATCAATCATATTTTTAGATTTGAAAGCTTCTTAATTATCTGTAATCAACTTGTTATGACAACCAAAACGTGAAAAAATATTATTTTCGAGAAACTGAATTATTACCACATCTGTGGCCTATTGAGTGGGGATTGCCTCAATCCATTTTGTAAAATAATCCGTTGTTGTTAAGATCCACTTATGCTAAACTGAAGATGTAGGGTGGATCTCTCCAATAAAATCAAGGCCCCACTGTTGAAATAGAGCACTTACTTCAACCGGCTTGAGAGGTAGTGGCTGTAATTTTCTCCTTCCCTGAAAAATTTGACATTCGTGATAGCTTGTAACAGTTTTATAAATATCAGCAAAGATGGTAGGCTAATAGTACCCTGCTCTCAAAATTTTATTTGCTATCGTCTTCCAAAATAGGTGACCTCCACAATCTCCCTTGTGAAAATCATCCATGACCTGTTTTGCTTCCTCCTCAACCAAACAATTCAGCAACATACCTCCGAGATCTTTCCAATACAATGCATTATTCATAATACAAAATTTAGCAGCCTTTAATTTCAGAGTTCTACTTTTATTTCTAGCCATCCCCGGTGGTGGTGAAAGGTGCTGGAGCACATATACAACATCTGAATACCAAGGAGAATGGATAAAAATTTCAGATACCTGAACAACTGAGCTATCTTCATCTTCTTCGGACATAGCAGCAATCAAGTTTATGTCCAAGGCATGCAAATTAGACTCCACCATTAGTTTTGCTAGACCCTGCCCCTTGATGAGCTTTGTTGGCTTTATCTCCAAGTCATATTCTAACAAAGCTGTGATCCATTTGCCTCGTCTCCCTTCTGGATATGTCTATACTAAAACATCTTTGACGGTTGCATTAGGGACATAAGCAAGAATATGAGAATGCAAAATATATACTCGGAAATATTTCAAAGATTTCACCAAGTCAAGAACTTGCTTCTCAATAATGTTATACTTTAAGGCTGCATCTCTTATTGTTCTGCTGAAAAAAGGCAATTAGCTTCTCAAGCTGAACTCTTTTCTGCATTAAGACCGCTGCCATAGTATGCTCTGAAGCAAATGAAAATAAAATGAAATCTTGGGAATAATCTGGGCTGATCAAAATCAAAGTTGAAGAAAGAGCCAAATTTACCAAATTGAAAGACTTGATGGCTTATTCGGTCCACTTTACCACACTATCTTTCTTCAACATGTTTGTAATTTCCCTTAAATGTTCAGCTAGATTTGGCACAAAACGACGCAAGAAGTTCATCTTACCATTGAATGCTTGGATCTCCTTTTTACTATGAGGAAAATCAATTTTCTGAATAGCTTCCACTCGAGCAGGATCGATGCGGATGCCCTCCTTGGATATGATGTGACCGAGAAGCTTCCCTTCATCCATGGAATAAGCTCTTTTTGGGATTAAGAGATATTCCATACTTTCTACACCGCTGAAAAACAATCTTCAAATGATAAAGATGCTCCTCATCTGAATTAGAAAAAATTGTCAAATCATCAAGATAAACTACTAAAAATACATCTTTCTCATTTGCAAAGGCGATATCCATAGCTCGCTGAAAAGTTGCACCAACATTCTTTAAACCGAATGGCATCTTGGCATAATGGAAAGTCCCCCATGGAGTGGTGAATGCTATTTTGTCCCTGTCATCCTCATGGACCAAAATTTTATTATAGTTAGAATACCTATCGAGCAGCGACATATGAGATGCCCGAACCACTCTTTGGAGTATGTGGTCCATCTTTGGCAACGGATAATTATCTTTCAAAGACACTTTATTCAAATTTTTGAAATCAATGCATAATGTAATCTCACCTGTCTTCTTCCGTACGAGCACCAAATTGGAAATCCATTCTGAAAATATTATTGGAACGATTATACCAGCCTTGTATAATCGGTTCACCTCCTTCTCTATTGATGGTAGCAACTTTGGATTGATCCTTCTCAACTTTTGGCGAAATGGTTTCTGGTTTGGCTTGATTGGAATGATGTGCTGAATTATACTTTTATTGTACTCCTTCAAATCTGAATAGTCCCATGCAAATACATCAGTAAATGAAGACAATAAACTAATGTATTTTGCCTTTACCTAAGGAGGAAATGCCTTTGACAACTTCACCATCTTTAAATTTTATGTTGTTCCGATATTCACATCTTCAACTCCCTTTTCAGTCGGCATTAAACTTGGCTTCCGGGCTACATCATCTTGGTCAAATAATTCCTCTAAAGGTATAAGGCCTTTAGGGATGACATTGTCCTTTAGCTGCAAAACTTCCATCTGATTTACTTCTAAGTCTGGTTCACCATCATCTTGCTTGCCATCTATAGAAGTGACTTGATATTTTCCTTCATTTCACAGAAATTCTTCAATCTCTTTGTCATCCCGAAACACCTGCCAATATCTTTGATTATCAGGGACAACTGGGCAATGCTTCACATGAATTTCAAACTTATTGTTTGAATTCATCGGAATCTTCAAGTTACTTGCTACTGTAGCAAGGGAATCTGCAATAACATTTTGTACACGAGGAACACATGTCAAAGTATAATCTGGAAACAACCTCAAAATATCTAAAACTGCATTATGGTAGGCCCTCATTCGAGGATGTTTTGCTTGGTATTCTCCCTTGACTTGCTTGATTACTAATTTGGAGTCGCCATAAACTGAAATTCTCTTTGCATTCAACTTTTTGAGGATTTTCAAGCCTGCAATTAGTGCCTCATATTTTGCTTCATTATTGGAACAATCAAAAGCCAGCTTATATGAACAAACTCTTACATTACTTGGGACTTTATTTGGTGAGAAAACAGGGCTGCATATCCAAATACCAATTCTGGCACCTTCCCTACCTACTGCTCCATCAAAGTCCATACTCCACAAACCGGCTTCTTCTTCCAAGTGCTGGAATTCTGCTCGCTTTTCTACCTTTGGCTACTGTCCATCATTTTCTTGCTGCTGGTGATATGTTGACTGTTCTATGGCACTTTCAAGCCTTTTTCTCTCTTGATCAAGTACAGCTCGAAAATTTTCTGTTATCTCCGATATATCTTCAACTTCAACTAATTGACTATTTACATCATTGAAACCACTGTCGGAATAAAGAACAAAAAATTCTAAATCTGTATGTACATAATTAATTGAATGATGTAACGGTTTCTCCTTGCTTGTGATCATATATTTTATCTTTTCCCCCCTATATAATTTCCCCACCTGACCGAACATGGGAATAGTGGCATAGGAGAAATCTAACTGCAATGTCCCTTTGAGTTTTGCACCCCATGATCTAGATAGAAGCATGCCAAATCTAGGAGGAATGTCGGCCACAACTACATCCATAAGAACATTTTTTGCTGGAATCTGATCCAAAGTTACAACCAAATCTTTAATAAGACCAATACATCTTACTCTACTAGAATCAAAAGAATAAAGGTCATGATATTTTCGAGCGATGTCCAAACCCAATTTTTCCATAATTGCCTTTGGCATCAGGTTATGAGATGCTCCTGAATCAAACATGGCATTGTGCAAAACATAATCATGCAATCTAAGGCTGATGTAAAAAGGAGCTACATCACTATCCTCATATTGGCCTTCTAATGCTGGACCAAAGATAAGTTCAGGTTGGTCATCTTCCACATTTACCATATCAGACAGAGGATCTATATTCAAAATCTTTGCCACTTGACCTTTATAACTGTTGTTCTTCATTAATTCAGTCAAAGGTATTGACACTTTTAACTTAGCAATTTCATTTTCTAAGCTAAAGGCTGTAGTTTTCTCTACCTCTTTGACTAGAGCATCTTTATTTTCAGTCTTCTCCTTTGTTGCACTTGGCTGATTTGACTTTTCATTTGCTGATTGCACTTTGCTAGAAGTAGGATCTGCTGGCTCCTTTCCCTTTTTCTGCACATTTGGAGAATCATTCTTTGGTGGTGTTGCTTCCTTCCGCTTCTGAATTGGATTGATCGGTACGTCCCTACTCCTGAGTGAGTATTATCTTTGCTGTGCTGTTAATGCATTCATGTATCCTCTCTGATATTCATCTGATTCCTCTTCTAGGACTATTTCATTTGCCAATATAAAATCTTCATCTTTTTGTACAGCTGGACTTTCTGAATACTCCTCATCTTCGGTGATATAAATTGGCAAACCATCTGGTGTAAAAAAGTGATTCTCCTCTCCAATTGGGGTCTCATCATCCTCTGATTTAGTGCCATGGACATAGTTCTGCTGTAATGGTGTTTTGACTTGCTGTTGAGTTGATGGATCTTGAGCTCTTTGTTCCCGTTACTTGATTCTAAACTGTGGTTGCTACTGACCACGGAAATTTGGATTTCTAACTTGTGTCTCGAGCTTATCTGCAATGGTTAATCTATCAAACATATTCTCAATCTTATGAAGCACTTGATCTGAAGAGGAAGCTTCTTCCTTTATGGTCACTTTCTTTTCCATCTTTGTCCTAGCTCTCTTAGCTAGCAGATTTGCTTCAACACTCACTGCAATTTTCTGCATGTCCTCTAATGTAGCTGGGTCTCTTTCTCTCAATTGTTATGCCATGTCGGGATCAAAGCCATCGGAAAATTTTATCAAAGCCAGACCCATAAGTGGCTTGATATCAGCTAGAATGGCATTATAAATAGTGTTGAATCTAGCACAGTAATCCTGGACACTTTCACCAACATTTCTTTTTATGTTTTCATACTCGGAAAGAATTTGGAGTGGATTTTTCTTTACCTCCCAACGATCCAGAAATTGTCTATGAAGAGCCACCAATGAATTGAATGTTCCAGCAGGCAATGCCCTGAACCACTTTCAGACTTCGCCTCCAAAAGTTTGCACAAATAATCTCATAGTCACATTCTCTTCATCTATCTCGTGGAGATCAAAGAAATCACTCATCCGATCAACATGCTGCTATGATGTGATACCTTGGGAAGCATCAAACAATGGGATTTTACTTTGATAATCAGCAGGCATAGCATCCAAGTTTTGTGGCAAAACGAGAGGTGCATATCTGGCAGCCATTGCTCGAGGTGGATTTAAAACTGGCCTTGGGGATGTAGGAGGAGTGGGAACAACGATAGCAGTCGATGTGACGGGTGTATGAGGTGTCAAAGGGGATGAAGAAATGTGTGATGTTTGAGGTGTAGAAGAGGTTGATGGGGGTGAAGGCATTGCAGATTTCTGATCAGATATAGCGGGCTACACGGGAATGGTGGGAATAAAAGGAAGCTCAATAGGAATTTCTGAACTAGACACAACAGCAGATGAACCAAGAGTAGCAGATGTAGATTCTAAGAACTTGGGAATATTGGTAGCCACAATTGAAGATTGAACATTTAGAATATAAGCATCAATTTATCTATTTTCTCTTTCAGTTTCAAGATATCGCACAAACTCAGGATTTAGAACAATAGCACCAATTGCACTTTCAGACTTAGTTTCAAACAACGATAGATCAAAATGTTCATCAAATGGGAGATCTTCAAGATATTCAAAAACAATCAGGCATGAATGAGATCTAAACACAGGAATCACAGAACTTTCTTGGCAGAGAATTCTTGGAATGAGATTTGGGTATTCATACATGGGAGGAGGATCAGGATCAGGATTGGCTCTGGTGTATCGTCTGGAAGCCAGTGTGTTGAATTATTTCCAAAAATCAAATTGACATTACAATCTTATCATTCTACTGAATTCTAAACTCATCATCCAAAATTCTAGAATTGTTTAATGTACTGGGGCAATTTGCAAGTCAGATGCTCATCTTATAAAACTAAACCAGAGATTGACAGAAGTAGCATTCATCTACTTATGCACTCGCAAAGCAAGATCAGTTCAAAGGCTACCTGGCTAACTTCAGGCTTCGTCTGTAGTTTACAAAGCAAAGAACACTAACGAACAAACAAAATTTTCATCCCCAATATGGTCGCCACTATGTTACGGCCTAAATCTACCTCAGGCTGAGAAAGGCAGGTCTAGGGTAACATCAAACCACGCTTAGCCTGGTAGCTACCCCTACTAGGTCGGGAGAGGGCTCTCTCCTTGTCAATCTCAATGAAAATTTATCAAGGAAGGCTTGAGATGACTGATATAAAAACTAATTTTAGGTTAGGTATGTTTTCTCAAAGGACTTTGTTTGATTTTAATGGTTGGTTGCTAGATCAGATGGGAAGGCAGCTTTGGGTCCGGGAAATGAACACAGATTTGTAGATGTTTCTGTGGCACGAGGTAGGAAAGTGTCTTAGCACTTTGAAATGAGTGTAATGGTGAGTCTAAAGACTGGTGAGGAGCTGGAGAGGGCATGCAAGTGTCACGAGTCCTCTTCAAACAGTAGAAAACATGTAGAACTAAATAAACCCCAAGGTAGAGCACTGAAATACCAATGAATTCAACCTTTAAACTTGATTCATTTAGTTATGAAGAATAAAAGAGATGATGGCACACATACACATAAGTTCATTGAATAACTGAGAAGGAAACTATGCTAATTCACATTACCACAAGAATCCTACAAAATGTTGCAAAACCCTGGTTTATTTCCTTACCAAATTGCAGAAGTTATGTACAATAGTGCTCAATGCATCCACAACAGTCCAACCTTCACAAACGACTGAAAAACACATGATATAGACCTCCAAACCGCCTATGCTATCCATCAGGGGTCAAATCCATGCGAAGAGGGGTGGTTTCAACCATATCTAAACTAGGAACACAAAAATAGGCAGTGGAACAACTTGCTTCTAAAACCTAGGAAACTAATTCATTCAACTCTAAACCACCTACAAATGATGTATCTACCTTATCAAGTCAATTTTTATCATTTTTACATTGTAGTACATCAATTTACATCATGTCACATCATGAATTTGACCATAAGAGAGAAAAAGTCAAACTAGAAGAAAACTAGGCGAAAACAGAGTTTTTGAGCAAAATTGGCACTTTTTCCATCCTATGTGTAGCGCTTTTTCCAAGCTACTTTTGGAGGGCTTCCCGAGGTCTAAATCAGGTGTAGGATAGCTTGTTGGAAAGCTTGGTAAGTCTACTTTCTGGAGAAACTTGAATTTTTTTAATTTGGAGTCCATTTTCCCCTCCAAAATTGCAATCTCCCAAGACTGCTTCCGGTGTGGTCAAAAAGTGGCAGAAAGGGAATTTTTGAGGTGTTTTTGGCCCTTTGGAGGTCCAAAACTGGTCAATTTTCCTAGTAATTTCTGAGCATGCATAAATTTTCATAATGAAATCCAAAAATGCCAAGTTTTCTTAAAATGGAGGTCCCTATCAAAAGCGAGCGCCGGTGGCGCTATGCACCTGCCAGAAAAACCTGTTTTTTCCCTGAAAATTTCAAAAATGCCAAAAAATTCACCAAATTTCTTGAAATTTGGCATGAATGATATATTTTAAGTGCTATGTTAGGCCAATGAAGCTTCATCCAAGATCTTGAGCTTATCTTTCTCTTTTTTTCTCCTCAAAGTTCTCCTTGACTTGGTTTTTAGGCTTCTTATCCTTGTTTTACAAATTTTGTTCCGGGCCAAATAGTGATAAGCCATGTGGCGCAACATATTTTTCTCCTTGTTGGCCTTTTCCAGCAACTTCTCAAGGTGGATATTGACTCTTTCCAACCATGATTCTCGGTCGGCCTCTATTTCTTGCTCTAGTGAAGTTAGCTTGATTTTCCTCTTCTTTGCCAATTGCCGGTTTTCCCTTATGTTTTGCAGCTCCATGATTATTTGTTTGTCCTCTAGTTGCTTGTTCTGTTGCTCAAGTTAATTAATAATCCATTGAGCCCTCTCAATGTTAAGTGATAGGCTTTGGATCTCAGCTTCCTGCTCCTTGATGATCTCATCCTGGAGTGAGCCCAAATCAATGTCCTCTTCCTCAATCAAAATGAAATGCCTATCTTGGCCTTCAAAAGGCCCTTCATCATGCAATGGTTTCTTTCCTCTATCTTGTACCTACTTTGCTGAAGAAGAAGGAAAATCCCCTTTCACCCCAGGTGAAGATAGCATTTGCCTGTTGTCCGGTGAAGAGAACGAGACCCCTTCCACCCCTGGTGGAGATAATACTTGTTTAGCAGCTGCAAATAGCCTCTTTATCCCCTTTTCATAAGTGACAAATACTGGCACTCCTGTAGTTTGAGTCTCATGAACCTTTGGCTGATTTGAAGGCCCTCCTTCCTCTTGAAACACTGATGGGGTGACATGAGGGCCTTTGAAAGCCTAATGTGAAATGAAGGTATCCCAAGAAATATTCAGCAAGCTCAGCTAATGCAAAACAACAATCTTGATCAATGAAAAATGATAAAGGCTACTGAATTGTTAAGGAAGAGGTTTCCTTTGCACCAAAGTAGCCATCTTCTCAATATTTCTACATATGAAATAGGCGAGGTTCATCATCCTCTAGTGAAATGCATCGATAATCTAACTTGGTAAGTGTACAAGCGAGAAAACCTCCCTTCACAGGTGAAATATTTGATAATGAGCTTCATGAGCAGAGCATAAGTGTCCTGTAGGTATCTGAAAGGAAAGACCCTACTGATTTGCTTTTGATAACTAGCCTTGACATAAGGCACATTATTCTCTTTGCCCACAAGCTGTCCTTTGTTCCACTGTTCACCCACATTTGGAATACCTGTTGCTACAGCTATGGTTTCAAGTGTCAAAGTGAAGGAAACACCTGTTAAGTTCACCTAGCCATTGTGAAGATGAAGGACAAATAGCCTGGAAAATTCATGGTGGTATTTCACCCTGTCCACCATCTCACAAAACTGGTAGCAAGACTGATGTTTAAAACATGTTACTGCAAGAGGGCAAGCTAGTAACTCTGTGAGTGTGGTGGGCTCCTCTCAGATGTGTTTTCCTCCCTTATGTGGTTTTCTTGGTGCATGAATCTCTTGGGAGGAATCACTCACAGTTTCCTCATCCCTTTCATAAGCTGAATCTATTTCCATATTTGCAAATGTAGAATGTAGAATGATGAGTATGAAGAGATTTTCTTAAGTATAGGTGACTGCTATTTTCTTTTTTGGGATTTGATGGGTTGACTGATAGTATAAGTGCAAAGGAGGGTTTTGATGATAGCAGTAGGGTTTTTAGGGAATGATAGGGTTTAGGAAAAGGGAATTAGGGTTTGGGGAATAGTGGGAATTATGTATAGGGCTTAGGGTTTGGTGATAGGGGGTAAGGTGAGTGTCAATGGGAGAGGGAAAGGGGAAGGGAATTAGGGAAATTTAGTGCAGGGGGATGGGATGTGGGAAAATCATACAAAGGAGTGAAAATAGCAAGAATAACAAAACCCTAGGCAGTTTTGACAACACAACTTTGAGGCAATTAGGGTTTCATTTTTTAAGCACTCACATCACCATCATGGATGACAAAATCTCTTGCTAGGGAAAATGGGAGGATGTACTTACTTGTAGAGAGGTTGTTTGCAAATTTGGAGGCTTGGAAAATCGATGGAATGAGTTTTTGAGCTTAGCTGACAGATGTGTCGCGCCAACACCCAGGTGCGTAGCACACTTCCTGTGCGTAGCGCGCATTGAAATTCCTTTGCAAATCCTGCGCCCGGTGCGTAGCACCTGACAGGTGCATCACGCCAGTGAAAACTGGAGTTTTTTGCTACAACTTTCACTTGTTTCTCCTCAAATGCGATTTTTCCTCTTTCTCTCTCTCTTTAGCACAAATGAGGTCTTCTAACACAAAGGATCACTTTATATACATTTTGACTTTAATTTTTCATTTATAAAAAACCCACTTTCTTAAAGTTGAATTCAGTTTTCTTTAAAAACCTTGTTTTTTGCAGTTTGACTCTTTTTTGTCATTTGATGGACTGATGCTTGGATGTTTTTGTTTCTTTTACAGGAGCTGGGGTGCTGAAGTTTGGCAAGGTGACCAAGGGCTGTAGCTGAAGCTTTATTACATATGAAAACATTAAAATTACATAAAATTTTTACATGAAATAGAAAAAATTTGTTTTCACCTCAAAACAGAGTTTTGAGGTAAAACTCTTTATGAAAAAAATCATCAGTGAAATTTGTGATTTTATGAACTTATTAAACATCCTCATGTGCTTGCTGACCTCCTATTGAGCTTTTGATGACCATGATGGCAAACCCTAGACCTAATGAGACCTAAAACCCTAAAAATGGCTTTTGCAAATGTAAATGACAAAAATTATTGTACATGACCTGAACTTGTGAAAATAGGCCAGCAAGTAAAGACCATGAGGGAAATTTGATAATGGACCTCCATCAGTTGATCCATGACCTAATGGAATGCAGCTGATTGGATGAGACACCTAATATGCATGCAAAAAGAGAAATTTTGATCACTGATGGAGGGATGAAGATACCGACACTAACAATGGACAGACAAAATGCATGGCATTTGTGTTTACAGGATGTGACAAAATGCATGGCAGTTCAGAGGAATCAGTTCAGAAGTGATGTATGATGAAAATTCACATTATAATAGGTCTATTAAGAGGTAACATAGTAATGGCACAGAAGAACATGATGATGGAACAAAGGACTACAAATCATAATCATGCAATTGAGGAAAAAGAATGTTTTCAGGTATGTTAAGTTGTATACGCGGGTTCACTGTACAAAAAGAGCGTATACAAGCAGTTTCATTATACAAAAAGAGCATATATGTATGCACGAACTTTCACAAAAGGAAAAGCGTGTATGGGATGGAAAATTAAAGAAATTAAGGTAAAAGAATACCAAGGGTCCATACCATGGTATTAGCCCACAATATTAAGCGAATAACGATTACTTGATTGCGTCCACGAATACCACATGTTCTAAGTGTTGTTTTGGTTCGAGGTATTGAGAAAGGCTAAAACTATATAAGGAGGAGAAGATCAAAGGGCTAAGTGAATAAGGAATGAATATCTTATGAAGTGCTAGATCAAAAGCAATTATGCATGTTATGGGTTTCTGATGCTTTGCTTGATCTGGACTAAGTATGCACCTGAGTATTTAATGATGGATGATATCTAATGATGGATCAGGATAATAATGACTTATCATTATGTGATCTGATAATGGATAGGCTAGATCTAAGTGCTAGAATAACTGTGAAGTTATGGGCATATCTGAAGTCTGGAATAGTTGCGAAGTTATAAGTTTTTATTTGCAGATCTATACGTTGGTTCGCCTTGGTGAAGGCACGTATACACGCTGGTTCGACACTTTCAAGTAGCGTATACAGAATAAAATCTTAATGTTCAGGGATGACTGATCTATCTGATTAGCATTGTTGTTTTACTTCTGTTTTTCAATGATGTCTTCGTTAGATTTGAAAGTAAAATTGATTGTATAAGGAGATTGAGTCTAGTTGATTGATTGATTGAGTAAGAAGGGTGATCCTTGCTGCTATCTGTTTAAAACTCTGTGATATGACAGTAGATCTTCAGAATGTCATTGATTGGTACATTTTATGGTTTAGAAGTTTATGATTCAGTATCTTTAGAGGTATACGCATGTTGGGTTAAAGGAAGTAGTGCATACACGCAATTTGGCTTCATTGAAGTAGTGTATACATTGTGACATATGATTTTTGAGGTTACAGTTGGCTCTGGTTGTTCTGGTTTCATATCTTTGTACTGGTTACAGTGATTTGTCTGTTCCAATTGATTGGTTGAATTTTAATTAAGTGTCGGTTGATTGAGTTTTCAATGATTGATTGATTCAGTTGTGATTGATTCAAATATTGATGATTGGGTTGTATTAGAGAATGATGTTTGGGTTTTAGTTATATCAAAGATTGATGATTGGGTTTCAGTGATTGGTTGATGCAAATGTATTTAATGGATGTATTGCAGTGGTGATTGATTTTGAGCTTCAATGTTACTGATGGGTCCAGTATGAAAATTTGATGAAACTTGTCCTACATATTGTGTTGTTGTATACCAGGAATATCTAGTCTAAAAATTTATGAAACGTGGTCCCTAGAGGATACTAAGGGTTGGAGCCTTCAGTGAGGAAGTCAAAACTTCCTGCCAGTAGTGGTTGGTGATTAGATCAGGGGGTTGGGGCTCCCTTCTAGTAGTAGCTGGAGAACGACTGAAGGTGGTAGGTCGGTGCCTACGTACTGGTAAACATATCAACTAGTACAAGATATAGGGGTTGTAGCTACCTTCCAGTAGAAGCTGGAGAATGAGAGAAGTTTGTAGCCTTCTGCAGGTGGGTGCATGCGTGCTGGTATGAGTCTACACTAGTACAAGATTGTAAATAGATTATTCCTTATATTAAAAGAAGACAGAGACAAAAACAACAGGTGGTTTTTCTCCCACATTGGGTTTCCACCTTAAATCTTGGTGTTCATGTGTGTCGCTTATGTGTGATGGTTTATTCTGTTATTGTTGCACATGGTTATTGTTTAATGTTTAATAAAGTACTGATGCACTGATTAAAGATCAACATATGATGAATTAACTGCATCATAAGTTCACTGGATATATGATGGTTTCCTTAAGAACAGTTGTGTGCACACACGAATTCCTTTCACTGAAGTAGCATATATAAATCTGATTATGAAATGGAAAAAGTTATTGATTTGTAAATACTGATTCACTCCCCCCCCCTCTCAGTATTATTCCCAACAATGAATTGAATACTTCGTGAGCATCTTATTTATCCATCACTAAACCTCTTGTTCCATACCCTTATCCATCCAACTTTGTTGATCATTCTTCCGACTTGCATCCATCACCTTTTTCGAAAAGAGACCATCCAAGACTAAGACTTCTCCCCACCATGGGTGTTATTTTTCGGTCAAAATCCAATGGAGTCAAGTTTCTTTAGGCATATCCACAAGTTAGAGAACAATTGCAGCAGGTGGGTTGGCTCAAATTCTTTGAAAAGTTTGATGGGAATAATACAGAGGTCACAAAATATTTTGCGAGGAATTTTGATGAGATAGAGGCATAAATTGATGACATCAAACTTATATTTACATAATCCATAGTGGTGGAAACTACAAAATTACCCAGAAATGGAGAAAGTTGGTTCAAAAATAGGAAAATCAAGGAGAAATAATGGACAACCTTCCTGTGAAAGCCAGGTATGGACATTTCTATTTTCAAAAAGGGATTTCCATTAATAGAATTGAAAAGTAAATGGAGGAATTTATTACTATTCATTTAGAAATTTGTAACTAGTGAAGGGATGTTTGGAACCATGTTTTTTTATCATGCCCAACTTCTAATTCATTCCATTGATGGAAATGAATTAAATTTTCCATATTTCCTACTTTGTAGCCTTAAGAAGATGGCCTCTAGTGTGCAACGAGAATCGAAAACCCTCAATAGTGCTCTTTGTCATCATGGACTCATTAAAATTATCATAGAAGCATACTTAGAAGCCAAAGGAGACAATTGGCAGAGCTTTCATTCTATAACCAATTTGTAGAAGCCCCGAAGGAGGAAACAAGTATAAAAGTCAAAAGAAGCCCATGAAAATTGCTCTCAAATCCTAACCCTGTGGATATACATGAAAAAGAGAGTTCGGCTCTTAATGAGACAGAGGAATTAGAAACCCCACTGGAAATGCCTGAAGATGATACTCCTTTTTCCTAGTTTTAAAAAAATATTAAACAAAAAAATGGGAAAGAAAATGTTAGAAGAAAGAAAATCAACTCATGTATCAAGCCACCTGAAGAAAAATATGAAGAACTAGAGGATAAGAAACAGAGAGGAACCAATAAAAGGAAAAACATCCAAAGCACTAAAGAATCAGGGATAAAATTGAGAAGAAGCAGGTGAATCTCTAAACTTTCAAATACGCAAGTTCCGGAAGTAGTTGATCTCGAAGAAGAAGATTACAGAACACCACCCCAAACTCTAAGTATGACAAGGAAGACACCAGATATTGATCCAATACAAAAAGAAACTTATGATTATGTGGAATCTTTGGAGAAAAGATCTCAACAAAAGGTAGAATTTCCTTCTCAGAATCAAGAAGATACTTTTAATGAATAAATTCCTCTAACAAATAATATTCCTGAGAAAGAATAAAGAATTGAAGATGTTTTGAAGCAAGATATCTATGAGTTAGAAATATTGAAAAAACATCTCAAATGAGAACATGAGGTAATAAATGTACAAAATGAGATCTTGAGGACTCAGAATGATAATATATTTTTTCTTTTGTGCCACTAGTATAAGAAGAACAAGAAACTCAAAGAAAACAACAGATTCCTCTGAAACAAAGTTAGAGGGTTACAGAGAAAAATTCTGATGAAGAAACCAAAGGAAGTATTAAGTATCAGAAAAAGTAAAAGGAACACTAGTGTGGATGTCCTAGCTCAAGATTCAAAAATAGTACATTAATGACTTTATAAATTTTCAAATTTTGTTGCATGAGGACATGCAAAACCTTTGGTGTGGGGGAATTTTAAATTCTAAAATTTTCCTCTTTTTGACAAACTTTTTGCCTTCCTTTCTATCTTTTCCATAATAATTTTGTTGCGGTTTCAAGCTAAAGGTCATCCTAGATATGCTCAAATATCTAAAAAGGTATTTATCATTCATGATTTATAATCTATTATTTCTTTGTCAAATTTAATTTAAACATCCCTACAACTACCGAATCTTGTTCATTCTGCAACTAACCAATAATTTTTCATCTATATCCATGGTTAGACAAGTTCTAGTGCACCAGAGGACAAATAAAAGGTACCAACAAATGGAAAATGGTCAGCATATGGATATCCACCTGTCTTGGTGATCTGGAAAGTTACATGGTTCAAGAGATCTGGAAGTCAAACTAGAAGTCAACTATAGTTATGACACTCCAATGATAAGTAGATTTTGAAGGCGGTTTGTGGCAAGATCAAGCGAGCATGGAAATGATTGAGAAACCTTTGCAGTCCATATGATCGATCAAATCTCTCATGATTTTCTCTTTTAGTAATAAATCATCAGGAGAACGAATTTCATCTTCATTTTACTCCCTAGTTGTTAGAATAGTCAAGTTACCTCTTGGCTTAGGACACTCGAAACATTTATTCAATAAAGATGTATAAAAAGCCTTGAGGCGAAGCTAGAAATAGTAATCATCATTGTTAAAATTATTGCAATCTCTTTGTTAAAGACCTTTACAATTAATATAAAAAACTATGTTTCTGAATGAATGCATGGCTAAGTGATTTAAGATTTGATTGTGAACTTTCCCTCAACAAGAGGCCCCCCTGGAGAGTTGTAAGAGTAGATTAGCTTTCGATTATGCTTATTGTAATTTGTTTCATAAATAGTTTTCTTCCATCATATATTGTTGATGCATTTTATTGACCAATTCCTAGTTTAATTTTTGAAACAAAGCGCTCATAAAAATACAAAAATATTTGATAGCTCATTTCATTCAGCAATTTCGCTTTGTAGTTCAGTTAATTTTGCTAAGCATTTTCATGAATGATAAATGGAGATATTTTGAAGTACCACTACGCACACTAGTAATCCTTTGAAGTTACAATTCAAATTTATATTTTGTTGAATAAGTCTCGTTTTGATTTATTTCTTTTCTGCAAGTAGGATTAGAGTTTCTTTTCTGCAAAGTAGATTAAAATTTATTTTCTGCAATTAGAGTTAGAATTTCTTTCTAGTAATTAGAATTATAATTTATTTCCTATAAGTAGAATTAAAATTTCCTTTTCGCAATTAGAATTTGTGATTTTGAATTCATAGATTAGTTCAACAATTAAAATTATAATTTCATTTTACTTTGAAGTAGCTTTAAATGGAAAGAACGTGTGCATGGCAATACTTTGATTCAATCTAACATTCGTTCATATTTAGATCAATTTCATCTTTTAAAAATCAAATATAGAACTCCTAGCATATATTGTGCACATACACTTCATAAGTACACGAACCTTGGTTGACAATTAATGAAGTAATTTAACATCAATTAAATTAACCAACAATATCGTTAAACAAATGACGAAGGGCTCGAACCAATCCATTTATACATATGTATTTATATACATTTTTAAGTTTCTCGTGCATTTAAAAAACTAACTCAGTGAGCACAATCTAGTAAAGCAAAGAAATCATTTTTAATGGAAAGTTGAGGCTTATGGTGTTGTCATTTCAATATATCCCAAATTGTATATGTGCACATTTCTACATGTATATGTATTTATGCAATCCACATGAAATTATGCTTAATACAACTTGCATTCCATTCAACGAGTAATTATAATAGTATGCATAATTATGATGGATAAAATATGGGCTCTGTTAAAGCATATCAACATGTTCAGAAATTCAAATATTGTAAAAATCCAACACATTTCAGAGAATATTTCACACAGTTATCTACTAAAGTACTAGACCGTCAAGTGTATGATTTGCAATCGTGTGATAATGGGTTGGAGTCGAGCACATGAGAAACAACCAAGTCAAAGGGAAATAATGGTTCCATTTGCTTGATCTAAGACACTCGGTAATGCAGGAATTGGATCCAAGGTACAACGTCCTTTGAGCCACTCTCCTAGGATAAATGTGTTGAAGTCAACAGGTTAGGGCCCACCAAATTTGATGCAATGATGAGTCCTCAACTAGGGCACAAGAAAAATTAACGTGACAGCTAGAGACTCACACCAAGGGTGGGCAAGCAAGTGGCTTGATGGGTGGGCTTACGACTTCCCTTGTCATAACATAACATGCAAGGTTGACCTAGAAGCGACTAAAGAAATTCCAAAGGGGATGATCAATTACTCAGAAAAAATATTTTAAATACATATCAGGATATTTGGAGGTCAAATATCAGCACTACAACATGGGTGCGACACACGAAGGTTCTAACATACTATAATAGGACTCAATGTGAAACTGAACAAACTCCATGGGACATAATGGTGACTCATATATGATTCTCTGAACAATGGAAGCTCAATGGTGTTGCCACTGATCAAACCAATTATAGGTCATACAAGGCATTCTCAATGTAAACCAAGAGGTAATAAAAGGGTGTGATTCCATGGGACATGGGTTGTGATCATAAAATTGAGAAATGCAAATGATGTTGGCTCTGGTTTTGAAAACAAACTAAAATATCAAAGTGAAGAGGATCGAATGGAATGGGCACCAAAATGCAAAGGGCTAATGGCGTTGGAGTGCCCATATGAGGTAGGCTCTAAAAATAGACAGGTGTTAAATGCAAGATATGGATGGGTTGATCAACCTATTGAAGTTTGGGGGGCCTTAAGGTGATATTCCTTGGATGATAGGCAAATGCAACAAATGAAGTAATGTTACTGACATGTGAAATGCCAAGGGAAATTAGCCCAAAGGAGACCCTAAATACATGATTAAATAGTGGTTACTCATGACGAAAATAAAAAAATGAGTCAACAAGTGTAAAGATAAGGTGGTGTCAAAGTACGAGTGAAAAATATGAAGAGATTTTCTTTAAATAGAAGATGGTTTGAAGCCTTGTGGAGAAAATGGATTTTGGATGAAGTTTCAAAACACCAAAAACTAAGATATACCAAATTATAGATCTAAGAAAGAGCTTTCAAACATGCTAATAGTTTTTCAAACGGAGCTAGTATGATCCTATAATGGCCAATGGAAAAATGGTGTTTTTCCCATTATAAAAGGCTTTTCCCTCCATTTCCAATTCATTCGTGCATTTGGTTGTTGGTGAAGTGGGAGAGGAGGAGGAGGCCCTAAATATTGGTGAGATCGTAGTAGACAAATTGATTGGTGGAATTTAGATATGTGACTTTTAGGTTGGTGGCCTAACACTACTTGTCATTTTCAGTGGTTTAGATTTGAATCTATATTAATGCTTATTTTGACCTTAGGGAAACCCTACTCAATTTTTTTTGTTCCAATGCATATGTTTGTCTTTTTTCTGCATTGGAATGCAATTAATTTGTCATTTAATGTGTTGGGGAATGCAGGTCTAAGTGGAAAACCTATGTTGGTAACCTAAGACTAAAGGTCTAGGTATTGAGTGGGTTTATGGTCCCTTTGAGTAACCTTATGTCTAGATTTAGTTATGATGAATATATGATACTTTTATATTGACAAAGTAATGATTTTTTTTAATATATGGTAGACTTAAAATTATTATGGCAAGAATAGGAGTTCGAGGATCTTCGATCTTAGGTTCATGCAAACCAGGTAGTGAGAAGGATCTTTCACGCTATGAGTTACTCAAATTATTTGAGAACCCTTTGATGAGGGATGGGGAACCACTACTGATGTATATAGTGAGTTGAAATGGCCCATATCTTGAGGCCTTCATGATACATGACCACCAGATTCCCATCACCAAACAAGATATTTACTTTCTAACAGGGCTTCCACCCAGGGTGGTGGTAGGTGATACATCCAATATTGTCTCAGGGGAGACACGTGGACGAGTTTCAAAACTAAAATTGTGTATAGAGTACTCGTGTGAGGCACTCGACCATCTAGTTGTAGGATATAGAGGGATTAGAGATATGAGCTACAACAACCATCATGATCTACATTTTGAGCATCAAAGTTCTACGTAATGTGGCTTAGGGGAAGATGATGATCTTCTGAGAGAGTGTACTCATTAGGACCTACTATGGGTGGGTCGAGATGTTAATGATGACATTGAAGTGCCAATTGACATCATGTCAAAGGTAAGTTGCAGGGAATTGTTCTCGTGGGATTGTATTTTGCTCATTATTCTTTGATAAGATACCCACTCTTTGATCCCATATCTGGATCAAGGATGGGGTCCCACAGGAGCCTAGGATGTAGCATTGGGGGTAGATACTACAATGAGGAGTAGGATGAGGATTAAAGAGGATATTACAATCCAAGTTTTTTTCCCATTAGGACCACCTCTCTTTATATATAAAGGACTACCCCTACTTTGGAATGAACTTTCACAGTGATCCTAAGTTACCACTCCCACCTGGATGATCATTGGGCCTAGGCGGTATGTGATATGTGGTGTATGTATTTTTATTATCAAAATTTAGAATCTATATGTGTATGGTACTGACATTCATACCTATGACATGCAGATATTATGCTAGTGAGGCCGGTAGGATAGATAGCATGATCGACAACACAGGAGGCCACAGATCGTAAAGCATCCTCATCTCAGGGGAGGTAAGAGAAAAATGAGTTCATGAAGGATATCATACATAAATGTGAAATAGAATTGAATGGTGTCACAGGGATTGGGTGGCACGAGCTAGAGGATCGGTACACAAATGTGTGTGACAATCTTCCCTCAGAGAGGCGGGCCATTCTAAGGCATGCATGTATGGTTGATCAAGCTATTAGATACTTATAGGCGATGGGGTGGACCTACTAGCATGAAACCCTCCAGTAGATGATGAGTAGACTTAGGTGCATAGGTGCCCCTAGTTTTGTATGTTGGATTATAGCATGCTATGGATTAACGGATGTATTTTGAATAATAGAATAATTCCAAACACTTATATGGATATTTTTGATACATAATGTGATTATGCATGTTGTTTATGATTTCCATTTGTTTATGGTATGGTTACCTTCTTATGGATGCATGTGATAAATTCCAACGTAGAATGTTATTTTCCATGGTATCTACATAGTTATTTTTTTCTCTAGGAACATTATCTAATTAAATGGATTCAAATTCAAGTGTCAAAATCTTAACTCGTAGATATTTTCTAAATAGGACATTGTTACGCACATGATATGAAGTAGGTAATTGAGACAAACATGAAGGTGAAGGATATGATGAACAAGGGCATCGACTAACAAACCTATTACATCATCATATTCGCCCTGATTATTGGTGGAAGAGCTGATACACATTCCACTAGAGTGAACTAACGAATGAAAAGGGGTAAATATGTCTCAAGCTATCAAGGCTAGATTCCAAGAAAAGTGACTCACACCATCGACATAATTGATATACATTGTGGATGATGGATCCATTTGAAAGCTACAAGAAGACAACCAATAAAATGACAAAGGATGCAAAACTACCTACAGGATAAGAAAAGTAACAAAAATATGCATTCTATGGGAAACTCCTAAGGGTTTAATTTCTTGAGGTAGAGTGTGCTACAAGGGTTGGGGAGAATTTCTCCCTAATGACCCTCAAGGATATATTCCACCTTTCCCAAACATGTTTTTCTGATTTTAGGGCCTCACCATAATGGTTCAAACTTTTCATGCCCTAGAATATCATGGGACTGATCATATACGATAGCTAAATCACCTTCATGGTAGACATGAGGGTGGACCTTGCGATCATATTGGGCTTTGGCGCACCTTTTAGTTGCTTCAATGGTTTTCAAGGAAACTTGATGGTATTAATTGGTGCACTCCAACATAATGAGTCTCTGTACTAAAAGTGAAGTATCAAGGAGATCATGAAGAATGATGAGAGTATCACAAAAAATGGGAGAGATGAGGGTAATGATGTGAATAATGATTATATGTCTTGCACAAAGCGCAAGGGTGATTTGTGAATAAACCTTTGTTCTTATTAGATGATTCAAGAAGAGATACTTGCACCTCAAGAACCTATGGGTCTAGATGAATTTCATCTGAGGAAATGAAACCCTTTAATCGAGGAGAGTGGGATAATTATTTGTAGTGTGGCCATAAAGATTGCACAAAGCACATGGTGGAGTAGGCTTAGGTGTAGAAGTTTGAGTGGTCATTTCTTGAGTTGTCTTATCCTTACCCCCTTCTTCTTGGCTTTGCCTGCCTCTCTAGTTACTTTTGTACTAGGAGTACTCTCCTATTGAGGTTGCAATGGAACTAAAGCAATAGAAGGGGTTGTGGGGATGAGTTGAACAGGTGTAAAATCCACATAGGGTTTAAGCTAACTAGGAGGAGTGTTGGTAGGAGGATCCATGAACCAAAATGGAATTCCTAATGTGATATTTGGAAAACTTATCATAACCATCACAGGTATGTTGATTATTTGTGGCAGTGGAAATAATAAAGGTATCTAACCAAATGGATGATGACCAGGAGGAACCCTCCCCACACATTAGCTGAGTTTGGAGTAGGATATTGCTAATGAGTTGGCTACTAAAATGAGGGACTGGGTTGCTGAGCAGTTCGAGACCCAGACACCATGAAAACTTATGAAGTGCTAGGTGTATTTGAAATAGGCGGCGGGCCATAATATACCCTAATAAATGATGAATATTTATATACTCCATGAGTGATCTCAGTGAAGGAAGGCATTTTATTATTTCCATCCATTGAGGAAATGGAATTTTTAGGATGAACCTAAAGTTTAGGATCATAGTATGTCAGATGATTAATGGTGTCTATCTTCTCGTTATGGGGGAAGCTCATGGTATGATATACAGAGGAACATAATGCATTCATGTTGTACTTGAAACTATATCCTAGCAAGAGGTTATAGTCTAAGGGGGAGACAATAACCTCAACATTGATCAACACTTTCTTGAAGGATAACTCGATGGCGCAATTTTGGTATAATCCAATAGGTTCTGAGGGGCGACCGTCATATGTATGAATGGTGATAGTAGGTGGTAAGAGTTCCAGAGATCTAAGTTGCTTCCATACTTGGGCAGACATCACATAGGTGGATGCACCTTTGTCAATGATACACCACTGAAAAATGGTGTTCTTAATGGAGGCTGATATTTGGAAAGAAACAAATGGGGGAAGATGAGGACTATTTACCTTATTAATGTCAAAGATAAGAATACAACCATGCGAAGGATCCACAACACCCAAATCATAGAGTAGAGCCTTACGTTGTGAAGCACACATCTAGAGAACTTCCATTGCTGACATGGAAGCAGCAGATTGTTCAATTCATCTTCTATGCTATAATGATGGGTGACTCAAGAGTTTGTAGTATTTCAATGTAATGGCCCCTTTGTGATCTTAGAAGGAACCTCTACCTTTGGAGGAGGGATCGGTAGAGTACCATGTGATGATGATAAAGGCTATGTGATCGCTTTCAGTTCCATATTAGGAGGAGTAGCATATTGATGCGACCAAATGGAGAGGTTAAATTTGGAATAATTCATCATCAAGATTTCGTAGGTTCCATGTTGAGGGTGATTGGGAGGTGGAATGGGGGAATTATTCTAGCCATCATGGGTGGCCACATACCCTTGAGTATGGAACGAATTCTGAAGCACTGCTGGATGCATAGAGGGAGGAGCGGAAGTAGGAATGGGTTGATTATCTCTTGATGAAGCTTCTTTGATTTCCCTCATATTTTGCATGTCAGGAAGAAGTGGACACTCATGTGTGTAATGGTTGTATCTACCAAAACATGCACAAGGCTTATTCATATGAAGAGCCACATTCTTCTTGGGTTGGCTGCCCTATTTTTGGGTCGTGTTATTAGAGTTGTTACCTTGGTTGGAATTAGGTTGTTGGCCTTGGTTGCCTTAATTACCCTAAGGTTATGGATTATGCTTTCCCTTCCATGTTTTCCTTTTCTTCTGATTAGGGGGATTGACAACGTTTTTCTAAGCATACACCTGACCTTGCTGAGGTAATGGTTGTTGAGGTAAAGGAGGCTCAGGCATGGGAGGCTAATGTGTTGGTGTTGGAGGGGATAGAGTGCTTAGTAGTGCATAACAATAATAAATACTTGTGGTCACATTATGATAGATGATTTGAGTACTAGAAGGCCCATGCATAGGCTGATGTGGATGGGTATATGCATAGGAGGTACTCATGCCCGCTTGTGAAGTAACATGCAAAGGATCTAAGTGAGGATAAGCATAAGCAATATTGGACCCCCTAGGGTTGGTCATATCCCATGTGTCCTTGTAGATATGGGGAGTTTAGATGGTAAGAGATAGACCGGATGACATGGTCAGTAGCATGAGATGCCCCTAGTGCGGAAAAAACACTACGACAAGGGACATATAGGATAAAAGTGTAAAGATAACCTAACTAGGAACAAATTAGGTCATACTGCATAGCCTTCTGGATGGTCTCTTCTCAGTCTTAGGAATTCCTATGTGACATCCTTGGTGATGGGAGGAAGTAAGGATTTTAAGAACTAGTCCAAAAAGACATGATCATCGATTTTGAAGCTTTGCACAAGCTCCACATTTTGTGCCACTCCTAAATGTGATCAAAGAAATGGGTAGTTGAGGTTTGGAGACAAGTGATCAAGAGTTTGGTGCTAGTATCATAGTAGATAGGTAACTGAAAATATGATAAGAAATCATTTGCAATAGTCATGATCACTTAGTGTGACCTATGGGGTTGGTCAACATGCCATTTCATAGCAGTGCCAATGAGGATGTGCTAAAATAGTTGAAGATGAAGCGAGTCTTCCTTAATGGATTCCAAAGAACACCACACGTGGAAAGACGTTATATGTTTAGATGGTTCCTCTCTAGGATTCCCCTCAAACTTAGGGATATCTAACTGAATCTTAGTTGGCATGGGTGGCCATTTGAGATCATGGTAAAGAGGATCATTAAGGAGCTAGCTCAACTCTAGTAATTTTAAGCCAACCATGTATGGAAGAAAAGATTAAACTACAACATTTCCTTCAGGTGTTGTTGTGTTGCTTCCATGAGGGGGAACCACGTTATTTCCAACGTTTCCACCAGGATTTCCTTTGTCGTTGGCTCTCGCATTGGGACCAATGTCTCCGCCATCATTTACTCCATCCATGTTAGCGGGTGGGGGTTTAGAGGTTTCAAAAGTAAAGGATGAACTAGATGACTCAAAATATCTAGAGTCCAAAGGTAGACTAGGGGGCGACGAAGACCATGCAGCCTCTGTAACTAACACCTAGGCGGTGTAATGATGACAGTACAAAGATGGATCTAATATGTTTTAGGATAAGATAGATGAAAAATATTAACAAAGAGGAATTAGAACATTATGTGTAGTGGTGCAAAGTGTATTCTAACTATGACCTACTACTAATATAAATCAGACATTTGTGTCCTATAAAAGAAAAATGACTCCTAGCCTAAATGAAAATCTACACCTCATACAAGCTACCTAGCTCTCGAATGGTTAGGGCCACAAGCAAGTTTGACTAGAGGTATGGTTGCTTCCCACAACCACCACCTATAGGGTGTTTTAACTTATAATGATAGGCCTCTACAGTTACCTTCATCCAGTGGGGGTGAGTGAATCTCAACTTCATGGTACTAGTGTTAGAACCAGATTCCATACCAAGAGTTGGGAGCCTTGAGGTAAATTTCGAGTATCTTCATCCTAAGCCTTACCCGCTTCACACATTTCTACTTAGCATAGAATTTGAACCACTAGATTATGGAGTATTTCAAGCTCCCTAATTCATTAACCAACTACGTTTCAGATGTAAAGTGATTGGTGGGCATTATTTGGATGCCTACCCTACCAATCCTAACCTAACTAATATATTGTTTTCCATGGTACCCAAGTGAGCTTAAATCTTTTATAATTTTGGGTATCTCGAAAGTTATTGACAAGAGAAGGATACCCACAAAAAGTGGTTAGTTGGGAAATTTACCCAAATTTGTGGTTTTGGACTCAAAGCACTTTTATGACCTAAAGGAAATAATTATTTATTCTAATGGGTTGAGAGGCTAAAACCATAAAGATATAGAGGTTTCCTAAATGACCTAAGAGAAAAGTGTAAAAAAAAATCCTATGGAGAGGCTCATTGTACCTCAAGTGAGATGGACTTCACTTGAGGAGGTTGTTTCCCCAAGGAGGGCCATAGATCAAGAGAGAGTGCTACATCAAAGTATAGGACTGAATTTGGAAGTCTAGTTAGAAGAAGTCGAGCTAGAGTTTGTGGTCAAGAAATTGTTCAAGTGAGGCCAAGCTAAAGGATATTTTCTTCCCTAAGAAGTGGTCTAGTTGAGAAAGTTTGCTCAAGAAGGCCAAGTTCGTTGATTAGGAGTTTGAAGAAGGGTCACAGGTGCTAACAACTAAGTAATGATGGTTGGTTGTGACCTAAAAGAATTTTCATAAAGGCAGATCAAGGGCTCAGAAGTGTCAATATGGTGGTCATGGTTACTTGTAGCATGTTCCAAGTTAAGTTCTGAAGTGAGAACAGAAATAAGTCATTGTAATCCATCCTTGTGCGAATAATATGCCAAGAGAAGAGCCAAAAATAATAAAGGAGGATGAATTAGGAGGTTTGATTTCTATCTAAAGGAAAGACAAATTTTATTTGTCTACAGGAGGCTGGGATTTTTTTTTTAGGAGAAGGGGGGATGAAGCCCTAAAAGGAGGCCTCAGGCCTTGGGTTTCCTAAGCATAGGCATATTGTATGGGCCACAGGCATATTAAAGAAGGGCATAGCTAAAAGAAAGTGGGTTGAATCCATAGAACCAGGTTGTGGGGTTCTATGTTAATTGTGGAAGGCCTTAGACTAGGTTAAGAAGAGGTAGAGTAACTTCAAAAGCCTTAGGAGTAGGGCCGAGGTGTCTCAACATAAGAAGGAGGCAAGGGCATGTGGTATTTTGTGAAGGAAGTTGGATTGTTGAGGGTATTTGACGGAAATTTTTAGTAATGGAAGTTGGAACAATGATTTTGAGGGTTAATATACAGTGAATTGAGGGATTAACTCATTGTGAGTAGTTGAAGTATTTTGAATGTTGGAAATGCAAAAGGTCTAAAGGATCTAACCTATTGTAACTAGTTTATTTGACAGAGATCTATAAGGAGCTAGATGATTGTCTGAAGTAGGCAAAAGAGATTCAGGTATATCAAGGGCAATACGTGTTGAAAGGGTTGGTTACATCAACATGTAAGTCAAGCAACTTTTTCTTGTTGTTATGGGTAGATTGAGTGTCAAAATGAATTTGACCTCAAGCCCTAAATTATTTGGATACTATGTATACTAGCTATACTAGTGATATGAAGGGCCATGATCCCTAGTACAAGAGCCCTGTGATTCTTTTATTGATGGACTAATAAAAAATCGAGCTTTGGGCTCAATATCTTTGTGTACTTTATTGATTTCACTATTGTAGATTTCTATTATGCAAAGTGCTTGTAAGTTGAGGGTTCTTAGTGTGTTTGTGTGCTTGGTTAGCCATAGACCAAATCGAGGGCCTAATAACTATCCAACATGGTATCACAGCTACTTTGAAGAGCAAATGGATCAGAGTGCATAGAGGAAAGCAGAGTAGGCCAATGGAGGTTGTGTAGGATCAGATGGAGTCTAGCTTCATAGAGAGAATGCAAAGGAAGGTCATCCACCCAATGGAAGTTTGAATCTTTGGTTCAAGCAAGAGAGTGGATTTTTCAGCCCATGCAAGGACACTCACAGACCATGTGAGAAAACTCATGGTGGTGCAAGGAAAATACATGTTGCATGCAAGTACATTCATGCACCATGCAAGATAAAGCTTGATCAAGTACAAAGAAGATGTGGTACATGCAAGGATAGGTATGGATACATAAAGAAAATCTTGACTCATCTGAGGACGATCATGGGCATGTAAGGAAACTAATGGAGATTGAAGTGTGAAGGAAATTTCATCCTCACTAAAAGGAAGTGTTAGAGTTTTGGGTGGCTCGGAAGGTATTTCCAAGAGAAGGATACCCACAAAAAGTGGTTGTTTGGGAAATTTACCCAAAATTAGGATTTTGGACCCAAAGCAGTGGTTTTGGGACATAAAGGAACTAATTATTTATTCTAATGGTTTGAGAGGCTAAAACCATAAATATTTAGAGGTTTCATAAATGACCAAAGAGAAAAGTATAAAAATGGAGCCTATGGAAAGGCTCATTGTATCTCAAGTGAGATGGACTTCACTTGAGGAAGTCATTTTCCCCAGGAGGATCGCAGATCAAGAGAGAGTGCTATACCCAAGTTTAGGACCAAATTTTGAAGTCTATTTAGAAGAAGTCGAGCTAGGGTTTTTGGTCAAGCAACTATCCAAGTGAGGTTGAGCTAAAGGAGAGTTTTTCACTAAGAAGAGAGAAAGTTGAGAAAGTATGCTCAAGGAGGAAAAATTCGTTCGTTAGGATTTTGAAGAAGGGATACAGGTGCCAACATCTAAGTAATGTTAATTGGTTGAGACCTAAAAGAATAGTCCTAAAGGCAGATTGAGGGCTCAGAAATGTCATGGGGGTTTTGGTTACTTGTAGCAAGGGTCGATTTAGGGTCTGAAGTGAAAACATAACTAAATCATTGCAATCCATCCTTGTGTGAATACTAAGACAAGATAAGATCCATAGCTAATAGAGGAGGACACATGAAGATGTTTGATTTATGTCTAAGGGAAATGCTAGTTTGATCTATTTACTGGAGGTTAATATTTCTATTTAGGAGAAGGTGGGTTGAAGACCTAAAAGGAGGCCTCGGGCCTTGGGTTTCCTTAGCAGAGACATATTGTATGGGTAATAGGTAAAATTAAGTGGAACGAAGCCCTAGAACCAAGTTGTAGACCTCTATGTTAATTATGAAAGGCCTTATACTAGGTTAGGGAGAGGCAGAGTAACCTCAAAAGCCCTAGGAGAAGAACCAAGGTGTCTCATACTAAGAAGGACGTAAGGGAATGTGGTATTTTGTTAAGGAAGTTGGATTGTTGAGTGTATTTGATAGGTCTGTTTAGTAATGGAAGTCTGAATAGTGATTTAGAGGGTTGAGATATAGTGAATTGAAGGATTAACTCATTGTGAGTAGTTGAATTATTTTGAACACTGGAAATGCAAAAGGTCTAAAGGATTTGACTTATTATGAGCAATTGGTTGGACAGATATATTAAAGGAATCAGATCACTGTGTGAAGGGGGAAAAGTACATCCAGGTACATGAAGGGAAATAAGGACTGTAAGGGTTGGTTACATCAATAATTAAGTCAAGCATTTTGATCTTGTTGTTATGGGAAAATTTAATATCAAAAGGGATCTGACTTCAAGCCCTAATTTCTTTGTATACAATGTATACCAGTTGTACTAGTGACCTGAAGGGCCATGATCCCTGGTATGGGAACCCCGTGATTATTTTATTAATGGATTAATAAAAAATCGAGATTTGGGCTCAATGTCTCTATGTACTTTATTAATTTCACCATTATAGATGTTCGTTATGCAAAGTGCTTGTAAGTTGAGGATTCCTACAATGTTTGTGTGTTTGATTAGTCATAGACTACATCTAGGGCCTAAGGAATCCAACAAAATCTATGTGAGTTAAGTTAGTGGTTGATTTTAAGGTCTTGGCTTGGCAGTTTGAACCAAGCACTAGTTCACTTAATTGTGTGAGAATGTGTGCTTGTGAATAAGATGATGTTGCTTGCATAAAAAGTAAATTATGTTTCTTTAAAGAGTGGAAATTAAATTGTAGAATTGTAAATAAACAAAAAGTAAACTGGTATTGATAAAAAAAATCTGCCACCCAAAAAGAGGCTTCAAAGAAACAAAATAAAGGCTCAAAAAATGAGAAGAGAAGGATACTCTATCATGACTAGTGGATCAAGAGTAAAATGGGATCAGATCTACAGTCACTAAGCTAACTTACTACAGAAAATGGAAGTAAAGAAAGAGAAAAATCCTAGCTAAAAAATACTAGAAACAAGCCTATAGCAAAAATGAACTTAAAAATTTATATGTTGAGAAACAAAAAGGGCTAAAAATGGGCACAATTTTGGTTTCTAACTCAACAAGTAATGAGTTTTTCATACTTGAATAAGGTTATGGTTACAAAGGTTTCTAGTCTACTACAACAGGCTTCTTGTTCAAACTTCCAATATGTATGGCTAAAGATGTACATGAAACCCTAGAAGGGCTTATTTCCTTTCCTCAGTAGACTAGAATGAAGAACAAATTCAAGCTTGTTGTATACTATGAATGAAGGTACCTATACTGCTTAACAGAAAGACAAAATTGAAAACTGGCACAAAAAAAATTATAAAATAAAATAATAAAAGAATAAAAATAAATAAATATATATATATAATAAAAATTGAGTTGTTGAAGCAAATGTACCTTTTTATGCGTTGAAGTGCAGATATTGGCCCATAAATTGTGTTGGCCAACTCGGTAAATCCCTAAAAAAGTGTGTTCGCACCCCTTTCACTCTTGACCCTAGGGCTTCACCAAATATCATCATCTCCTGGTCGGCTAGTACCTATAACTTGCAAGAAATACCTAGAAATAGAAGTAGTAACTTATTCACAAAATCGCCTCAAAATTTATTAAAAATAGAAAAAAGAAAAATATAGTAGTGAACAAAAAAGTAACCAGGGTATGAAAATGCTCACATCCCTAATATGGCTGCCATTTATTAATTCGAATTTGGTAAACTGGTTAGCAAAATCCCTTTTTTTCTACTGATGACTGAAGTAGGATAACACCAAATGAGAATGTTTAAACCCTAGGTATGTATATGCTAAAGTATTAGGCACAAATCTTCAAAATGTTAACAATTTATCAGAAATATTATAAGCATGAAATATGTAAAAAAACATATAACATAAACAAAAACCATTACCCAATGGAATAAATACTTTTTATTAGAAAAGAATGGATACATTTGTAGGAGAGGAAACAATGACTTGGTCCACTACATTATTCTCGATGGGAGGGTTCTTCTTATCCCTTATCTGTTAAATATTGTGGCTTTCCTTTCTCCTAGAATGCAAATGGGAAAAAAAATGGAGGTGAATTCAAGTGGAGATCATGAATGGCTTGAGATCAATATTTCGACGATGAAAAATGGCCATGGTAAAATGGTGAAGAAAAACCTCTCTATTTATAATAAAATGTTAGATTAGTCTTGATATGGTCAAATAATAAAATATTTAGTAGATCAAATCAAGATCTAACCGTTATAAGTATTTTATTATTTTTGGGAGAGAAAAATATTAAAGAAATGGTCAATAATCTTTATTTATTTAACTAACTCAAAAAATAATGATTAATTGAGTTAATTAAGAAAAGTGGGTGAAATAATAAATAAAATAAAATAAATGAATTTATTAATTATTTCTAGGTGATATGGTCAAATGAGTTAGAAATCATTATTAAATAATTATTTCCTAAGAGAAAAGTGAAATGATTAAGGAATAATAAATAAATAATGTTTTATTTAATTATTCCTATGAAAACGGTAAAAGTGGGTGAAAATATTTTTAATTATTATCACATAAATAGGTAAATATGAAATTAAATAATTTTTTGGGTTATTCTCATATGAGTAATTAATTAAGTTGAAATAAATTAGGAAAAATGATTCAGTAAATTATCTCTTATTGTGAAAGTGGGTTTTAATGTGTAAAACCCATACTACATGGTGTATTTCGATCAACCTAGTGAAAACAGCTAGACGATCACCTTTTAGGCGATAACAACTGGTGACTAGAGAAGGGCTTCACTCTTTGCTCCCAACCATAGGTAATTACATTATTTTGTTTACATAAATCACCATCCCACTGCCAGGTCCAAAGGCTAGGAGGTAAAATTTTATGGGAAATACAACAATTGAGTTGAGGGAGTAAAATCACTTGTAGATGATTTATCAGTGGACAAGAAAGCGCTAGTAGTTTATCAGTCGTAGCAAACACTAGTGGTTTCTCATCCAATTACAAGCACCCGTGACTCATTGTATAGGTGGTTTCTCAGCTAGAGAAAAGAACCAATGGTTTATTGGTCGTAACAAGCACTCATGGTTTACCAGTCCCAACAAGAACCCTATACATTCATTCAATTTCACTCCACACTCAGGCTCAATGATACTATGTAAAAATTGGAAATTGAGTGGCAATAGTCCAATGTGGAAGAATGCTCTCTATGAATTGTTTCTAGCACTGGATTTTCCACAGAAACTCTTCAGGAAAACCAAATTGAACCCCTTTTCTGCATGCGGTAAACATATTTATTCCATTTAGCTACCTCTAAGGCATGGCTAAGAGATCCTTCTTACCCCCACATTTCCTTCCTTTGCAAGTTACCCCTTCGATTCATGAGAAGGGAAAACCTAGAGTGGCATTGCCAGTTGCATTAATGACCATATCATTTCAAAATGGTTTTTCCAGCCTTAGGGGTTTGGCATTAAATTAGACAAGATGATTACGGTGGTTCATCAAACCCCATCTCCTCGTAACTCTGGCCCACCCCCCCTTTTGCTCAATTTTGTTTTCAAATTTCAAATAATAATATAACTAATTAATTATTAGTATTAATTAATTAGAGCATAATCCCCTTTTTAAGCATTAATACATTATTATTTTGATTTTGGTGTTGATCAAAGCATTAATGCATAATTAACATTAAACATGCATTCATACATTTTGGTACCATGATTAGGGCATGAATGAATTTCACCAATAATAATTTTATTACATTTAAATAGAGTTTTTGTCAAAAATCAAATATCACACAAGGATGCTTGTTGGGTTGTGTTATATTCTTTCCACGTAGTTAATAGGGGGTTTGAAGGGCACTCGTAACCCCACTTTATGGGGTCCGGGGCAGCGCCCCAGAAAATTTTGGTTTTGGACCATATGTTAGGTTGGGCGGACCCACCTATGGTTTCGTGCATGATTTTCGCACATGTTTTTTGGACGCGATGGTTTTCGGTCCATGGTATTGGACGCGATGGATTTCGGTCCATGGTATTGGATGCTTCGGCATGTATAAATATGTATTGTAACATTGAAAGGAACATAATGAAAAATCAAGCTGGTAGTCCCGGTTTTGGGATCCAGGGAAAAATCTCTGTGCATATGTGTTTTATGGGTTATGCTCTCGCATTGTTTATTTTCTTTGTTTAAGAATTCGTATGCAGGTAATTTCTGTACAGGGTTAAAACCTACATTTGGTATCAGAGCTGTTTTGGCTTCAAGGGGACGCCTTTGTTGCTGAGGGGTTTCGCTCGGGCCTGTGGTAGACCCTGTTCAGTGGGAGATCTGCGAGATCGATTCTGGTGGTGAAAGAAGATGGCGAGCAGTGGAAAGATAGAGATTGAGAAGTTCAATGGTCAGAATTTTGAGTTGTGGAAACTCAAGATGGAGGATCTGTTGGTGGATAAATATCAGTGCATCGCGGTAGATCCGGGTAATAAACCATCGGGAGTGACCGATGAAGAATGGAAGAAGTTGGATCGGAAGGCAAAGAGCACAATACGATTGTGTGTCTCAGATTCAGTATTGTTGAATGTATCAGGGGAAGCTACGGCAAAGGCTTTGTGGGTCAAGTTAGGGACTTTGTACCAATCTAAGTCTCTGGTGAATAAACTATTCCTGCGGAAAAAGCTGTATAACCTGAGGATGAAAGATGGAGACTCGGTGACAGAGCATCTGAATGCGTTTAATACTATGGTAAGTCAGTTATTATCTGTTGATATTAAAATTTCAAATGAAGATAAGTGCATCAGTCTGTTGTGTTCTCTACCAGATTCGTGGGATAGTCTGGTTATTGCAATAGGTAGCAATGCAACTGCTTTGCAGTTTGATGAAATAGTCTCAGCCTTGCTGACGGAGGAGATGAGACGGAAAAATATGGACAACCAGAATGGTGATTCCTTGTCTGTACGAGGACGGTCCCAGAATAGAAACAAAAATAATTCATCGAGTGGGAGATCTAAATCTAGAGGGAGATCTAAATCTCCAGGAAAACCTACAAAGGTGGTGTGCTGGAAATGCGGAAAGGAAGGGCACTTCAGAAGGGATTGTAAATCTAAAGCTCCTGATAAAGGAAAGGGATCTGATGATGCTCCTTCTGCAGAGGCGAAAACCACCTCAGATGAAGGTGGGGATGTGTACTTGGCTTCTTCAAGTACACATGTAGATCATGAGGCATGGTTGATTGACTCAGGTGCATCCTTTCACTTCACTCCCCATAGAGAGTGGTTCTGCGAGTATGAGAAATACGATGGTGGTGATGTCTTCTTAGGAGATGATAGGAAGGCTAGAATCATTGGTCGGGGAAAAGTAAAGTTGAAGTTGCAAGGTGGAAGGGTTATAACACTTCCGAGTGTTCTACATATTCCTGCATTGGCCAGAAATCTGATTTTTGTAAGCAAGTTGGATGATGCAGGTGTAAAGATGGTGTTCGAGAAAGATACCTGCAAGATGGTTCGAGGAGCACTGATATTGATGCGGGGAGTTTGGATTGGAACTTTGTACAAGCTGCAAGGTAGCACTGTTGTTGATGGGTGCAATAGTTCTATGGTTCCTGAAAATGGAGTAGAAAATCTAGTGGTCTCTAGAGAGAAGACCATGTTGTGGCATCAAAGGCTTGGACATATTGGAGAGAAGGGCCTTCGAATACTTCATGGTAAAGGTATGGTAGAAGGTATGAATGATAGCTCTCTGGATTTTGATTTCTGTGAAAATTGTGTGTATGGGAAGCAAAATCGGGTGAGTTTCCCCTCTGGTGGTAAGAGGATGAAACATATATTAGAGCTTGTGCATAGTGATGTGTTTGGACCTGTGAAGGTTCCATCACTGGGTAAGTCTGTGTACTATGTATCATTTATAGCTGACTTCTCAAGGAATACATGGATATATTTCCTTAAGAAGAAATCTGAAGTCTTTGACAGGTTTAAAGAATTTAAGGCTCTGGTGGAAAATCAGACAGAGAAGAAGATAAAGGTGTTGAGGATAGATAATGGTGGAGAATTTTGCAGCAAGGAATTTGAAGAATTCTGTAAGAAGTGTGGTATAGCACGGCAGAAGACTACTCCATATACACCTCAGCAAAATGGAGTCGTAGAAAGAATGAACAAGACGTTGATGGAAAGGGCAAGAAGCATGCTCAGTGGTGCTGGGTTAGGACAGGAATTCTGGGCAGAGGCGGTTGATACTGCATGTTACCTGGTCAACAGGTCACCTTCATCAGCGTTGGAGGATAAGACTCCACAAGAAGTATGGACTGGTAAGAAACCCTCTCTTTCACATCTGAGGGTATTTGGATGTGATGCATATGTACATGTTCCAAAGGAGAAACGAACCAAGTTGGATAGTAAATCTGAAAAGTGCATCTTTATTGGGTATAAGGATGGTTTAAAGGGTTATAAGCTTTGGAACCCAGTCACACGAAAGGTTGTGTACAGTCGAGATGTGGTGTTTAGAGAGGTAAAAGATGTTATTCAACATGAAGTCCAACCAAAGGAACCTGAGAAGATAAAGTTTGAGCCAAAGGAGGAAGAATCAGACTCTACAGCAGAGGAGGAATCAGAAGATGAAGAGCCACAAACTCCGGTTGTGAGAAGATCAGTTCGACAAAGAAGGCAACCAGAAAGGTATAGTCCATCTGCTTTTGCTTTGTCTGTTACTGATGATGATCCCAGAACTGTGAAGGAAGCAGTGGATTCAGAGGATGGAAAAGTCTGGAAGGAGGCCATGGTTGATGAAATGGCATCTTTGCACAAAAATGAGGCTTGGGATCTGGTGGAGTTGCTGGCTGGAAGGAAACCCATTGGTAGCAAATGGGTGTTCAAGAAGAAGACAAATGCGGAAGGAAAGGTGGAGAAATACAAATCTCGGTTGGTGGCAAAAGGTTATTCCCAGGTGCCGGGAATTGATTTTGGTGATATTTTTTCTCCTGTTGCCAAGGTAACTTCTATTAGATTACTTTTATCTGTTGCTGCTGCTTTTGATTTTGAGGTAGAACAGATGGATGTGAAGACAGCATTTCTTCACGGGGATTTGGAAGAGGAAATCTACATGAAGCAACCTGAAGGCTTTGCGGTGAAGGGTAAGAAAGAACTAGTATGCAAGTTAAAGAAGTCTCTGTATGGGTTAAAACAGTCACCAAGGATGTGGTATCAGAAATTTGATACATTTATACGAGGACTTGGCTTCACCAGAAGCAAAGCAGATCATTGTGTGTATTTTAAATTAATTGGTGACTGTGTTATTTATCTGGTCTTGTATGTGGATGATATGTTGCTGGTTGGAAATGACAAAGAAATTATCCAGGATTTGAAGACCCAATTGTCCTCCAAATTCGACATGAAAGATCTTGGTGCTGCAAACTATATTTTGGGCATGGAAATTAAAAGAGATCAGTCAAAGAGGAAGCTCTGGTTAAACCAAAGGAAGTATGTCGAGACAATACTACAGAGGTTTAATATGCAAGATAGTAAACCGGTGAAGGTTCATATTCCTGTAGGTATGAGGTTATCTGCTGAACAGTGTCCCAAGACACAAGAAGAGGAAGAGGACATGTCTCGTGTTCCATATGCAAGTGCAGTGGGTAGCCTGATGTATGCAATGGTCTGTACTAGACCAGACATTGCACATGCAGTGGGAGTATTGAGTAGGTTTATGTCAAAACCTGGGAAGGAGCACTGGACAGCAGTGAAGCGGGTTTTCAGGTATTTGCGTGGCACTAGTGATTATGGTTTGTGCTACCAAGGAAGACTAGGATTGGACAGAGTGTTGGATATTCATGTCTTTGTTGATGCAGACTGGGCTGGAGATCTGGATCAGAGAAGATCTACAAGTGGGTAGTTTAACCTATTTGGAGGTGCAGTCAGTTGGATGAGTAAGAAACAATCTGTAGTGGCACTATCAACTACAGAGGCAGAATACATGGCAGCCACTCATGCAAGCAAGGAAGCAGTTTGGTTGCAGAGATTGTGTTCAAGTATGGGGTTAGTACAGGGAGCTATAAGAATAGACTGTGACAGCCAAAGTGCAATTTTCTTGGCAAAGAACCCTGCTTATCATTCAAAGACAAAGCACATTGATGTTCAGTATCACTTTGTGAGGGATATGATAGAAGACAGAAAGGTGTTGCTGGTAAAGGTGGACACTTTGAAGAATACTGTAGATGCATTGACAAAATCTGTGAGCTCTGAGAAGTTCTCTTGGTGTAGAGAAGCAATGGGAATCTGAGGGCTGAAAAAAAAAATGACTAAGCTCTCCTGTGGCCCCCTGTGGAAAGAAAACAACAAGTGTGAGATTGTTGGGTTGTGTTATATTCTTTCCACGTAGTTAATAGGGGGTTTGAAGGGCACCCGTAACCCCACTTTATGGGGTCCGGGGCAGCGCCCCGGAAAATTTTGGTTTTGGACCATATGTTAGGTTGGGTGGACCCACCTATGGTTTTGTGCATGATTTTCGCACATGTTTTTTGGACGCGATGGTTTTCGGTCCATGGTATTAGACGCGATGGATTTCGGTCCATGGTATTGGATGCTTCGGCATGTATAAATATGTATTGTAACAATGAAAGGAACATAATGAAAAATCAAGCTGGTAGTCCCGGTTTTGGGATCCAGGGAAAAATCTCTGTGCATATGTGTTTTATGGGTTATGCTCTCGCATTGTTTATTTTCTTTGTTTAAGAATTCGTATGCAGGTAATTTCTGTACAGGGTTAAAACCTACAATGCTAATTTATAGAAAAATGTTTATAAAGGTCATAGTCAATACAAGGGATGTTACAAAATCATTCTTAATCCTATGGTAAGTTTTGAAGAACCCTAAATGTCCTCCTATAGGAGAAGTGTGCAATTCCTAAAGGACCATTCGTTTGAGATGTGTATTCATACATAAATGTAGGTGATCTTGATACCATAACAAATAATTCTTTCACAAAAATATATCTAATGCACTTGGTACCTCATGTAGTTGTTCAATGATCGAGCATACTTTTTTATCTTTATTCCATTCTATACTTGCTTCTTCCACCCAATCAAATTGTGGAATAGAAATAGCACATAGTAGACCCTCTCTTTCTTTCTTCTTTCCTTGAAACTACATCTTCCACCATATTATATTTTCTTTTCACATAAGTAATTTCATAATTACAACCTAGCATCCTTCTAACCCATTTTTGTTATTCTTCTGAAGATATTTGTTGCTCCAAGAAGTACTTCAAATTATCATGATTTTTTTTACTTTGAATTATCTTACTATTAAGTAAGGGTGTCATTTTTTAGTCACATGTAGCATGGGCAACATTTCTTTTTAAAAAATGGGTTTGAGCGAGTTATTTTCTTTAAGTTGGATACTTTTAAAGGCAATAGGCATTCCTTATTGCATTAAATAGACACTAATGCCATGGTTTGAGGCATCACACTCCACAAATATTTTTTTTGAGAAGTTAGGTGGGGCCAAGCTAGGAGTTGAACACATAGCCTCCTTAAGTTTCTCAAAGGGTTTGGTTGTTTGTTGAGTCCAAGAAAATGCTTCCTTATTTAATAATGATGTTAGGGGTACTTATATTTGACCATGATTATTTACAAACTTATGGTAATATCCTATGAATCCTAAGAATCCTCTTAGTTTCTTGAAGGTTTTTGAGATTGGTCATCCCACCATAGCTTTAATTTTGTTAGGGTTTACTTTGACACCTTGATGAAACACAATATGATCCAAGCATTCCACTTCTTGAACCCCAAAGGCATGTTTAGAAGTATTTTCATATAATAGTTTCTCTTCCAGTAGTTTCAAGACCATGTCAGCATGTTGTACATGCTCTTCCCTATATTTTATATAGATTAATATGTCATCAAAAAGTACTAACACGAATTTTATAAGGAAAAGTTTGAAAATATAATTGATTAAGCCTTGAAATTTTAAAGGTGCATTAACAAGTCCAAATGGCATAACCAAAAACTCATAATTACCTTCATGTGTTCTAAAATTTGTTTTAGAAACATCTTCTTGCCTCATTTTGATTTGATAATAGCCCAAAAGAATATCTAAATTAGTAAATAAAAGTGTTCCATACAAATAATCTAATAATTCATTAATGATAGGAATACGAAACTTATATTTGATGGTCATTTTGTTGATTTGTCTATAACTTGGACACATATACCAATAACCATCATTTTTGATAACCAATACCACTAGTGAAGAGAAAACAATTTGGCTTGGTTGAATGATGTCACCCTTGTATACTCAATATCACTCTTCTATGCATATGGATACTTGTAAGGCCTAATGTTAGGCAGTACACTTCTAGGTTGCAAATTAATAGCATGGCCATGATCTCAAGTAGGTGGAAGACCCTTACACATCTCTCCAAACACCTTGGAATGATTGTTGAGAACATTTTGGATATCCATTGGAGTAGAGGATATAGATGTTTGAACATCTAATGACCACAATTATGCTATTACACCATCATGTTTTTAAATATTATCACTTTAGATGGGTTTCTTTGGATATCACTAAGATCATTTTCCTTGCCTTCTGAGGAAAATATCTTGAATAGAACTTGAAAATTAAGGTTAATTGTTCCCAATGATTGTAACCATTGAACCCCTAATACTACATTAACACAACCCATTTGGATTCCAATCATGGGACTATCCAATAAATACTCCCCCGTATTCAACTTAATACTATGACACTTCCTTGAACAATTTATGTTACCTCCATCTACAATCATTACTTGAAAGCTTAGTGTTGGAAATACAAAGCAATTGAAATTTTTTGTTAATTTGTAACTGATGAAGTTATGGGAACTAACTGAATCAATCAACATTGTTACATTTTTCTTTTTGATATATCCTTCTATCTTGAGGGTTTATGGAGTACTAATGTTGATTAATGCATGACAAGATATTGTTAGATTAATATCTTTTAGCTCTAGATATTGTGGCTCTTCCAACTCTTGATCTTCTTCCTCTTCACAGTCTATGTAGAATAGATTCTCCTCACCACATTTATGCCCCTCATTGTACTTGTTTTCACGATTGAAACTTAGTCCATTTTCTCTTCTTTCATCATTTGTTGAGGTATGAATCTTATTGGTTTAGTGAGGTTAGGAGAGGAAGCATGATGTTCTCTATAGTTTTTAGTGACCACTTTTATAGTAGCCATATTTTTACTTTCAATTTTGCTTTCCAGACTAGAAGCATTCTCTAGTGTTTTAGGTTCAAAGAGATATGTCTCATGTTGGATGCTTTCCTTTAAAGTTCCCATGAATATGTTTAACAAATTATCCTCTAAAGTGGTCTTTACTGTGAGAATTAACTTTCAGAATTATCGATTGTGTTCTATAATTGGACATATTTGCAATATATTTACCAATTAACTAAAGAATGTATTACTCTTAATATCCACATAATGTGTTATCATTTCCTCAATAAAAATGGACTAAGATACAATCGAATCATTTTTCCTTTCACAAAGCCATTGATACCATACAAATTGATATTGTGTACCTTTTGTAGGGCTAACACTTTGTGTATATCAAAGTATTGCTCCATTTGGAATATCCATGTTATGCTATCAAACTTCCTCATATCCATCTTTGGAAAGAAGTAGTTTCTTAGTTCGCTCATTGAACCTTTTATGTCACAAATCATGGAGTGATTAACGGACATGATTTTGTCATTCAATATTTTTGTTCTCCAATTGTTATAAAATACCCCCCACGCAATCAAGTCTCAAACCATTTTTCTCCTTATGTTCATATTTTCCTTGGATATCCATATCCCTTTTAAGGGGATTTTATAATAGAAAAGTTTGTATTATTTGTTTTTAGTCCTTATTTTCAGTAATTTATTTTTGTATTTCTTCCATTATTTCCCTTTTGAGGTTTTCCTGAGAATGTGATAATCAACTTGTTTAAACATATTATCGTTCATTTCATCAAATTTGTTCTTAAATTAAGAGAACTTGTATGCGTTCCTAAGATGACATGTTTGAGTTTTTATGAGGCATACGAGTAGTATTTCTTGTAGACCCTTTTTCCATATGAGAAAAAAATAACACTCCTTTTTATCACAAATTTTCAATCACCAAGAATTAGAAGTTAAGTCACTTGTAAGTTATGTACTTTTCCAACCCTAATATGGATATAGTTTGGATGGTTTATCTTTGTCTTTATATAAATATGAAATTTCAACCCTTCTCAATCTAAAATTTTAGCATAAGTACATTGATGTGTATTCTCTACAATTCCGCAAGTTTGATCAAGATTTGATGTGTCAAGTGAAAGTTATGATGACTTCCCCAAAATTTGCTTATTTTTTGCCTCTTCCCAATAACAAACTTGTACATCATACCACATGTCCCATTTTTTAAATCTATTTCTGAAATTTTTACCTAAAATTATTCAATATGCCTCTTTAGATCCCTAAAAATTTCATAGTCTAAATCTCCTTTGGGTCAAAGTTACAGTGAACATACCAAGATGCCTTATTGAAAAATTGATTTTAGGTCCAATCACAAACCCTAACTTCCATAAGGTATATCTATGAAAGTGTATGAACCAGGTTGTGAAATTCTGACTACTAGTACTCTGGTATCTTGCCTCTGTCTCCTAAAAATTTTGCAGAATTAAGCTTTCCAGAAACAAAATTATAGTGAAAATTCCAAAATTGACTTGTTTGAAACTAATTTTAGTAACAATTAGAAACCCTAACTTCCACATGGTATCTCCAAAATTATAGCAAAATAGGATCTAAAATTTTGACTATGTGTACTTTGTTATTTCTCCTGAATCTCTCAAAATTTCACTATCTAAATATTTCCAAAAGAAATGTTAGAGCCAAAATCTTATAATGTCATGATGGAAAGAGGAAAATTGTAAGATCATAAACTATGATACCAAATGTAATTATCCAAACCTTAAAATTAATAATAAAAAGTTAATGAATTTAATCCACTTTGAAAAAGAAATCTCTTTTACAATAAATATAATACAAAATACAAGATGAATGGATCTTAAAATTAAAAAATACACTTATAATAAAAATGTATAATAAAAAGTTATTGCCTACTTAATAATATAATAAAAAATGTAATAACTCAACATATAAATTAAAAAAAAAAAATTGAGTGTTTAACATTTTTTTGATCTCTTTTCATTTTATACATAAAAATAATTTAAGACTATTATTATATATTTTTCTATAAATTAAACTAAACACTAAGATGATACAATTTTTTTTAAGCACATATTTGATAAATCCCAACTCATCAATGTAAAGCCACTTGTCTTTATTAAAATGACATGAAAATATCATAACTCGCAATCGCTAAAATTCTTCATCATTTCTTAGTGGTATGTGGCATTTCCAAATGGACCATTCCAAAATCCATCGCACATAAATATAGAAGATTGAATCATTTTTTATTCTATTGGAGATGGATTTTATATTTTATTAGTACTAAATCAACTTCTCCAGTTTCAATAATTTCCATTGGATTCAATATGAGGACTTCCGCGTCCTAGTTCTCTTTCTTTTTGGACTAAATTCAATCAAAATTTGGAGAGAATATGTGAAATTTTCAAAACCATTTCAAAGTCTAATTATTTAGTGAGCAAAGCGAGAAGTTTTACAAGTGATTTAAAAGTTAATAAAGGGGAAAGTTCATCAATAAGTTGTGGAAAGTTTCTAATTTGAAAATTAAAACATAGAAAATATTAGATTTAGATTATTAGTAGGAAAATAAGGTATTTTTTATATATATATATATGTGAGAGATATTGCTAGATTTTTTAATAAATCAATTTAGATTTATTTTAATTCGTGATTTATCAAATGTTGAGGAGATCAAATTTTTTGAAGTGCAAATATTTTTGTGTGCAAAACATAAAGAAATGTTTGTACTTCAAGAGATTAGATTCCTTTGATACAATAGATCCATGATTAAGATGAATATAAGTTACTTTATATTAAATTGTGGATTGTAATAATATTTTTTCAAATTGAAAAATGAATATATGCTTTTTTTCATTTTTCTTAAATAATAACTTTTTGATGAATAAGTAAATTATAATATTGTAGTATTTTATTCTTGAAATTTCGTTTGCTACTTTTATTTGTAGTAAATAGAATGTTCATAAGAGTAAGAGATTTTAGTTTTTCGCTATTGATCCACTCAACCTCAAGTCATACAATTACAACAAATAAATACTCGAAGACATAGTATTTTCCAAGTAATAGTAAGAATTCAACCTTTTCATTGTTCTCTTTTGTATGACTCATTGTTCACGGTAGAAAGACTACTTTGAGAATGGTATCTATCAATATTTTAGCATTATTAGTTTCTTAATCTTTAAATATATTTTGCCCCACAATGCATAAGCTGGAAATAAACCTTAAAATAATTAACTTATGTATTTTCTTAATAATAGTAAGAATTCAACTTTTTCACTGTTCTCTTTTCTATGACTCATTATTCATAGTATAATTGTTCGCAATAGAAAGACTACTTTGAGAATGACATATATCAATATTTTAGCATTATTGGTTCCTTAATCTTTAAATATCCCCTGCCACACAATGCATAAGCTAGAAAGAAACCTTAAAATAGTTAACATATGTATTGTAGATGTAAGATAATTACTCAAAGGGACATAGTTAAGAGAGTTAATATATGTAATATAGATGTCAAATACATACTTGGAATTATTGGAGTATATATATCTATAACTGTATTCCATTCCTTTACACTTAACAACTTTCCATTTTATAAGCTCACTTCAATGACCCCCAAGCTCCATCCAAAGGCCTTCTATGTCATCAAATGGAGAAATATCCCTTGTAGGATAATCCTCCACCAAATGGATCCGGGTAATATATGTGCACATGAGCTAACTTGTATTTTTCGTATTTCTTTTTTTAGATTGAGTCAACTTTATTTTCCCTTTTTATTATTTAATGTAACATTCGCCTCTAGACACAACAAACATCTTAAGAGGTTCAAATTAACACAATTTAGAAGGTTTTCAATGTGAAAGGAAAAATGTCCATGGGGTCTTGGATAGACGGTGATTGGGTGTGATGTTAAGGCACTCCTAGATGTTAAGTCACTAATCCAATTCCCCACCTTATTTAGATGTTATTCTTGGACATGACCATGATGTAGCCTCACCAATTCCAGATTTACAATATATATATATATATATATATATATATATATATATATATATATATATATATATATATCTATGGAAAATAATGTAGACCATTCAAGGGCATATTCAATAAGGATATTATAAATTGTCAAAATAAATTTTGTAAATTGGGAGGATGAAGTGAGAGAGTTGTTTTGGATTAGTGAGGAAGACACCCATGTGTCTCGCTCGTTTTGTATAGGAATGTTTACAATCACAATGACATAGGTGGTCAAGTGGGAAAACATGAGAGGCTATCCCATATCTATATAAGGGTTACTCCTATAAAAAAAAATCAAATATTTATTTGTTAAAAAAAATATTACTCTTTTCTTTTAATTTTTAAAAATATTTAATTTAAAAAATATATATTATTTGTTATATAATATTTTTAAGTATTTAATCATTCTATTTTTTAAAGTATATTTTAATTTTTATAATTTAATATTATTTTTTCAACAAATTTAAAAAAATAGTGAAAATTAATGATGATGATGATTAGTGTCCACTAAGACCAATATGGTCTATCAAACAGTAAGAGATTAAATGAGATTCTTTAACATTTTGTTTCTATGATAAAAAAAAGAAGGGAGGGAAGTGTTCCTAGATCACCATGGCTTTGTTGACTTAAGAATTCCAAAAGGTTGGTAGTGTGGTAAAGGTTTTGAAAATTAAAATGGATGTAGGAGCTGGCAATCCAAGAGAAAGTGTTTTTCATCTTCAAACCTCCTAGTATCGCAAAGGTGATTGACTCTTTTATCCCAATGTGTTTTGGGAATTTCCCAGTGCTCAATTTCACTTTGAAGCTCATGAGAATTAAATCTTATCTTGCCAATGTTCATTTTCCTCATATGGTTGGTTAATATAGAAAGATAATTTAGGTTTTCAAGATAGCAGTTGATCACACCCTTATGATACCTTAGCTTCCTTTTTCCCTCTAACTCATTATCATCCCAGAACTTATCCTTAAATTTGGAAGTAATAATAATTTTAATATTATTCTTATGCTTCAATATTATATCCTACTTTAACCCCCAATGGTCTAGCCAAGACTGAGCATCCTTATTCTAAACTCACTTCAGTCGAAGGTGAGGGTTTTGGCTAGAGCTAGAAGAAACTTTAGGAAACCACCTGGCTTCCATGTTGTATAGCTTCTTATTATACATGAGATAGTCATAGCCATGTTTTCAATGGGGGGAAGGCTAGCTTCAATCAAGAGGAAAGGGTAGGGATTATTTCCTTTAATCTTGAGGTTGTAGATTATAAGTTACTTTTGGATCAACTCAATCTTCCTCCATGATTCTCTAGATATATTGCAACCCCAAACCTCACATCCATATAAAATAATAAGGGTGATAAGAGTCTCAAAGAGGATCCTTTTTTACTCCATACCCAAAGATCTATTAACTTACAATTGTTTTCAAGCTCATAATAAGCTTTCTAGTCTCCAATTATCATTTTCTCAATGCTATAATTCTAGTTGAGCTAATGATGAATGTTGATTCCCAGATATTTGTATGAAGAAACTTTCTCCAAGTAGTTATTATCATAAATGAAATTATCATAGTTGATCTTTTTGGATTTAATTATCATAACTTTAGTCTTGTCAGTATTAACAAGCATACCCATCTTGGAGGATTCTAAGCTACTTGTTGAGATTGTCATGGTTCTGTTAACGGTGTTGGTAATTTGCCAACCAAGGGGTTATCCCCAATGTGGAGTCCCAATTAGACCTCACATCATTTGGAGTAGGAGCCCCATCTGGAATATGGCCCAGATGTCATTTTATTAAATATATGCCTTGGATTTAGCTATTAGCATGAGAGAGAAGTGCACATGTTCTTTTGAAAGAGCCATTGAGTGTGCCTTGTGAATGTTTGATTGCAGATGTATCAAGGTTCCTTTACTGCAAAGGGGGGGCAATAAAATGAGCATCTAAGAGAGAAATAATAGTAATACCCTAATGGATACACATGCAAAAGAGAAAGTCTTGTCTAACAACAAGCGAAATAGTTCGTAAGGATGCGACGATCATTATAAACATAACAACGCATTTCCAACAAGAAGCATTGAAGTCATCGAAATAGTTTAATTACTCTAGTACCGACGAAAGAAAACATGAATCATAACCATTCAAAAAATAGTATTAGAAACATTTACAATCCATGTTTAAAAATATGCTATGTTGAAATATGGAAACAAGAATATTCCAATTTAATTTGTCCTTGAATTAAATTGTGAATTAAAATCGAATTTAGTCTTAACAACTACTTGGAAATAATTAATTTATTTATTTTAAATTAATTAGTTGGATAAATTCAAGTTAGAAGTCTTTCTGAAGTCATGCAAGAGTTATCCATTAAATTAAGGAGATAAGATTGAGTTATATTTGAGTTGTAATTAGTTAACTTAGTTTATTGAGTTAAGTCCAGTTAAATTAGTTCCAAATTGTTTGAGGAACTAATAGTGAGTTAACAATCAGTTGATGCATTAATGCACTCAACTAGTGCTACTCTAGTTAACTGAAGATTCCCTCATCAGAACCTCATGCATGTCTATTCTAAGAAAGATGCAGTTGAGATTAATGCTCAAGGACAATGTACTATCAGTTGCATGTGTTTTCTCATGGAGAAAACTCATGCATGCAGTCAAGGATTCATCCTTGAGGATTGCGCAGTTTTGAAGGCTTGTTTTTCCACTTGGTAATAGGCTAATCATCCACAAGGAACAACGCAAGGAAATAGGAGCTTGGAGGGTAGAGAGGAAGGCTGGAGAGAAGCCAAGATTGCCTATGAGCATCTGTGAGGATTGTACTGAGAGCTGGCTAGCTATGAGAGCTAAGGCTTTGTATAATTCCTATGTATTTCCACCATGTATGATAATACAATAGTGTGGATTTTTTATCTGAGGCTTTCCCCAAAGTATTGTCATGTGTATTGTGCCATTGATTCTTCTTCTTCTGGTTATATTGTTCAGCTCGATCTTTAAGCTTCCGCAAATTGATAGTAGAAGTAGGTTATAGTATTCTACTTTGATTTATATTGCATTATCGAGTTAATCTATCACAGATTTTCTACATGGTATGTGAGCTATGAACATTATATTGAGAAGAGAATTCAAAGTTTGAAGTTCAGGGTTGCAGGTGCAAATCGAATTCATATCATACTTCAAGGTTGGCCAATGGCGTTCTATGGCTTGAGACTCAAGTATGCCTTGGAAGGTAGCTCGAATTACATAGCATGGAAAGCTAGAATGGAGGCTGTATTAGAAGACAATGGCTTGAAGGAATTCATTGATCAAGAAATCCCAAAGCCATCTTCAACTAATGCACAAGAGTTGGCTGAGTGGAAGAAGTGTGTGGCGAAGGTGAGACGGATCATCCTTGAGGGAGTTCAAGACCATATTATCTCAAGTCTCCATGGGAAGGATACTCCATTTTCAATGTGGAAGACATTGAAAGACCTGTACCAGAACAGTAGTGACCAGAGGAAATTGGTGCTCAAGTATAAGCTTCGAAGAATCACGATGGAGAAGGGCGATACTATTCCCACATATCTGAACAAGCTCACCACCTGCAGAGATGAGCTTGGCAGTGTGGGAATAACTACTATCAATGATGTTATGGTGAGCCTCACTCTCCTTGGCCTTCCAAAGAGTTGGAACAGCTACCAGGACTCTGTGAATGGAAGGGAGAAACTGCCAGATTGGGAACGACTGTGGTTGGCTCTTATGCAGGAGGAGATCAAGAGGAGCACATGAGATGGTTCTTCATCCAAGAATGATGATGAAGAAAATCTGGCCTTAGCAAGTAAGCCAAGGAAAGGGAAGGGGAAGGCTTCCCATTTCAAATCAAATTCTTCTCATGGAGGGAAGAAATGTGACATGTCTAAAGTAAGATGCTTTAATTGTCACAAGATGGGACATTGTGTGACTAATTTCCCATCGAAGAAGTCCAAGAAGAGATCCTCAGAAGGATCGAAAGGTGAGGCATTGGCCTCTCAATTCGAAATGGACTTTACCCTCATTGCATGCATGGTGTCATCAATGATGGGTTGTGTCTGGTATCTTGACAGTGGAGCCTAATTCCACATGACCGGTGATAAAAAATTATTCAGTGCCTTGGAGGAGAAAGACCTCAAGATGCGCATAGAGATGGGTGACGACGGAAGGTATAGTGTGTCAGGAGTGGGCACAGTTGCTTTTTATAGGGAGCATGGAGCTCATCTCATCTTGATAGATGTGATGTATGTGCCTGGACTAAAGAAGAACTTGGTATCAGTCATGATGTTGGAGGACAAAAGCTACGATGTTGTCTTCAGTAAAGGAAATACATTCCTAAGACACATAGCCACGGGTCAGACCAAGAGGATAGGGATTCGTGTGAAGAATCTCTATAAACTAGACGTAGATGATTGTGCAGCGTTGAGTACGAAAGAAGAATTGGTGCAAAGCCAAGAAATTGGTGAGTTGTGGCACAGGTGGTTGGGCCATTTGCATCATGGAGCTTTGAAGATAATGCAGCAGATATCTATAGGACTTCCCAATGGTAAAAGTGAGCAAGTTGACACATGCAAAGGTTGTACCTTGGAAAAGTACACCAAGTCTTCCTTTCATGATCGAGACAGTTGAGCAGAGACTATCTTAGAGCAAGTTCATACTGATTTGTGAGGACCATTCTCGATGGCATCCACAACAAAGCAAAGGTATTATGTGATTTTTCAATGATGACTATTCTCGTAAGTGTTGGATTTATTTCATGCAGAAGAAGGACCAAACTTTCACAAAGTTTTGTGAGCTCAAAGCTTTGGTCGAGAAAGAGTCAGGGAAGAAGATCAAGGCCTTAAGAAACAACGGTGGAGAATATCTCTCTCAAGAGTTTAAGTACTTCTGTGCAGCGGAAGGAATTAAATGACAATTGATGACACCTCATAACCCACAGAGATGGCGCGCTCTGCAGCTGCCCGCGAGGGTTTCGGTTAGGGTTACTGTAAGCCCTCCTGCAACCGCCTGAAGCTACCCGTGCACCTGAACCACCTGTTACCTAGCCCGGATTTTTAGGCCCCATCTGTCGTTTTCAATATGACCTCGAATACTGTCGGTGATGTTATGGAAACAGAGGAGGAGGTTGACTATTCTGAGGATCCACTCCCTTCACAGGTTATTTTTGGTCGCCCAAATTTCATCTCGTCTTCTGCAGGCCCTAGTCTTTCGCCACATCCATCGCCGCATCTCTCTCCTGTGGTCACTCTCCCGGATCCCCACCCACCTCACCTGCCTGAAGGTTCTTCTCCTCTCGCGCCCCCGGGCCTGGAACTCCCCCCTCTGTCTCCAGGGACCCTCCGCTTCCTGTCGACTGTCATCCCCCCGTCGCCTTCTTTTGATCCTCACCCTCCGTCCACCTCATTCCTGGCCGCATCTTCTTCTGGTCTACCCCCTTCGTTGTCAGCCATGCCCTCTGCCCCCATCCACTCACCCTCGGGTTGTTTTGAAACCCCTGTCGTTAGGGTCAGCTCATCGAAAGTGACTCCTTTGGAATGCTCCCCGGATCCATTGGCATACCACCCTTCAGCTCCGCGTTTGGGAAAGAAAAGAACCAGGTGCATCAAAGCTACCTCCCGGGACATTTCTATTCGGTTTGGAGAGACTTCGGCTATTGGGGAGGCTGCCAGAATGGCGAACACCATCCTAGTAGGGCATGTTCGAGGGCATGCATATTCGGCGGCCCGGCTCACCCTCTGGGTGAAGGAGATCTGGGGAGGGGTTCTCAAGGAACTTCCTGAGGTGCAAGTTCTGCCCCGAGGCTGGTTCGCCCTGCATTTCACCAAGGAAAATTATACTGATATGGTTCTAGCCAGGTACTGGCACATCGAGATGGCGTCGGTGCTGTTAAAGAGATGGAGCCCCCTCTTCGACCCTGAACGAGAACAGATAGGGGCTGGGCCTTTATGGGTTCGTCTGCCTGGGCTCCCCCTACAGTACTGGAGTGAAGAAGTCTTCATTCGCATCGGGAACGCACTGGGATCATACCTCGACCATGACCGCACTTTTGTGGAGTCCAGGAACAGAACGCTTGCTCGCATCCTCGTTCATCTGGACACTCGCGAAGGCTTGGAGGAAAAGATTACTCTTCACTGGGGCAGATTCACGCGGGTTCAGATTCTGGACTATGAAGGGGTGCCATTCAGATGTCGTCGATGTCACAGAGTGGGTCATATATTCAAGGATTTCCCTCTCAACAAAAAACAAGAAGAATCTCCTTTAACATCTACCATACCCTCGAGGACCATATCTCCGGACGCACAGCACACTCCGGCAGTGAGCACCCCCACCAGCATAGCTCAACAGGCACCTGGTGCAGCTCAATGCACTGTATCAGCGCCGGTCACCAGATCATGGGCAGCCTCAGCAGCCACAACTGCTCCAGGTACATCTCATCTCTCTCCTTTGTCTTTTTTCTCAAATGTTCCCTCTTTGCACTCTCCCTCATTGTCTGCTGCATTTTGTACATTGCCCACCTCACCGGCCATTGCACCTTCTGCGCCCTCATCTCATAAGCTCCCCTCGCCATCATCCTCTCCCTCATCCTCCCGGGGATCAAAGCATAACTATAATCTTCGCCCTCGTACCCACACCCTAGGCTCACATCTGAAAATTGTTGGATTGGGCATCTCATCATCAGGGTCGACCCCTTTATCTGCTCGGGGGAGAAAATCTCATATTACTAAAGCTATCAGGAGAGCGGAAGCCGAAGTTGCCACTGGGCGACAATCCACTATCGTTGGGGTTCTTAGAGCGATGAATACCCCTGGCAATCTTCCTCCATGAAGTGCCTTTCCTTCAACTGCAGAGGCCTGGCTAGCGCCTCCAAGAAGCTAGCCCTGAACAGACTGTTTGGATCTTCTCCTGTTGATATAATCCTTCTCCAGGAAACCCTTGGCCCTGCTGACTCCATATCTGCTTCTCTCTCCTCCATCACCCTGGGATGGCAATACTCGGCGATGGACTCCACGGGTCATTCGGGGGGTCTTGCGATTGGTTTCAATCCAGCTACTATCAGGGCACATGGTACATGGGGGGGGACCTGGATTCATGGGACTTGACCTCTTCTCGGTCGATCTGGGTAAAAACCTCCGGGTTATTAACATTTATGGACCCTGCCATCAAAGAGAATCCTTCTGGAATCACCTCCTGAGTTTATCTATCTTCACAGCTGAGAATATCATCCTGGGGGGTGACCTAAACTTTTCACTGGGCTATAGCGAATCTTGGGGGTCTATGGCACAGATAGACTCGATAACCGAATATATGACCGACCTCCTGGATGCCATGACCTGATTGATGTTCCCATGAATAAACCTCTCCCCACCTGGAGGAACAGAAGAATTGGAGAAGTTGCCCTGGCGCGCAGGCTAGATAGATTCATGATGAAAGGTACTCTGTTTCAGCAGCTTCATCATTACAAACAATGGGTCGGTTCTGGAGGAATATCTGATCACCATCCTATCTACGTGGAGATTGTGGGACCTAACAAAAAACCTAAAGCCCCCTTCAAGTTTAACCATAGCTGGTTATAGGACCCCTATTGTAGGGAAAAGTATCCGATTCGGATGACCCTATCCCACTCTAAGGGTGATAGTACCTCAGCAACAACTGTAAAGAAAACTACTTAAGGTTTACTTCTTTATGAAAGCAAGAGAGAATGAAGAAATGCACTAACCGTTGCCTTGCGCTTAATGTCGAATCCAAACTCTTCTCTTTGCTTGCTTGCTCTCAGCTCCTTGCTCTTTTACTGGCCCAGCTACAATGAGATCCTGTAAAATAACAAAGAAAGAAACTACAAGAAGCATGCAATCATAACTGATTCAAGGATTAATATAAATCAAATATACAATTATCACAACACATCATTGAAACAAAAGTATATAGAAGAACCTCAATAGCTTTTATTAATAGAAGAAGTAAAGTTCTGAGAGTGTTACAACCATTGAAGGCCCCAATCCAGCAACACCTCCCAGCAGAAAGAATTTCTCCTCTTCACCTCCTTCAAGCAATCACCCAATAGTTCTATAGTGAAACCAACAGCATATCATTACTTTGCACAAAATTCCAGCCCTCCTGAGCTCATAGGAGAGAGCTCAATATATAGATGAATTGAGAAAGGATGAGTCATCTTGCAACTGATGTGTAGCTGCCTTGTGTCCTCTCTCTCTTCAGTTAATCTTTAGTTGATCTTCAGTTCTTGAGTCCACTTGGAGAACCTTGCTTCCACTTGGAGAAACAGAGCCTCTGACTCATCACAAGGCGAAATCCCTGATCCAAGTGTCATTTCTGGAAGATTCCAGAGCAATGAATCATTGTGCCACTTGTCCCATCTCGCTCAGCGCAGGTGGCCTTTGTTCCACTTGCTTTGCAACGCAGGTACACCATGGAGGATCTGAGTTTCAGCGCAAAAGCCTAGTGGAGCACCTGCTTTGATTTCAGGATTGCTTGTTTTTGAATGTTTTCAGGTGGAGAACTGATCTGAGAGTTGTTGGTTTGCTGACCTTGTTCCTCTAGGGGTAGGAACATCATGCTTAGGGAACTTTGGATCCCCTGGATTATTGACAATTCATGCTTGTTGCTGTAAGGCACAAAATTGTCTATAACAGATGCCCCCTAAAGTATGAGGTCGTTTATCGGGTGAAATGCTTTATTGAGAGGATCCGAAGTTCATTCAATCTGCTGAGAAGTGTCCTGTAATAAGATACAATACGATACATTATTTTTCATACATTTTCATGATCTAGCTGAGGCGGGCATTCCCATGCTCAGCTTTATAAATACATTTTGGTACATAGAACAGACGATCGTCTGATTGTAGACTGATAATTCTCTGCTAAAATTATCATCCTTTGAGAAGGATGATCATCTGCTGCAATGATGTACATATCAAATGTCTTTATATCCTGAATATATATCGCAGCCCGGATGGATGAAACTAGATCCGGGGTCTTCAATCTCTTCCGATCTTCACTCGATGTACAAGTCGATCCATGTGAGAATTTCTTGAAGTCGAACATGGAAAGACATCGCTTGATTACCGGTCAATGATGTAAACCGTTAACAAGCGCGAGAGGAATCACTGATAAGGATGATGACCCTCAAGGCACGGCAGTACAATTCACATGGTGGGAATAAAGGACTTGGTGTCGACCACCATGCAAAATCTTCTGGTCGAAGGTCATTGATGTATACCTATCGCCGGAAGTGAGAAACTTGCCATTGAGGCATGCAAGCTTCAAAGTACTGAAGGGGTTGTTCCTAGATCAACTCCTTGGATAATGAGCTGATGTCGACAAGGAGCGATCTGTCAAAGGAGGGCCTTAAAGAATCCCACATCAGTGACATGGAACGGAGCTAGTGATTGTGATGAGGTGAAAACAAACTGTGATGTATGATTCAGGGTGGCGGTCATGAAGTGGATGAAGGATAATGTATGGCAGTGGATGGGACACGGTTGACTCTTTGCAGAACCACATCTCTTGAACATATAACGACACTGATGTGATGGATTGGTAGCATTACCCCAATTGTGGATGGTGTGGCGAGGACCATGGTTATGAGACCGGTGAATGAAACAACCCAACCCGATGTGATACGGAGGACAAAGTGTCATGTTCAAGAGCGACTTGCTACCATTAATGCTGTGAGGTTCTCCCAATTTTTCCCCAGTCATTGCTGACCAGTACCTCTTTATTTTTGTCAAGCTTGAGGAGGATAACATATGCTTGTTCTATAACCTGCCCTTCGGGCAAGCCCATCGCTATGTTTTAACGAGCCTAGCGATAGGGAAACTCGTTCTCGTCTAAAGACAAGTTTGTCACTATTTAATCATTTTAACGAGTCTAACGACAAGGAAAACTCGGTCCTTTTCATTTTTAGAGAGTCTGAAAAGGTACGGAAAGTTAACTCCAAAATTCCTTTTTCGTCTTCTAATCCCTTAAGTCCGAAAAAGTATAAAACAATACAGAAGGGATGAATTTTCGATTGCTTTAACGAGCCGAACAAAACAAGCGCTCGATCTTTTTGTGCAATAATCCCTCAGGTCCAAAAAGATTAAAATCTAGAGGAGGGATAGCTTTCTGGTCGCTTTAACGAGCTGGAAGGCCAAAACTCGGCAATCTTTTCATATTTTACGAGTCAGTGAAAAGAGCTTAAAGACGACTCGTCTTTCGAGGAACAAGTGAATGAGATCCTGTAAAATAACAAAGAAAGAAACTACAAGAAGCATGCAATCATAACTGATTCAAGGATTAGTATAAATCAAATATACAATTATCACAACACATCATTGAAACAAAAGTATATAGAAGAACCTCAATAGCTTTTATTAATAGAAGAAGTAAAGTTCTGAGAGTGTTACAACCATTGAAGGCCCCAATCCAGCAACACCTCCGAGCAGAAAGAATTTCTCCTCTTCACCTCCTTCAAGCAATCACCCAATAGTTCTATAGTGAAACCAACAGCATATCATTACTTTGCACAAAATTCCAGCCCTCCTGAGCTCATAGGAGAGAGCTCAATATATAGATGAATTGAGAAAGGATGAGTCAGCTTGCAACTAATGTGTAGCTGCCTTGTGTCCTCTCTCTCTTCAGTTAATCTTTAGTTGATCTTCAGTTCTTGAGTCCACTTGGAGAACCTTGCTTCCACTTGGAGAAACAGAGCCTCTGACTCATCACAAGGCGAAATCCCTGATCCAAGTGTCATTTCTGGAAGATTCCAGAGCAATGACTCATTGTGCCACTTGTCCCATCTCGCTCAGCGCAGGTGGCCTTTGTTCCACTTGCTTTGCAACGCAAGTACACCATGGAGGATCTGAGTTTCAGCGCAGAAGCCTAGTGGAGCACCTGCTTTGATTTCAGGATTGCTTGTTTTTGAATGTTTTCAAGTGGAGAACTGATCTGAGAGCTGTTGGTTTGCTGACCTTGTTCCTCTAGGGGTAGGAACATCATGCTTAGGAAACTTTGGATCCCCTGGATTATTGACATTTCATGCTTGTTGCTGTAAGGCACAAAATTGTCTATAACACCCCTCCTACATTAAGCTGTTTAAGGACTTCTGGATACAACATCCGATTGATAGAACAGACTCACTGGCAAAGGGCTTCTGCATGAATCTATCACAACTCAAACATCATACTATCGAATGGGCCAGATAAAAAAACCTAAAGGAGAATTCTGCTCTTATGCTCATAGAATCCGAACTATCCACTCTCACAGATGAAAGAGGATTGGGCTTTACCTCAGCTGAAGACAAAGCCCACCTAGTGGAACTTGAAAACCAGAAGCTAAAAATCTTAAGGGAGCGAGAAGAATCTGCCAGACTTCGTAGCAGAGCAACTTGGCTAAAAGCCGGAGATGACAATACACGCTTTTTTCATAATTATGCAAAAGGCAGAAAGGTAAAGAACACCATATGGAGCCTCCCTATGCCAGATGGTGGTGTAGCAGACACTTTCCCCAAGCTCTCACAGCTGGGATCATCCCACTTCAGGCACCTTTACAAACAGCCACCAGGTGCAACTATTGCAGACATCATCAACATTGTTGGTCACTTCCCCAGATTTGTAAATGATGAAGAAGCAGAGAACCTATTTGATCGAGTGACACCTGAGGAACTCGAAAGCACCATTAAGTGGTTCAAGAAGGATCAAAGCCCGGGGCCGGACGGATGGACCATCGAGTTTTACATCGCCTTCTATGAGCTAATTAGCAATGATTTACTGAGGGTGGTAGAGGAATGTAGAGTATCTGGATCGCTATACAATGCTATCAATTCAAATTTCATAGCTCTGATCCCCAAATCTGATTCCCCTTCCTCTTTTGATGATTATCGTCCCATCTCCCTCTGCAATGTGCTCTACAACATCTCCAAAATCATAGCAAATCGCATCCGTCCCATCTTGTCTCGCCATATCGCTCCTCAACAATTTGCTTTCCTCGAACACCGTCAGATCCATGAAGCCATTGGAGTGGCTCAAGAAGCCCTTCATACTATCTGGACCAAGCATCACAAAGCCATCATCTTAAAGATTGATCTAGCCAAGGCTTTTGATCGGGTCAGTTGGCTCTACCTCAAGATGCTTCTCATCCATCTGGGGTTCCCTAATAACTTCATCACTTGGATCATGGCCTGTATCACCACTCCCACCTTCAGTGTTCTGATAAATGGATCTGCATCCCAGTTCTTCCACTCTGAACGTGGTCTTAGACAGGGCTGTCCTCTGTCTCCCCTTCTTTTCCTGATCGTCATGGATGGCTTGAGTCGCCTTATTGAATCAGCTAAGAGAAATGGGGATCTTTGTGGCCTCAAAATTATAGATGACTGCTTCCTCACTCACCTTCTTTTTGTAGACGATGTTATGATCTTCCTTGATGGCAGCATTCAAGATTCTCGCTCCTTCTCTAACATTATCTCCCTTTTCTCATCCGCCACAGGGATGCTTGCCAACCACACAAAATCCTCCATTATTCTCTCCAGAACTTCTATCCATGAATCACAACTGGCCCAACATCTATTTCCTTATAGCATCCAACCCTTAGACAATGGCCTCAAATATCTGGGTTTCAGGATCAAGCCTGTCAGCTCAAAGATCATGGACTGGGTTTGGCTAGTCACAAAATTGGAGAAATGCCTCAATATTTGGAGCCATCGATATCTCTCCCGAGCTGGCAGACTTGTACTGGTTAAAGTTGTCTTGGAAGCGACCCCGGTCTTCTGGATGGCTCTAGCTTGGATCCCGCGAAGCATTCTGACCAGGCTACAGCAAATTTGTAATAGATATTTGTGGAACGGGAATCAGGATAAGCACATATATGCTTGGGTCGGATGGAAAAAGATCACAACACCAAAAAAATGGGGAGGATGGGGCCTAAAAGATCTTCCTACATTCGCTCAAGCACTCGCGGAAAAAATGGGATGGACCTTACTCACTGGTAACAATCTATGGACCGTCATTACATATCACAAATATATTTGGCCTCTCCATATCTTGGATTGGATTCACCTCCCAACCTGGCCAAAATCTGGCATATCATCAGTATGGAAAGCTCTTCTTAACTCTATGCCAATTATCAGGGATAATTTGGTATGGAAAATCAATGACGGAACTCTAGCTCGTATTGGTTTGGACCCATGGAATGGTAGTGGCGGTAGGCATATTCTACCTGAAGCTCTCATCCGTCATCTTCACTCACAGAACATTAAAGTTTTGGCTGACATTGCAGATCCACAAAACTCTTCCATATTCGACCAGCGCTGGAAATCAGCAGTTCAGATCAATATCCCTCCCCTCTGGCACCAGGACTGGTCTGCATATATCAATGCATTATCAGATTCGCATATCAGGATCAAACAAGGGCAGGATGAGCTCATATGGTATCACTCGGAAAACGGAATCTACACTCCAAAGTCTGGCTACCTCACTTTGATATCACACAAGGTTCCGGACACTATCTCATTTTGGTGGAAATCAGTTTGGAAACTCACAGCTCCCCCCAGGCAAAAAATTTTCTTCTGGTGCATATTAAAAGGTGTTGTCCCCACTGGGGAATATCTCATGCGTCGTGCAGTCCACGGACCGACCTGGTGCACCCTATGCAAACTCACCTCAGAATCGAGTGCTCATCTGTTTATAAACTGCTCTTCATTAAAGACATTATGGCAAGCTCTATCAACCTCTATTCAACACTCTGGAAAATGGGAGGGAGATGATATAATTCGAACTTGGGAAACTTGGTATTACAACCACAAAAACTCCAAGCTTCAAAGTCTGCCTGTCGTCATTTGCTGGTATCTATGGCTTGCCCGAAATCGATCGATTTTTGATGATAAACCTGTTAACTGGCCGCATCTTACTGCCCTCATCACATCGGCCTATAACGAGCTGCCTAAGCCGCCTCAGCCTAGAGCTAGAATACCGCACGACCCTCCGAGAATTGATCATAACACTCCATGGGCTTTCTTCGACGGCGCAGCCCAACAGCAGGGCTGTGGGGGAGGCTTCCTATTATACATCAATGAACAACACTTTTACAAAGAGAAACTGGGTTTGGGATCTGGCACTAATAATTTTGTTGAATTGATCACACTCCGACACCTCCTGCATTTTGCATTAGGACACAACTGCATGCATATACATATATTTGGAGATTCGAAGATAGTCATTGATTGGTTCAACAATACTACTGTATGCCACACACACACTCTCAGCAACATATTGGATGATATAAACATTCTAAAGGCACAATTCACTGATATCTCTTGCCAACATATCTACAGGGAATACAACAGCAGTGCCGACCAACTATCCAAGGAGGCCACGGCACTACCCAGAGGAGAGTGGATGATCCAGGAGCAGCGTGGATCAAATGCATACCAATACTACCATCGTCCGTATATAGATACACACTATCACAGGGCAGCCAGCCCATGAGATACAGATCTGAAAATGATACTTTTTGAACTTATTGTACATAGCTGATAATATTACCTACTTGCAGCCCTGCGTGGCAATATGCATATATATATAACAGATCAACAATGAACATCCTGCGTGATGATTTATGCTTTTTGAACAGAATAGATATATAGCTATACCCATATGTGGCAGAAGAACTTACAACATATGCAAAATGCATCTACAATATGTAATTTTTCAAAGATAATGAAAGATTACGATTTTTCCAGTGGAAAAAAACCTCATAACCCACAGTAGAATCAAGTGGCTAAGAGGAAGAACAAAACTATTGTAGGGGCTGCATGACCAAGGCCTACCACTTCACTTGTGGGTTGAGGCATGCAACACAGCAGTATATTTTGTTGAGTTGTGTTATATTCTTTCCACGACTTTCCCACGTAGTTAAACAGGGGGTTAGAGTGGGAGCGGAGCCCCCCCACCCTTCGTTGCACCGATTGCGTAGTGGGGGGGTCACAAGGGGTTTGAGGTGTCTAAGTAGCCCCCCTCTATGGGGTTCGGGGAAGTGCCCTGGAAATTTTTTTTTTTGGACCCTATATTAGGTTGGGCAGACCTACCTATGGTTTTGTGCATGATTTTCACACATGGTTTTGGACGCGATGGTTTTCGGTCCATGGTTTTGTATGCGATGGTTTTCAATCCATGGTATTGGATGCTTTAGCGTGTATAAATATGTATTGTAAGATTGAAAGGAACATAATGAAAAATCAAGCTAGTAGTCTCGGTTTTGGGATCTAGGGGAAAATCTCTATGTATATGTGTTTTATGTGTTATGCTCTCGCATTGTTTATTTTCTGTGGCTTAGAATTCGTATGCAAGTAATTTCTGTATGGGGTTAAAACCTACATTTGGTATCAGAGTTGTTTTGGCATCAAGGGGACGCCTTTGTTGCTAAGGGGTTTCGCTTTGGCCTGTGGTAGACCCTCTTCAATGGGAGATCTGTGGGATCGATTCTGGTGGTGAAAGAAGATGGTGAGATGTGGAAAGATAGAGATAAAGAAATTTAATGGTCAGAGTTTTGAGTTATGGAAACTCAAGATGGAGGATATGTTGGTGGATAAAGATCAGTGGGTCACAGTAGATCCAGGTACTAAACCAACGGGAGTGTCTGATGAAGAATGCAAGAAGTTGGATCGGAAGGCTAAGAGCATAATACGATTGTTTGTCTTAAATTTAGTATTGTTGAATATATCAGGGGAAGCTACGGCGAAGGCTTTGTGGGACAAGTTAGGGACTTTGTACCAATCTAAGTCTCTGGTGAATAAATTGTTCCTACGGAAAAAGCTGTATAACCTAAGGATGAAATATGGAGACTTGGTGATAGAACATTTGAACGCATTTAATACTATGGTAAGTCAGTTATTATCTATTGATATTAAAATTTTAGATGAAGATAAGTGCATCAATTTGTTGTGTTCTATACTAGATTCGTGGGATAGTCTGGTTATTGCACTAGGTAGCAATGAAACTGCCTTGTAGTTTGATGTAATAAACTCATCCTTGTTGACGAAGGAGATGAGAGGGAAAAATATGGAGAGCCAGAATGGTGATTCCTTGTCTATACGAGAATGGTCCCAGAACAAAAACAAAAATAATTCATCGAGTGGGAGATTTAAATCTCCAAGAAAACCTGTAAAGGTGGTGTGCTGGAAATACGGAAAGGAAGGGCACTACAAAAGGGATTGTAAATCTAAAGCTCTTGACAAAGGAAAGGGATCTGATGATGCTCCTTTTTCAGAGGCCAAAACCACCTCAGATGAAGGTGGGGATGTGTACTTGGCTTCTTCAAATACACATGTAGATCATGAAACATGGTTGATTGACTCTGGTGCATCCTTTCACTTCACTCCCCATAGAGAGTGGCTCTGCGAATATACAAAATATGATGGTGGTGATGTCTTCTTGGGGGATGAAAGGAAGGGTAGAATCATTGGTCGCGGAAAATTAAAGTTGAAGTTGCAAGGTGGAAGGGTTAGAACACTTCCGAGTGTATCGCATATTCCTGAATTGGCCAGAAATCTAATTTCCGTAATCAAGCTAGATGATGTAGGTGTAAAAACAGTGTTCGAGAAGGATACCTGCAAAATGGTTCGGGGAGAATTGGTATTGATGCGGGGAGTTTGGATTGGAACTCTATACAAGCTACAAGGTAGCATTGTTATTGATGGGTGCAACAGTTCTGTGGTTCCTGAAAGTGGAGCAGAAAATCTAGTGGTCTCTGGAGAGAAGACCATGTTGTGGCATCAAAGGCTTGGAAATATTGGAGAGAAGGGCCTTCAAATACTTCATGGTAAAGGTATGGTAGAAGGTATGAGTAATAGCTCTCTGGATTTTGATTTCTGTGAAAAATGTGTATATTGGAAGCAGAATCGAGTGAGTTTCCCCTCTAGTGGTAAGAGGGCGAAACATATATTAGAACTTGTGCACAGTGATGTGTTTGGACCTGTGAAGGTTCCATCACTAGGTAAGTCTATGTAGTATGTATCATTTATAGATGACTTCTCAAGGAATACATGGATATATTTCCTTAAGAAGAAATTTGAAGTCTTTGATAGGTTTAAAGAATTTAAGGCTCTGGTGGAAATCCAGACAGAGAAGAAGATAATGGTGTTGAGGACAGATAACGGTGGAGAGTTTTGCAGCAAGGAATTTGAAGAATTCTGTAAGAAGTATGGTATAGCATGGTAGAAGACTACTCCATACACACCTGAGAAAAATGGAGTTGCAGAAAGAATGAACAAGACGTTGATGGAAATGGCAAGAAGCATGCTCAGTGGTGCCGAGTTAGCACAGGAATTCTAGGCAGAGGCGGTGGAGACAGCATGTTACCTGGTCAACAAATCACTTTCATCAGCGTTGGAGGATAAGACTCCACAAGAGGTATGGACTGGTAAGAAACCCTCTCTTTCACATCTGAGGGTATTTGGATGTGATGCATATGTACATGTTCCAAAGGAGAAAAGAAACAAGTTGGATAGTGAATCTGAAAAGTGCATCTTTATTGGGTATAAGGATGGTTTAAAGGGTTATAAGCTTTGGAACCTAGTAACAAGGAAGGTTGTGTATAGTCAAGATGTGGTGTTTAGAGAGGTGAAAGATGTTATTAAACATGAAGTCCAACCAAAGGAATCTGAGAAGATAGAGTTTGAGCTTAAGGAGGAAGAATCAGACTCTACAGCAGAGGAGGAATCAAAAGATGAAGAGCCACAAACTCCGAGTGTGAAAATATCAGTTCGAGAAAGAAGGTAGCCAGAAAGGTATAATCCATCTGCTTTCTGTTCAAATTTTGCTTTATCTGTTACTAATGATGATCTAGAACTGTGAAGGAATCAGTAGATTCAGAGGATAGAAAACTCTAGAAAGAGGCCATGGTTGATGAAATGGCATCTTTGCACAAAAATGAGGCTTGGGATCTGGTGGAGTTGCCGGCTGGAAGGAAACCCATTGGAAGCAAATGGGTGTTCAAAAAGAAGAAAAATGCAGAAGGAAAGGTGGAGAAATACAAAGCTCAGTTGGTAGCAAAAGGTTATTCCCAAGTGCTGGGAATTGATTTTGGTGATATTTTTTCTCCTGTTGCCAAGGTAGCTTCTATTAGATTACTTTTATATGTTGTTGTTTCTTTTAATTTTGAGGTAGAACAGATGGATGTGAAGACAACATTTCTTCATGGGGATCTGGAAGAGGAGATATACAAGAAGCAACCTGAAGGTTTTGCGGTGAAGGGTAAGAAAGAAATGGTATGCAAGTTAAAGAAGTCTCTATATGGGTTAAAACAGTCACCGCGGATGTGGTATCAGAAATTTGATACATTTATACGGGGACTTGGCTTCACCAGAAGCAAAGCAGATCACTGTGTGTATTTTAAATTAATTGGTGACTGTGTTATTTATCTAGTCTTGTATGTGGATGATATGTTGCTGGTTGGAAATGACAAAGAAATTATCCAGGATTTGAAGACCCAATTGTCCTCCAAATTCGACATGAAAGATTTTGGTGCTGCAAACTATATTCTGGGCATGGAAATTAAAAGAGACCGGGCAAAGAGGAAGCTCCGGTTAAACTAGAGGAAGTATGTAGAGATAATACTGCAGAGGTTTAATATGCAGGATAGTAAACCGATGAAGGTTCCTATTCATGTAGGTGTGAGGTTATCTATTGAACAGTGTCCCAAGACACAAGAAGAGGAAGAGGACATGTCCCGTGTTCCATATGCAAGTGTAGTCGGTAGCCTGATGTATGCAATGGTCTGTACTAGACCAGATATTGCACATGTGGTGGGAGTATTGAGCAGGTTTATGTCAAAACGAGGGAAGGAGCATTGGACAACAGTGAAGCGGGTTTTAGGGTATTTGCGTGGCACTAGTGAATATAGTTTGTGCTACCAAGGAAGACCAAGATTGGACAGAGTGTTGGATATTCGTGCCTTTTTTGATGCAGGCTGGGCTGGAGATCTGGATTAGAGAAGATCTACAAGTGGGTATGTGTTTAACCTATTTGGAGGTGCAGTCAGTTGGATGAGTAAGAAACAATCTGTAGCGGCACTATCAACTATAAAGGTAGAATACATGGCAGCCACTCATGCAAGCAAGGAAGAAATTTGGTTGCAGAGATTGTGTTCAAGTATGGGGTTAGTATAGGGAGCTATAAGGATAGACTATGATAGCCAAAGTGCAATTTTCTTGGGAAAGAACCCTGCATATCATTCAAAGACAAAGCACATTGATGTTCAGTATCACTTTGTGAGGGATATTATAGAAGACAAAAAGGTGTTGCTGGTAAAGGTGGACACTTTGAAGAATACTGCAGATGCATTGACAAAATCTGTGAGCTCTGAGAAATTCTCTTGGTGTAGAGAAACAATGGGCGTTGCAGGGCTGGATAAATGACTAAGCTCTCTTGTCGCCCTCTGTGGAAAGAAAACAACAAGTGGGAGAATGTTGGGTTGTGTTATATTCTTTCCACGACTAGCCCACGTATTTAACCAGGGGGTTAGAGGCCCCCCCCTTTCATTACACCGATTGCGTAGCGGGGGGGTCACAGGGGGTTTGAGGGGTGTGGGTAGCCCCCCTCTATAGGGTTTGGGGCCACACCCTGGATTTTTTTTTTTTGGACCCTATATTAGGTTGGGCAGACCTACCTATGGTTTTGTGCATGATTTTCACACATGGTTTTGGACGCGATGGTTTTCGGTCCATGGTATTGGATGCTTTGACATGTATAAATATGTATTGTAACATTGAAAGAAACATAATGAAAAATCAAGATGGTAGTCCCGATTTTGGGATCCAGGGGAAAATCTCTGTGTATATGTGTTTTATGTGTTATGCTCTCACATTGTTTATTTTCTGTGTTTTAGAATTCGTATGCAGGTAATTTATGTACCGGGTTAAAACCTACATATTTGCATAATAGAAGCCCACATCACATACTTGGGATGAAGACACCAGAGGAAGCTTTCTCCGGTAAGAGACCAGATGTGGGTCACTTCAAGATCTTTGGCTCATCGTATATTGCCATGTGAAAAAGGATGCATAGAAGAAGCTTGAGCCGACAACAGAGTTGGGGATATTTGTGGGGTACATTGATACACCTCACAACTATCGGGTGTACTTGCCTACTAGTCGGAGGACAGTGGTTTGCAAATATCTCAAGTTTGATGAGTAGAAGGCCATGCGAGTTTCCCTTGAGAGGGAGCTCCAACTACAGGCTGTGGAGGAACTGTTGGTTCCTAAGAAGGAAGAGCCTCAGATTGATGCGGAGCAGCCACATGTAGAGGTTCCAGGAGTGGAGACATCCACTCAAGCAGATTCTTCCAGAGATAGACGTAAGTGTAAAAGAGAAGTTGACATATTGTTGGAGGATGCGAGAGAGAATGTGGGAGCACCATCTTTTCAGCACAGACAGAGGAGGTCACTTGAGAGGTACATTGGATACATGGCCCTTGCTAGGGAATGTGTTGAGATCGAGGCATCTTCCTTTGAGGAAGCAGTGTAGCAGCCGATTTGGGTTGATGCTATGGTGGAGGAGTCCATAATTCGTAACAGTGTTTGGGACGTGGTTCCAAGACAGAAGAACAAGTCAATTGTGAGTTTCTGTTGGCTTTACAAGGTAAAGCAAGCTACTGATGGTAGTGTGGAGAAGCATAAGGCAAGATTTATTGCCTGTGGCTTTTCATAGGTCAAGGGGATTGACTATGATGAGACTTTTGCTCCTGTCACAAGGTACTCATCTATCAGATCTATGTTGGCACTATCAGCACAGATGGGTTGGAAGATCCATTAGATGGATGTGAAGACTGTATTCCTCAATGGCTAGATTGAGGAAGAGGTGTACATAGAGCAGTCGAAAGGTTTTGAGACCTTTGATCATGAGTTGCACGTGTGCCGACTCAAGAGAGCGTTGTACGGGCTGAAGCAAGCACCTCGTGCTTCGTACACCAAGATAGATAACTACTTCACCGGGTTGCGCTTCACAAAGAGTGAAGCAGATGCGAACCTGTACCACATCGTGGTGAAAGGTAAGTTGTGTTGGGTTGTGTTATATTCTTTCCACGTAGTTAACAGGGGGTTTGAAGGGCACCTGTAACCCCACTTTATAGGGTCTAGGGCAGCGCCCAAATTTTTTTTCGTTTTGGACCCTATGTTAGGTTGGGCGGACCCACCTATGGTTTTGTGCATGATTTTTGCACATGTTTTTTGGACGTGATGGTTTTTCGGTCCATGGTATTAGATGCTTCGGCATGTATAAATATGTATTGTAACATTGAAAGGAATATAATGAAAAATCAAGTTGGTAGTCCCGGTTTTGGGATCCAGTGGGAAAATCTCTATGTATATGTGTTTTATGTGTTATGCTCTCGCATTGTTTATTTTTCTGTGTTTTAGAATTCGTATGCAGGTAATTTATGTATGGGGTTAAAACCTACATTTGGTATCAAAGTTGTTTTGGCTTCAAGGGGACACCTTTGTTACTAAGGGGTTTTTCTCGGGCTTGTGGTAGACTCTGTTCAGTGGGAGATCTATGAGGTCGATTCTGGTGGTGAAAGAAGATGGTGAGCAGTGTGTTAGAGTCGGTCTGGTTATCCCTCCGTCAGAGATCAAAACTCTTTTTTGCATTTCATGTTTAGGTGTCTCATCAGTTTCGATCAGTTTCATTTCGTTAGAAGCATGCCATAAATCTGATGGAGAGGTTTGTGTCACTCATTCCCCTCGTGCTTGGCACTGCTGGCTCAGGTCTATTCATAAAAATCAAGTCTTGAAAAGTCATTTGCAGTCCTGTTTCAGTCTCTAGGTCATAATAGTTTTTTCGGTCATTAGGTCTAGGGTTAAGTCAATTGGGTCTTTGACAAAGTTTAATAAAGCCAGCAGGCCAGAGGGAGGTCCTTGTTAGATTGTTATCTCAGAGATTTTTATCATTATACAGATAGATTATGACTTCTCTTCAAAACTCTGTTTTGAAGATAAGTCGACATTTCATTTTTGTAATAAATTTTCAAAAATTTCAGTTCTTGAATTGTCCAGGCATAGCCCTAGTCTCCTTTGCCAGATCATATCATAGCTATCCCTACAAAAAATTGTCAAAGAAAATCATTATTTCAACCAAATTTAAGGAGGAAACAAAAAGGTCAAAATTCTATTAATCCTGAAAAAGTGTCAATTGCAAAACATAACAAAGTGGGTTATGGAAGAGGCAAAAATCAAATTGGTGTCTATATAAAGGTTTTTCAATGAAGTTTCAAGTCATTGTGCATGCCAAAGGTGGAGAAAGTCATTGCAAGTCGAGTTTGTGCGTTTTGGAGAGGATTGGTCCCCATTTCACCTACGTGGTGCATATAACAGTCTACGCGGCACATATAACTTGCGCAGTGCACACAGGACTTCAGGCCAGTGCAAAATATAACCAGCGCGGCACATATAACTTGCGCGGCGCACTGGGTAAGGAGCGCGGCGCTTACAGTTTGGAGCCCGTAAATGGTTTGAAAACTCATCAAATCGCCTCCTCTTCACATCAATTTGTCAGGTAGGCTCACCTCTATTGCCTTTGCTTTGTTTTTAATGGTGAATGTGATGGGTTCATGGATGATTGTCGTTGAGACAATATTTTGAAAGCCTCCCTTTGTCAATATAAAAAAGTGTTGTAGGGTTTGAAAACAGTTTTGTTACCAAGGTTGTGTCTTTTCCCCATTTCCCTTTGTTCCTCATTCCCAAATTCACTCATCAAACTTCCTCATTAATTCCCTCATTAATCCTACACTACAATCCCTAAAATCCTAATCCCTCACCCCTATAAAAACTCCTTAATCCTATTTAATATCCCAAACCCTAAAACCCTAATCCCATATCTACATTTCCCCTTCTTTCCCTAATTACATTTTATTTCAAAATTCCCTAATTCCCTGATATTTTCCCCTTCCTAATATTCCCTTGTACATTGTTTCCCCTTGGTCACAACATTGTTTAGATCAAAAGAACAGTCCATATTCAGTTGCACACAACAGTTTCACTTATCAGCATTCATTTGAGGCAGTTTGTATATCAACAGTGATGTCATCTGGTCACTCATTTGAATATGAGGCAGAAACCCAAAGTGATTCTCCCTTGGTTGAACAGGAACCCCGGAGGCCTCGTAAAAGTGGCAAACATGTCAGGGAAGAACCAATCAGCCTTAGAGAATTACATGCTTGTCCTCTTGCTATGCAGTGCTTTGAGCATCAATCATGCTATGAGTTTTGTCAAAATGTGGCTGAGGTCCAATTTCATTATGAGTTGGCTCGTCTTTTTGTCTTGCATTTGCACGGAGATCAAGCTACCTTGGCTGGGGTCACCTTTACACTTACACCAGAAACTGTTTCGCTAGCAACAGGTATACCAAATATTGGTGAACTATGGCATAAAAAACAACAGATTGATAAGCAGCATTATGAGCCATATATCAAACCCAATTGCTTGAGGCAGCTCAAAAGAGTGTTCCCGTTCAGGTACCTGAAAGATGAATATGCTCCACTCATGAGATTGATCATGAAATATTTCAGCTGTGAGGGACGATTCTCTCGTCTTTATGCTTATCACATCAGGTTACTTATGCATTTCACCAGGGTGCGGATGATGAACATTTCGTATTTCATCTGCTGGAATATAGAGAGGATGACTACCTTTATACAGCATAGAACCCCTCAGTAGCAACTCAACAGTGTATATCATTTTGCGCTTATAAAGATTTTGGTGGTTCATCAGCTTGGTTTGCAGGGCATCACTTGGGATGACTTTATCTCACGTGATTTCTTCAGAGCTTCACGAGAAGTATCAGAGGTGAAACACGAGGGTGAACCTTCTCAGCAGTATGAGCATCATGAGACCAGGCCTATTTTCATTACATATCAGAGAGGCTATCCGAAAGGTACCAGACCTTTGTTTGCAGCAGCAAAGCGAGTGTTATCTCCACCTGGCGTGGAAGGGGCCTCGCTTCCGACATCAGCACCACAGGCACAGGTACAGGACAAGGGCAAGAAGCCCATGCATGAGAAAGGGCCTTCAGGTGAGCCATCAGGTTTCGTTATCATTCCTGATGTTGAGACAGCTACGGATTTAGAGAAGTCTAGATATAGAATGATGATTGAGGAGCAAGAAACAAACATTCAAGCCTTGGAAATCCAGTTGGAGATGGCCAAATGGAACATCAGGTATCTAGAACAGAGAAATAAGCAGCTTGAAGATCAGCATGTGATCATGGAGCTACAGAACATCCGTGAGAATCGCCAAGCTGCCTGACATAGGAGGATTCAGTTCACTTCTCTAGAGCGACAGGTCAATGAGGATCGAGAGTCTAATCTCGAAAGGGTCAACATTTACTTGGAGAAGCGGCTGAGCAAGGCCAATAGAGATAATGCATTGTTGAGACATATGGTTGTTCACTACAGGGCACAGAACCAAGTTTGCAAGGCTCGGATAAGAAATCTAAAGGCAAAATTAAAGAAGGCAATTCACAAGCAAAAGAAACAAAGGGAACTCGATCGTCTTCAGATTTTGGCCAAGGCCTCTTTAGCTCATTATCATACTTGATAAGGGAACTCCAGCCCAAATTTCAAGAGATTTGGGGCATTTTTGGTCATTTTGGAATTTTTGCACTTAAAAAACAGGCTTTTTCCCTATATGCGCCGCGCACCTTGCGCGACGCATAGGATTGGGAGCTCCAAATCACAAATGGCTTGCAGTTTTGGATTTTTCATGAGAAATCATGAATTTTGGTACTTGGAAAAGAAATTTGGGAAAGTTTTGGGTCCCCAAAAGGTCAAAAAACATGCAAAAAATGACCTCACTGCCCCTATTTTGACACACAGGAAGCAGTCTTGGGAGAATGCACTTTTGGAGGGGCAAATGGACACCAATTTTGAAAATTCCACTTGGGTTGGATAGTAGATAGGCAGGGCTTTCCAACAAGCCAACCTGAGCTCAATTTGGACTCCTGTAGGTACCTCAAAATCAGCAGCAAAGTAGCGCGGTGCATATAGAAATCAGCGCGGCGCATATAGATTTTTTGCCTTATTTTTCATCTTTCAGCTCAGAAACTCGGCTAGTTTGACCAGTTTTGATTTGTGATGTAATTTTTCACTTTTCTTGATGTAATTAATTGAACATGATGTAATTTTAACACCTAGTTACTTGTTCTAAAATATTCATTCACCAAAGAGTGAAAATTTAATGAATGAATTAGTGTCCTACCTTATAGAGGCAAGTTGTTTTGATTGCCTAGATTGTAGTGCCTTGTTTAGAATTGGTTGAAACAACTCCTAGAATGATGAGCTAGACCCCTAGAGGCAAGGGAAGAGGTTGGATTGCCTATATTATGTAATTTCTAATTCATTTTCAGGGTTGGACTCTTGGGAAAAGCTTGACACTCTATTGTACATTCACTTTGGCATTTTTCGCAAAGGAAAGACCAGGGTTTTGCAGCACTGTTTGGGATCCTTATGGCTTTATGTGTTGATGGTGTGCTTCTTTCAGTAATTGTAAGTTGTTAATGTGTATCATTTTCCTTCTTTCATCTTTTTCAATTGGACAAATGAAGTGTTAAGGTAGAATCCATAGATTGTTATGCTCTGCCTTTAAGTTTGTTTGATTTTCCATGTTTTCGTCTGTTTAAGGAGAATCCTTGAAAGCTTCTTGCTCTCCTTAGCTTCTCACCAGTCAGATCTAGCCATTCATTTTCTTTAAAAGCATCAAGACGATCGCCTACCTTGCCCCAAGTAGACCTCTGCAAAAACTGTGTCTCATCCCCGCACCCAAAATTGCCTTTTCTTTTGATTCAACAAAAACCTCAAAAATCAACCTCAAACTCCTTGTACTTCATACCTAGCCTAAGATCACTTAAAAATTTAGTCATCTCGAGCCTCATCGATTACCTTTTGCCGAGATTGACTCGGAGAGAGCCCTCCCCTATCCTCGTAGGGCTAGCTATGAGGTTGAGCGTGGTTTGATGTGGACCTAGAACCTTGTCTTTTCAGCCTGAGACAAATCTAGGCTCTAACACAGTGGAAAGATAGAGATCGATAAATTTAATGGTCAAAGTTTTGAGTTGTGGAAACTCAAGATGGAGGATCTGTTGGTGGATAAAGACCAGTGGATTGTGGTAGATCCGGGTACTAAAGAAACGGGAGTGTCTGATGAAGAATGGAAGAAGTTGGATCAGAAGGCAAAGAGCATAATACGATTGTGTGTCTCAGATTCAGTATTGTTGAATGTATCAGGGGAAGCTATGGTGAAGGCTTTGTGGGACAAGTTAGGCACTTTGTACCAATCTAAGTCTCTAGTGAATAAGCTGTTCCAGCGAAAAAAGTTGTATAACCTGAGGATGAAAGATGGAGACTCGATGACAGAGCATCTGAATGCATTTAATACTACGGTAAGTCAATTAGCATCTGTTGATATTAGATTTCAGATGAAGATAAGTCATCAGTTTGTTGTGTTCTCTACCAGATTCGTGGGATAGTCTAGTTATTGCAATAGGTAGCAATGCAACTGCCTTGCATTTTGATGAAATAGTCTCATCCTTGCTGATGAAGGAGATGAGATGGAAAAATATGGAGAGCCAAAATGGTGATGCCTTGTTTGTATGAGGGTGGACCTAGAACAGAAACAAAAATAAGTCATCGAGTGGGCGATCTAAATCTCCAGGAAAACCTGTAAATGTGGTGTGTTGGAAATGTGGAAAGGAATGGCACTACAAAAGGGACTGTAAATCTAAAGCTCCTGACAAAGGAAAGGGATCTAATGAGGCTCCTTCTACAGAGGGGAAAACCACCTCAGATGAAGGTGGGGATGTGTACTTGTCTTCTTCAAGTACACATGTAGATCATGAGGCATGGTTGATTGACTCAGGTGCATCCTTTCACTTCACTCCCCATAGAGAGTGGTTCTGCGAGTATGAGAAATATGATAGTGGTGATGTCTTCTTGGGGAATGACAGGAAGGCTAGAATCGTTGGTCGTGGAAAAGTGAAGTTGAAGTTGCAAGGTGGAAGGGTTAGAACGCTTCCAGGTGTTCTACATATTCCTGCATTAGCCAGAAATCTGATTTCTGTTAGCAAGCTGGATGATGTAGGTGTAAAAACAGTGTTCGAGAAGGATACTTGCAAGATGGTTTGGGGAGCACTAGTATTGATGCAGGGAGTTCGGATTGGAACTCTATACAAGCTGCAAGGTAGCACTATTATTAATGGGTGCAATAGTTCTGTGGTTCCTGAAAGTGGAGCAGAAAATCTAGTGGTTTCTGGAGAGAAGACCATGTTGTGGCATCAAAGGCTTGGACATATTGGCCTTCGGATACTTCATGGTAAAGGTATGGTAGAAGGTATGAGTAATAGCTCTCTAGATTTTGATTTCTGTGAAAATTGTGTATATGGGAAGCAGAATTGGGCGAGTTTCCCCTCTGGTAGTAAGAGGGAAAAACTGATAGTAGAACTTGTGCATAGTGATGTGTTTGGACCTGTGAAGGTTCCATCACTCGGTAAGTCTGTGTACTATGTATCATTTATAGTTGACTTCTCAAGGAATACATGGATATATTTCCTTAAGAAGAAATCTGAAGTCTTTGACAGGTTTAAAGAATTTAAGGCTCTGGTGGAAAACTAGACAGAGAAGAAGATAAAGGTGCTGAGGACATATAACGGTGGAGAGCTTTGCAGTAAGGAATTTGAAGAGTTCTGTAAGAAGTGTGGTATAGCATGGCAGAAGACTACTCCATATACACCTCGGCAAAATGGAGTTGCAGAAAGGATGAATAAGACGTTGATGGAAAGGGCAAGTAGCATGCTCAGTGGTGCCGGGTTAGGACAGGAATTCTGGGTAGAGGCAGTGGATACTGCATGTTACCTGGTCAATAGGTCACCTTCATCAGTGTTGGAGGATAAGACTCTACAAGAGGTATGGACTGGTAAGAAACCTTCTCTTTCACATCTGATGGTATTTGGATGTGATGCATATGTACATGTTCCAAAGGAGAAACGCACCAAGTTGGATAGTAAATCTGAAAGGTGCATCTTTATTGGGTATAAGGATGGTTTAAAGGGTTATAAGCTTTGGAACCCAGTCACAGGAAGGTTTTTTACAGACGAGATGTGGTGTTCAGAGAGGTGACAGATGTTATTAAACACGAAGTCCAACGAAAGGAACCTGAGAAGATAGAGTTTGAGCTAAAGGGGGAAGAATCAGACTCTACAACAGAGGAGGAATCAGAAGATGAAGAGCCACAAACTCCGGCTGTGAGAAGATTAGTTCGAGAAAGAAAGTAGCCTAAAAGGTATATTCCATCTACTTTCTGTTCAAATTTTTCTTTATCTATTACTGAAAATGATCCCAGAACTGTGAAGGAAGCAGTAGATTCAGCGGATGGAAAACTCTAGAAAGAGGCCATGGTTGATGAAATGGCATCTTTGCACAAAAATGAGGCTTGGGATCTGGTGGAATCGCTGGCTGGAGGAAAACCCATTGGCAGCAAATGGGTGTTCAAAAAGAAGACAAATGCAGAAGGAAAAGTGGGGAAATACAAAGCTTAGTTGGTAGCAAAAGGTTATTCCCAGGTGCCGGGAATTGATTTTGGTGATATTTTTTCTCCTGTTGCCAAGGTAACTTCTATTAGATTACTTTTATCTGTTGTTGCTGCTTTTGATTTTTAGGTAGAACAGATGGATGTGAAGACAACATTTCTTCACAGGGATCTGCAAGAGGAAATCTACATGAAGTAACCTGAAGGCTTTGCAGCGAAGGGTAAGAAAGAACCGGTATGCAAGTTAAAGAAGTCTTTGTATGGGTTAAAACAGTCACCGCGGATGTGGTATCAGAAATTTGATACATTTATACGGGGACTTGGCTTCACCAAAAACAAAGCAGATCACTGTGTGTATTTTAAATTAATTGGTGACCGTGTTATTTATCTGGTCATGTATGTGGATGATATGTTGGTAGTTGGAAATGACAAAGAAATTATCCAGGATTTGAAGACCCAATTTTCCTCCAAATTTGACATGAAAGATCTTGGTACTGCAAACTATATTGTGGGCATGGAAATTAAAAGAGAACGGGCAAAGAGGAAGCTCTGGTTAAACCATAGGAAGTATGTCGAGACAATACTGCAGAGGTTTAATATGCAGGATAGTAAAACGGTGAAGGTTCCTATTCCTGTAGGTGTGAGGATATCTGCTGAACAGTGTCCCAAGACATAAGAAGAGGAAGAGGACATGTCTCGTGTTCCATATGCAAGTGCAGTCAGTAGCCTGATGTATGCAATGGTCTGTACTAGACTAGACATTGCACATGCAGTGGGAGTATTGAGCAGGTATATGTCAAAACTAGGGAAGGAGCACTGGACAATAGTGAAGTGACTTTTCAGGTATTTGCATGGCACTAGTGATTATGGTTTGTGCTAACAAGGAAGACCAATATTGGACAGAATGTTGGATATTTGTGGCTTTGTTGATGCAGACTGGGCTGGAGATCTGGATCAGAGAAGATCTATAAGTGGGTATGTGTTTAACCTATTTGGAGGTGCAGTCAGTTGGATGAGTAAGAAATAATCTGTAGTGGCACTATCAACTACAAAGGTAGAATACATGGCAGCCACTCATGCAAGCAAGGAAGCAGTTTGATTGTAGAGATTGTGTTCAAGTATGGGGTTAGTACAGGGAGCTATAAGGATAGACTGTGACAGCCAAAGTGCAATTTTCTTGGCAAAGAACCCCGCATATCATTTAAAGACAAAGCACATTGATGCTCATTATCACTTTGTGAAGGATATGATAGAAGACAAAAAGGTTTTGCTAGTAAAGGTGGACACTTTAAAGAATACTGCAGATGCATTGACAAAATCTATGAGCTCTGAGAAGCTCTCTTGGTGTAGAGAGACAATGGGCATTTTAGGGCTGGAAAAATGACTAAGCTCTCTTGTGGCCCCCTGTGGAAAGAAAAAAACAAGTGGGAGAATGTTGGGTTGTGTTATATTCTCTCCACGAGTAGCCCACGTAGTTAACTAGGTGGTTAGAGGGGGGGCAAAGCCCCCCCTTCATTGCGCCGATTGTGTTGTGTAGGGGGGGGGGGGGGGGGGGGGGTCATAGGGGGTTTGAGGCATACCTGTAACCCCACTTTATGGGGTCCAGTGTAGCGCCCCGAAAAATTTTGGTTTTGGACTCTATGTTAGGTTGGGCGGACCCACCTATGGTTTTGTGCATGATTTTCGCACATGTTTTTTAGACACGATGGTTTTCGGTCCATGGTATTGGATGCTTTGGCATGTATAAATATGTGTTATAACATTGAAAGGAACATAATGAAAAATCAAGCTGGTAGTCCCAGTTTTGGGATCCAAGGGAAAATCTCTGTGTATATGTGTTTTATGTGTTATGCTCTCGCATTGTTTATTTTCTGTGTTTTAGAATTCATATGCAGGTAATTTATGTACGGGGTTAAAACCTACATAGATTTCCAATGAGGAGCTGCTACAAACCCTCAAGGAGATTGCAAAAGGACAAAATTCTTGGACCTGACGGCTGGCCTTGTGAATTCTTTCTTTTCTTCTTTGAAATGATGGGCCTAGACTTGGTTTATGGGGTCAAGGGCAGCGCCCCAGAAAATTTTGGTTTTGGACCCTATGTTAGGTTGGGTGAACAGACCTATGGTTTTGTGTATGATTTTCACACATGTTTTTTGGACGCGATGGTTTTTCGGTCCATGGTATTGGATGCTTCGGCATGTATAAATATGTATTATAACATTTAAAGGAACATAATGAAAAATCAAGCCAGTAGTCTCGGTTTTGGGATCCAGTGGAAAAATCTCTGTGTATATGTGTTTTATGTGTTATGCTCTCACATTGTTTATTTTTCTGTGTTTTAGAATTCGTATGCAGGTAATTTCTATACGGGGTTAAAACCTACAAGTTGTTGATCATCATACTTTATATTGATGATCTCATAGTGACTGGTGATGATTAGTTGATTGTGTCTTGCAAGGAGGACCTTGCAAGAGAATTCAAGATGAAAGACATGGGTCTCATGCATTACTTCCTTGGCATGGAAGTGTGGCAGAAGGATGGGGAGTTGTTTGTGTCTCAGGGCAAGTATGCCAACGAGATACTCAGGAGATTCCACATGGAGAAGTGCAAGCCCATGCAGACTCCTCTAGCAAGTAACTGGAGGAAGGACGTTGCTACTTCAAGAGAAGTGGTAGAGGCTATTGTGTACAAGCAGCTTGTGGGTTCACTGATGTACTTAATGAACACACAACCAGATTTGTGCTATGTGGTGAACCAGCTGAGTCAAGCGATGGTTTAGCCTACCAAGATGTTTTGGAAGGTGGAAAAGCATGTATTGAGATACCTCAGAGGCACATCTCAGTATGGATTATGGTATAAATGGACAGAGGGAGTGAAGCTACAGGGCTTCACTGATGCAGATTGGGTAGGGAGTCCATTAGATCAGAAGAGTACATCAGGAGGGATTTTCAACCTTGGGTCAGTGGCAATTTCTTGGTACAGCAGGAAACAGAGGTCGGTTGCACTCAGCTCGGCAGAGGAAGAATACATGGCTGCAAGTTAGGCAACATGTGAGGCCATCTGGATGCAGAAAATCCTAGTTGAATTGTTTGATCAAAGGATGGATCCAACTGTGATCTATTGTGATAAGAGTTGTATCAAACTCTATGAGGATCCAGTATTTCATGATAGTTCCAAGCACATCGACATCCGGTATCATCATCTCGAAGATTATGTAGCGAGGAGGATCATGTTGCTACAGTATATTTCGACATAGGAGCAAGATGCTGACATTTTGACAAAGGCATTGTCAAAGTGTAAATTCGAGTTCCATAGAGACAGGATCGAGGTGGCAGATAATCCCTTTCTTGATGAGAGGGAGTGTTGAAATATGGCAACAAGAATATTCCAATTTAATTTGTCCTTGAATTAAATTGTGAATTAAATCGAATTTAGTCTTAATAGCTACTTGGAAATAATTAATTTATTTATTTTAAATTGATTAGTTGGAGAAATTCAAATTAGAAGTCTTTCTAAAGTCATGCAAGAGTTATCCCTTAAATTAAAGAGATAAGATTGAGTTATATTTGAGTTGTAATTAGTTAACTCAGTTTACTAAGTTAAGTCTAGTTAAATTAGTTCCAAACTGTTTGAGGAACTACTAATGAGTTAACAATTAGTTGATGCATAATGCAATCAATTAGTGCTACTCCAATTAACTAAAGATTCCCTCATCAGCAACTCATGCATGTCTATTCTGAGAAAGACCCAATTGATATTATTGTTCAAGTACAGAGTACTATCAGTTGCATGTGTTTTCTCATGGAGAAAACTCATGCATGTAGTCAAGGATTCATCCTTGAGGATTGCGCAATTTTGAAGGCCATTTTTTCCACTTAGTAATAGGCTAATCATCCACAAGGAAAAACGCAAGGAAATAGGAGCTTGGAGGGTAGAGAGGAAGGCTGGAGAGAAGCCAAGATTACCTATGAGCATCTGTGAGTATTGTACTGAGAGTTAGCTAGCTATGAGAGCTAAGGCTTTGTATAATTCCTATATATTTCCACCATGTATAATAATACAATAGTGTGGGGTTTTTATCTGAGGCTTTCCCCAAAGTATTTTCATGTGTATTGTGCCATTGATTCTTCTTCTTCTGGTTATATTGTTCAACTCAATCTTTAAGTTTCCACAAATTGATAGTAGAAGTAGGTTATATTATTCTGCTTTGATTTATATTGCATTATCAGGTTAACCTATCACAGATTTTCTACATGCTAGCCTAGAAAGCTTCAATATTAAGCAAAAGTCCCAAGATACATAAATATAATGAACACCACTAACTCCAATAATGGAGCGTTAGAACCACTACTTACTCCCCAAAAGTACTAACTCTATGTTTTTAATGCTTTGTGGGAGAAGCCAAGGTTAAAAGTCCTTTACATGAGAAATGAGTATATATTTATAACTTGAGGCATGACCTTTCACATTTTCATGACTCTTTACTTTCCAACTTCTAGTGACCTTTGGACTTCTACAACCTTTGGAATTCCAATTGACTTTTGGAATTACATATAAATTTTGGTATTACATGTCCTTTGGACTTCCATGACTCTTTAGTTCATATGTGTCTCTTAGTATTCTACTTATTTGTCTTTACAATGATTATAATAATACATCATGACTTCCATATCATCATGTGATGAGGACATGATAAGTCACTATCTTTGATGACTAGAACTAATAGTGACTAATGACATGGACTTTTTCCAGTGATGTCATGGTTGCCACTTGTATCTTCATTCTTCAAGCAGCTTCGATTGTTCATGTATCTACCCTCCAAAGGGTCTTTGATCAAATGGAGGCTTCAAGGTGCTTTAATAATCAAGATTCAAGTTCGTTCTTTGTTCTTTCCATGCTTCCTTTCTCTGTTCTCTTTGCTCGATCTTCCTCGTGCATGCTTCCCATGTTGTTTCCGGAATACTTGTATCTGCAATCACTCATGAAAAGAAACTTTCATCTTGAAAATATCCTATTCTACCATGTTTAATGTAGATTTTATGTTCATGCATTTTCAGTGTGCTCAAAAGGGGAAAAATGAGCTTTTGGGTGGATAACTATGAAATGCTTCAAGGCTAAAAGGAGGAGGCTTCAGGGCTTCGGCATGCACTCATGCTCTCAAATGAGGGAGGAAATCAAGGCGGGGCACATGTTGCAAGTCTGAACAATGAAGAGAAATGCTTTGGGCTTCCCAAGTGTGTTGTGCACTCAAGGGAGAGATGGAGAGCACAAGGCGCACTCGTAGAGGCTGAAGGATGAGGCTTCGTGCCTTCAGAGTGCACTCATGTGCTCAAGAAACCAAGGGTGATGTATGGTGCACTCTCGAAGGCTGAAGGGTGAGGCTTCATGCCTTTGAAGTGTGCTCATGTGCTCAAGAAACCAAGGGGTGAGCATGGAACACTTCCGAAGGCTAAAGGATGAGGCTTCATGACTTCAGAGTGTGGTCATGAACACAAGAGGCCAAGGAGGGGGAATGGAGAAAGTATGAAGCCTAAAGGAGGAATATTTGTGCCTTCAAAGTGTGCTCATGCACTCAAGGAGGGGGCATTCTTTTGGGTCAAAGGAGTTCTCTCAGGGAGGGTGATGCAGGAGCATCCGGCTCAGAAATATCATTGTATTTTAGTAGACATAGGGGGTCTTTTGTTTTAAGGAAGTTCGTTTCCTGAGTATTAAATTAATTTAATTATTAAGGTTTTTAAGTAAGTTTATGAGAGACATTAAGAATATGAATTAATTAGATATTGTGAGGAATATTGTAATTGTTCCCGAATGTTGGAGAACATGAGAGATTTAGGCCAGTTAAGATTCCATAGGGATTGAGAGATTTGAAAATCAATTGTAAATCTTAGATTAGGAATTGGTTTCATGGTTTGTGGAACTAGAGAGGATCCTTAAGGATTAGTTGAGTCAAAAGTAGACTTAGAGGATATTCAAGATTTAGTTCAAAAGATTAAGGATCTGAACCGAAATGGGTTATAGAACCTTTTGTATAAATGTAAGCCTAAAAGGCATAAAGTTAGTTAGAGAGTTAGGAATTATAGGAGATTGATTGTAGCCTACGGGCAGATAGAGGGAAGTAGTGTCAAAAGGTCACTGATTAGAAAATCAGGTCAGAGAGAGAGATTCATTATGTAAAGAATGGTTTATAAAGACAGAGAATTCGATTCTTGAGTTGTGTGGTGTGTGTTGATTAATGGAATTATAGATTGTGTGTGAATTAGAGTAATTTTGCATAATATATATATGCAGGTGGAATTAAAGCGGATCGCGGAGGTGGAGAATGAAGGATAGTAGTCTGATCGTTTGAATCTGATTGAAGGATCAAAGTTGAAGTTCAGATGTGATATCGTTTAAATAATATGCAGAACAAAGCTCAAGAAGGAGTCAAGCAGAAGAATAATCAAAGATCGGAATCAGTGGAAGGAATAAGAAATCCTTGCTTCAACCTGGTTTTGTGGTTGAAGTCTTTGATGCAATGTATGGATTGATCAAGCCCAGAGCAAAGTCATTGAACAGTTAAATCGCACACAGAAGATCAACGACGCAGAAAGAATTAAACAGCAAAGAACGAGAACCGTCGGATCAGCCAGATCGATGGATAATATCGATGAAAGAGGAATGGCAGACATTAAAAGCACGTGTTAGCAGAAGGATGGATCAATCTTCGCAAGTGGTCAGTGGTATCTCACACGCCCTAAAAGCTATAAATGGTATTCTACGAATTCACGTGATTAACCTAAGGGGTTGACACGTAGCATGAGAAAACCACTTTTCTCGCACGCTCTCAATCTAATATCGGTCATGTATGTAATTGCACGATATGGCGTGATCACCATTGGATTGAGGTAGGAGAAATAAACGATGGAGATTGGCCAAGCTAGTTGGCACAAGTTATTGCGTGATAATCATTGGATTGAGGAATGAGATTGACGGCGAAGATTTAATGCGCTAAGGAGAGCATCGATATATGTGCAAAGGTTTGTGGAATGGAAGAAAGGTAAGGTTTAAGTGTGGTTTATGAAATATTTCTATTGTATGGGAATTATAATAGAAATAAGCAAGATTAATGTATTATGGTTTAAGTTGAGTTTTAACCAAAGTCTAAAATCCATGGTATGGTTAATATGCGTGGGTAATAAGAATTAACCAAAGATTATGAAGGATTTATAAGGTTCTGCTCAAAGGTTTATAAAGGTCCAGACTTTGGATAGTTAAATCAAATGTTTCCGCATAGAGTTTATTAAAGGAGCATTAAACCTTGACTTGTGAAGGTTTTACTAGGCAGGAATATTAAAATTCCTAAGACATAGTGTGACATGCAATTTTATTTGCATAATGTGGGTAGATGCGACTTTTGTTGTGTCAGAGGGTGCATTCCTTTAGGTTGAAGGAGTGATCTCAAGGAGGATGAATTCTTGCAAGTCGAATGAGAGCACTTAAGGAGGGCACATTCCCTTAGGTCGAAGGAGTGCGCTCAAAGGAAGGATTGGTTTTTGAATATCGTAGTTCGAAACAAGGAAGGGGAAATATGGATTAAGGAGTGTGCTTTGTACTCTTGGAGGGTGCATGGCACACTTCCAAACAATGAAGGATACCTTATCAATGCTTTGGAGTGTGCTCATGCGATCTTGGCCTCATTGGGTTTTCTTTGAAACCAAATATTTGTCTAAGTTTGGAATATAGGAAAAGGGGTGAACAAGATGAGTTTTAGACATAAAACCATGTATGACACATACCAGCTCATCGAGAAAACTTAGACAAGCTTGAATAATGATAATTATAAATGCCACTTCCCATGCATTCCCCAAGCATAATGAGTGAAGTGTGTGTGACTGCAACCCAAAAGTGTCATTTTACAACAAAAAAGATTTTTCAACCGTGAAATGCACCTAAATATGTTCTAATCAATGTGACGACACTTGATACCATTCAAGGACACTTGAAACACATTGAATAACATGAGACGACATTTGATGATAGAAGCAACACTACTTATGACAGTGATAGTGGGCTCCAAAATTTGAATGTAGTGAAATTTTGGAGGGTGGTGTGGCAACGACAACACTTGGAAACACGTTGGGCGGATTTTAGCTTATCTGTCTAGGAATAACTTTCAACTAAGGTTCATATCTTCAAGACGAATTGATTGCCTCAATTTCCCCATTTCACCCTAGTTTTATACATAGTATATCACTTTCCTCTACTTGGTAGAAAATACACAAAAAGATACCCCATATCACAATTGTTTCACTTCAGGAAAAGGTAATTTGGATGCCAATTCTATGATATTCAGAGTACAAGTTTTCATCTTTGGTGTTGCTTTGATGCTAGCAGGCCCAGATAGTAGGCCGATGGAGTCACTTCAAGAGCACAAATGTTGCTTCACTTCCAACAAGCCTGGTGAGTACCCTAGCAAAGTCGCTTTCTCCACCTACATAAGCAGGAAGCCTTTCTCTTCTTTCACCCTTTATTTATTTATTTAATAGAACTTTGCATTGACACTTATTATTTTCATTGGGTGGAAGATGGATCTCAACTTATTAAGAGAAGAGGAGGTTTCAACTTCAAAGAAGTATTTTAATACCTCTGATATTGGTTTGATCACTTTATATTTTCCCCTTATCCCCTCTCTACTAGATTGGACAAGTGTTAACACAAGTATATTTATACCAAGTTGAGTAGCTTAGATACTAGCATAGGCGCAGATTTAATAGGTTCCCTCAAGGTTCTCCTATTGGACAAATCATATTTTGCATCTAGACTTAGCTCGACCTATGGCATTTTCCCAAACAAAGAAGGAGAACAACAAAAATCCAAGCGTTGTGGTTGTCAGACTTCTATTTTATTACACCACAAAGTATTTTGGTTGATTTACTCATTCACACATGGTCTTATTAAGAAAATAGGAAAGAAAAGACATACAAAAGAAAAAGCAAAAACAAGAGACAAACCGAATGGGGACTAAGGCCAAAAAAATCACACAAAAACAAAATAGATGCAGAGAGTAGATGGAGAGTAGGAAAGAAGGTGGATGCAATGCAAGAGGAACTAAATGAAACTAATCCTAGTCCTAATCTAACTAGCTAAAACTTCAGGGCTAAGTGTAATGATATTTCTAGTGAAACTAGCATAATTTCTCCCAACCTACAATCACAAAGATACAAGCAATGAAAATTGACATAATACAATGTGCAAGAGAGAAGATAAGAACTTTAATATATTGCACAAAATATAAAAGGTCTTTGCTATATGTAGAGAGATGTTTCATGTCAGCTGACTTTACCCAACTTGCCACTTTACCTTTTCAATGAAAAACATAAGCAAACAAACCTTGATGGATTCTTGTGAATGTACCTGCACTTGTATTATCTTCCTTAGCAAACATCAAGAGAGATCAGAACTTTCTTTTAGTATATGTGCTTTCTAAGTAAGATTCTTCCATTCGATGATAGATTAGATCATGAGATTCAAAACATTCCTTTTGATGATCCTGAGATTTTTGTAAAGATAATTTTTCCACTAATGTCATATAATCATGATGGGAGTCTCGTAAGGGAAAATGAATTTGACTAGGTTCAAAAATCTTGTCAAGATAGTGAGGGCCTGACATAACCATCAGTGGAGGTTGCAACGCCTCATCTACTTGACAAGTATTTGAAAATTGAGAAGATAGACCATAAGGATCACCTAGTGTAAAACAAATGTCATGATATATACTAGTGGGAAAATGATCTATTGGATTATAGTTGTTAGAACAAGAACCATGTTCAGATGGATTGATTAAAACACAAGACTCTTGAACAATAAACAACAAGGATAAATCAATTTGAGCAATTTGGGGAATGCTTAGGACAAAAGAATCATATTCCCTATATGTTGAATGTGGAAAACCATTTTCTTCTAACTAGTGACAAACTGAACTAACATCATAATCATTAAAAGAATAAAAAAGGAATGCTAATATGGAAAACACCTAAAACCAATCCTGATGCAATGGGTTAAAAAGAGGAACTTGATTAAGCAAATAACATAAGCATTAATATTTAAAATGATCAGATTCATGGCTTTGTACATTCATGGAAGGTATACACTCCAAACCCAAGTTAGATTCAAGAGATTTGCATCAAGATAAGTTCACTAGAACAATTTTTTCAATCTGATCAGAAATTGAATCTTGAAAGTCATAAGAGTTATGTCCTTAATACCATAATTCTTTCAAGAAGGAATTTACATCCAATGAAACCATGCAAAGAAAATAATTTTGTGACAATATACAAATTTGATTTAGTTCGGGGCCCTTACGAGAGTCATGAGAACCTAACATAACCATCATCTGAAGTTGAAGTGCCTCAACTCCCTGATAAGTCCCAAAACTTTCAAGAATTGTAGAATTATGTTTTGAATATTGAGTCAGATCGTGCATGGTATGTGCATAACTACTATCAATAATTGCAATGAGATCACTAGTATGAAGTTGGCAACCATCTACATTACTAATTTTATCAGAATTTACATCTTTAACAAACATATTTCCCAAGTTACAAATTTCTTCTGATTGCACCTCTGAGTATGAATAGACTGAAAAAATTTCATGAGTAACATGTACTAAGGAATTTTCCTCATTCAATATTGGAAATGATAAGGAATGGAATGAATACTTCATGATTTCAATACTTTCCTCTTCATCATGAATGATCTCACCACCATGTGTCAATTAAAAATATAAATCATTAGATGAAGTATCCCCATCACAAGTTAGTGCATTAAAAAAGGTGGAATACAAGGGATAGTGAGGTTAAGAGGTAGTTTCAATAATAATAAAAAACCTTCATTAACTGAATTAGATTCAAGAAATAAACCTTTCAAAACAAATTTTTCTTGAGAGAATGAAATATCAGTAGGATCACTTGGAAAACCATGAATACATACAATAATGGAGCTAAAATTAGCAGAATTAAGTTTTTCCAAGACTCCGGACTAATTAAGCAAGTTAACTTTATTTAATCCATCACCAAGATTCTTAGATTCACAATCAACCAAAGATGGAAGAACATTATCTTGACATGGAGGCTTCTGAAAAGGAAAAGAAGGGTCAAGAGAATCCTCACATTCCTACTCCTCTAACTGTGAAGAATGACTACCTTGCACCTAATCACTGTTTAAATTTGGAAGAGATTGATCAAGCATATCAAGGGGCAAGGGATCATGAGAAAGAGGTGATAGAGGATGAAAAGAATCAAATTTAGATTCAAGAGTAGAGTTATGACTGTTAATATTGTTACCCACCACCTGTGGGTAGTGTATATAGGAGAAAAATTTATTCTAGATGGTCCTCAATCGGCATCTAGCAGCTCCTTACAGCCACTATATAGCTCGATTTTCCATTTTCTCCACCAACTAAGCCAAACATGTGGTCCCTCACTCATTTTTTATGAATGTATGTTTGAAGGTGGGCCTCCCAACCCTGAAGGTATGACTTTTCATTTTTTTAGTTGAGTAATTTTGTTTCCTTTTCATGGAAACTTTTGGGAATGGATTAGTGGGGGGATTCAACAGAAAGAGTGGGCTAGGTCTATGCTCTTATCTCTTCTGCCTGATTTGGGGTTTAGCCTTGTATCCTAGTCTTGTGTGATCTCCTTTACTAGAAACTAGATTTAGGGTTGGCACTACATGAGAAATATCAATTTGGTTGCGTGATCTTGCTTCCCAACACCATATACATCCCCCCTTTCCACTCATTTTGACCCCATTCATCATTTCTCTTGTGTTGGTCAACATGTGCCTAGTGAGTCCACATAGGGTTAACCTCCCCTTCCCCTTGCCCACACCTTAATTCAGGCCTAGAATGATGCCCTGGAGGTTGGTGCAGCTAAAAAGAAAAGAAAAAGAATAATTTGGTCACTCTCAATAGGACAATGTACCATAAGAAGCAAAAGAAGGTCAGGACATACAAATTTGCACATGGGAAAAAGCCAAACATAAGCTCTACCCCTCATATATGGTCACACCCTGGTTCCTATGGGCCCTAGATGAGGCCCCTCCACATTAATGAACCCATGATTGTCCCAACCCCTGGTGGGTAACAAAATTCCACACCTTAAAGGTGGGTACCTACTACTATATACCATGCATCATGCTCTCATTTCTTGGAGCCTTGAGCACTTACGAAGAAAAATGAATAAAAGGCAAAAGGCATATGAAGAAGGGTGGAAAAGCAAAGGTTGGGGTAGCTTATGTACCATGATTTCTCCCTCCTACACTCATATAGCTACGCGTGGGCGTCCCTCATTATAGCTACCCTTTGTCCCATCACATGTGGCCTAGATCATTCCCTTGAATCCCACTCTATTCCATTATTATGTCACTTACCACCTTCCACTTGATGGATTTACCATGGAAATGTCACCCCCTTTAAGGTTGAAACCACCTAATATGGTCCTTAGCTAACCCCCTTATTGAGCCTGGAGACACTTGTACATGTCAAGGCCCACTATGGAAGGGTATACCACCATGAGGTGCTTCATTGATTCCATGATTTATAAACTCTTTTACTTGATTATTCTAATGATCTATTGTATTGGAAAGCAAGGGGACCTATTGGATCTTATGTAGGATTGTAGGTGGGTTTTCATTTGAGGCTTTGTCTACCTTTACGGGGTCCTAGCCCTCTAGAGGGCCACATGGGAACTTGTAGGATGAGCATTGTGAGACATGGGCCTCCACCATAGAAAATATTAATTCATGAATCCCTAAAATTAATGGTACAAAAACTCACTATTTTGATCATCTTGCCCTCTTGAGAGGCTTATCTTTATGTTATTAAGCTATTTGGTGGGATTTCCACCAAAAGTATCGTTATTATGCACATTATTTTATTTTAGGGGCATTATTAGCCCAAATTATGCCATTAGAATTCATTAGAGATTGTATAAATAGATGAGAGGTGATTCATTCTCTCATCTTCACTTGGATTGGGTTATTTTCTCTTGTGATATTTTCGTTATCCCTTTGGAGGATGAGTTTGGATGTTACGGATGAATTTTGATGTTTGGATATCACTCTCTTTTCTTGCAGCTTCATTATTGGCAAAATTTTATGGTTGTATATGCTCTTTTGTACATGTAAGTGCTCTTTCAATGCCGATTATTGTTATTTACTTTGTCACATGAATGTTGCTGGGATTTTCACTATACAAGTCTAAAATTTACTACTTTTCTATATGAATTAGTGGAAATTGTGATCGTGTATAGAGTTTCATCATGTTATGGGCCATGTGTTGAGTCTTGAAAATGTCATTCATTTCCATTACACTTTCACTATTATGTCCATTATATCACCTCCATTTCACTACTATGTCACCACATTCATCCCACTTTCATTATCATTGGGCCACCTTTATGTTTTTCCAATATTTATTATTTCTAAGCCTTTTAAGTGAATTTGTGGTTAAAAATTAGAAAATAATGTGCATATGCTTATACCTAACAAATGGGTTGAGGTTGTTGACATGTGTAGGTTGAAAGGAGACTTCTAGAAGACCCTTATGTGGCACTCTAAGGCCAAATTCGAATTTGGTTGGAAAGAATCATGGGATCATGAGGATATGTGTCACATCTCCTAATTGTATTGTAACTCTAAAAAGACATGTGTCTTATCAGTTCCTATTTTGATTAGGACTCTAGAGGTAGAGGGAGAGATTCATGGACTATCATTAATGAGATGGCTCTCATCTTTTTGTATAAATAGGAGATCTCTCTCCTTCATTAGTTAGTCTATTTAGCTTAAGCTTTTTAGTCCCTAGTTCTTAAGTTTGTAGTTCTTCCTTGATGGCTTTTGAAAGCTTTGGAGAACTTTGTTGTACTTTGTACTTTTGAAGAATTTGAATAAAGCTTTGATGTTCTCAACATGGAAGGAGATGTGAAGTAGATGTCATGGAGCATATTAGAATGTAAGGTAGAGTAGATTTCATTTTGTAAATATTGCTTTGATTTCATTATGTTATTTGATTGCTTTCAAGTTTGATAGATTAGATTTTTCATTCATGCAATTTTAATTCATGCAAGTGTGTTCAACCGGTTGATTGTAGATTAGTGATGCACATAGCCTTTTAATGACTAATGACATGATAGAATCATCTTGTCCTTCTGCTGAAGCAGCAAGGATACTGGGTCTCATAGTCACTAGCTCATTGTTTGGTTGTTGCATTCTATTTTGATTGTAGGTTAATAATGCACATAGCTTTTTAATGACTAATGACATGACGGAATCATCTTGTCCTTCTGCTGATTTATTTTTTTTGAGTTCTAATTCCAGCATTGTTATTTCTTTCAGTTTTGTTTTGCTCATTTACTTTCATGCAATTTAGATATCATATTACTCAACTTGTTCATGATTGCTTCCCATAAGGTAGATTGAGCTGAAGGGTAAAGGATCAGAAGAGTTGAAGTAGTGTGATTAGTTTCCTTTATGCAATTTAGATATCATATTGCTTAACTTGTTCATGATTGCTTCCCATAAGGTAGATTGAGCTGAAGGGTAAAGGATCAGAAGAATTGAAGTAGTGTGATTAGTTTCCTTTATGCAATTTAGATATCATATTGCTTAACTTGTTCATGATTGCTTCCCATAAGGTAGATTGAGCTGAAGGGTAAAGGATCAGAAGAGTTGAAGTAGTGTGATTAGTTTCCTTTATGCAATTTAGATATCATATTGCTTAACTTGTTCATGATTGCTTCCCATAAGGTAGATTGAGCTGAAGGGTAAAGGATCAGAAGAGTTGAAGTAGTGTGAATTAGTTGCTTTGCTTTCAGTCTTTGAGTTTCTTTAAGTTCAGTTTTTACTTTCTTCAGTTTTCTTTTTATACAGCAGCAAGGATACTGGGTCTCATAGTCACTAGCTCATTGATTGGTTATTGCATTTTATTTTGATTGAAGTAGCTGCATATTTACACTTTTGTTTAAGTACTAATTCCATCAATAACATGTTTTAAGATCTTTTGAAGTGTTAAGTTTTGGAAGTTACCATTAGGGACATAGGCCTTATCTTGAAATATTTATCCATACTTGTCCTTTAAAAGTATTCTTAAGACCTTAGAATAGGATTTCCATTTGCATTAAACACTTTAGAAAACCAACAAGAACAAAACCCCAAAAAAACAACATAAACTATAAAACAACGAAGTAAGAGAAAGGTTAACTAAGCATATATGGTGCACCACACTTCATCAGTTTACGATACCCGGATTGATAATTTATGTAGAGCAATTTAAGACATTAAATTGACTAGACACCATGTATGAATGGGTGAATGTTCCAATAGATAATTTGTGATAAATACATCTCGATAAGTCATCAATTCTTTCAAATCAAAGTATAAAGTCCTTCAAGAAGCTACTCTCATGCCCTAATGCCATGTGAAGTTGTTTTAAGGCTTCCTTGATTGGGTGAACTCTTTCCAATCCATAAATTATCCTTGAATCCATATCTCCCAAAGGACAAGGCACTAATCCTCCATAGGTGATCGCTTGCAATGCTTATTCTTTTCACCTCCCTCTTTTTCAAGGCCTACCCTGCATAGGTCACTGAGGACATCAATTATATCACAATCTAGCCATCCAAACACTTCTACTTTTGGTCCACAACTGCATTGATGTTTTCTCTAAAGGCCATCCAAATTTGAAGCAAATCCTATGGTGGGATCTCAATATATAGAAGGTCGTAGCTAAAGGGCCATTTTTTTTGCCCTAGTTTTCCCTTGGCTAGTGTCCTCATTAAGATAATTAAATTAAAACCTCAAAGAAAATTTCTTCTTTGATGCTCTTCTCCTCCCTAATTAGGTCAAGTCCCTCATTGGGTGATCCAATCCATACCCTTGACCTAATTTTTGGTCCGCTTCATGTTGTGTGATCCCACTTCTTATCAAAGCTAATGCTTCAAAGACCATTTAGAAACCAATTTTCCACGAGGATTTTGAGATTTAGGAATCCTTTTCAAGTCACACCTTCAAACCCTAGCCCCCTAAAATCATCCTATCCATTCCTAGAGATCCTTTCACCTTGCTTCCCAAGCAAGAAAGCCACATATTTGAGCCTCTCTTGTGAATAGGCTTTTGGTATCACCTTTCATCCTATCATTGATATATTCATTATAGTGATCCTTATTATATCAAGTCTCCTCTCATCTATCGAAGTCCATAAATAGTAGGGAGCCTTAGCTTAGGTGACAGTGGGATATTTCTCCATTGTTTCCCCTTGACCTAGTAGTTTCTCTATAGGATATCCTCCTAGGACCCCTGCTAGTTTTAGAGGTAACATTTTTGGTGTCGAGCTCTAGGGAGGAAGTAGGTCTACCCCCCTTTTGAATCATTGATAAATTGATTCATTAACGATAATTTAATACTCCTCTGACAACTCCATTCATTGTCCAAACCCATAGTTCACTTTAAGGTGACAACATTCCTCCTCTAACTAGGTCTGTTACAGGAAGGGGAGAACGAACTTCATCACCTGTTAGAACCACCCTTTTCCCTGAATTTGAAAAGATCAGTGATCTTAACCCAAATAAATGACCAAAATTGAAAGGCATTTGGTTAGTGTATTTTCCCCTTTGAAATTGAGTGATGTCCCCAAACATTTACCTAATAAGTACAATAACTAGTTGCCCAAGTTCAAAGGCGATGCTACCATAAGTTCTCGTGACTTTGTTGAAGAGTTCTATTGGAACATGTCCCCTAGGTTGATATTCGATGAGGATAGGCTCATGATGCTTTTGGATTTGTCTCTTGAATTACAAGTGATGGAATGGCACTTTAGTCTTCCCCCAACATGCATATAAGACTCTGACCAATTTGAGGACATGTTCATGAGAATATGGTCATGTAATGCACAAGGAACCTTCAACATTTAGAAGTTCTATCAAATAACTAGGGGAAGGGAATATATTTGAGAATTCATCCAAAATTTCGATAAGGAAGTTAGGGATATCCCAGACCATTTGAATCCCCCTTATGCTAACATTCTTGACAAATTCATCAAAGTCGTGGGTGGCCACCTAACTTATATGCATTAAGTAAAAATAAACCTTCAACCTTGGTTGAGGCTAAAGAGATAGAAATGGAAGTTGAGGAAAACTTACGAATATCCAAAAGGGATGCTAATGACCCCCCCAAAGCTAAAGCAGAGGTCAAGAAGGAAAAATCCAAATATCAATACGAACAAACCCTTCTGGTACTTCTTAAGAAAATGGAAAAACTAAACGAAGAAATGAATTCACGAGATAGGCTCTACATGAACAAAATCACTACCTTGGAGAGGCCCCAAAAATCTAGCTATATCCCAAAAGGAAAGCATTTCCCTAAGAAACGAAATGAGGAAGACAATCAAGCTCATCGCAAGTTCCCAACACTTTGGCTCCAACTAATGTAGTTGAGAAAGATTCATCTTCCGGATATGAGAAATGTGATAAGGATGAGAGTGATGATGAAGAAGTTGATGAGCAGGCTAACCTTGTAGAATTTGAAGTCATCAACATTTTTCTAAGGGGTTCATATATTCACCCTCCCATTCGTGAGGTCACCATAAAAGAAGAAAAAGAAGAGCCAATCCTTAACGTTGATGATAATGGAAGATTCAAAGGGGTCCAATACTCACGAAAGGATAATAATAAATACCCCATAACCTCCAAGGAACCCAACAAAGATAACTCAATTCCAGAGCAAGTCCCTCCTAAAGAACCTCTCCCTAAAGACCCCCCTAAAAAAGATCCTCCCAAGAAAGCCAATCCCAAAATGGATCATCAAAAGAAAGAGACCATCAAGAAAAGGGATAAAGGAAAAGAGGTCAGACTTGACATTGATCTAGAGACAACTATAGAGAAAATGACTATGCCATTTCCATTAAAGGAGATTGCAAAACTTCCCCAACAACAATGAAAAATCAAGAAATCCTTGGGCTTTGAAGAGGAATAATTACTGAAGACTTGCAAAACATTCACTTTTCATACTTAAACCCAGGACATGAGCCATGCATGCTTACCTTAGCCATAAATGACCTTTTATTACATAACTATATGTAATATTCAGGGGCTTCCACGAATATCATGCCACTAAAAGTCATGAACCAATTAGGTCTTAACATTACTCAACAATATAAAAAAGTGTGTGGTTTTAACTCCAAGCTTGTAGAAGTAGAGGGCCTCATAAAAGATCTTAAGGTTTCTTTCACAATGAACCCATATATATCATTTCTTATGGATTTTTTTGGTTATAGATATCCTTGATGTATGGGGGATGTTTCTATCAAGTAAGTGGGGAGCCACTGTTGGAGGTCATCTCCAAATGGACTTGTCATATGCCACTATCCCGAAAACTAATGGAACCCCTTTAATTATTTATAGAGAGCCTACATACTCTACTCATAAGAAGAGCTTCGGCGTAAATCACATATAGAAAGACCTTTGTCGACGCGTTTCGAACCAACCAGTGTGGCTCATCGTCAGGACAAGTTGAAGAAACAGATCCAGCAATTGCATGTTATATAGTCTGAGCAGAGCCTCCAACGGCTATCCTAGACCAACGGCTAATTTTTGACTTAAGGACCAGGGTCAAAAAGTCAATTTGATAATTTAAGGAAATTAGTTATATTAGGTAACCATACCTTAAATATATATATATATATATATAAATTAAATTTAATGGTATTAATAATTGAAAAAGAATCTTTTGATAATTAAAAATTAAAAGTTATTTTAATTTTAAATGGGATTTAGTTATAAGGAAGACCTTACTTCTAATAAATATAAGGTAAATATTAAAACAAGAGAATTAGTAATAAGTTAAATAAATAAAAATAATTAATTAATAAAATAAATAAATTTAATGAAGAACGTAGCTGAAAAAGGTTAAAGTTAGTTACAAAAAATAAAAAATAAAAATCAATAAATAAATAAATAAATAAATAAAAAAAATTAAATGAAATCAATTAAATTAAATGAAATAAAAATACAAATAAATAAAAAAACAAATAAAATAAAGAAATAAAAATAAAATTTATAAAAAATATAAAATAAACTAAAATAAAAATAAATTAATTAATTAATTAAATTTATTTATTTATTATAATTATTATTATTTATTTATTTTTATTTTATTTTTTAAATTTTTTTTTTTTTAAATACTAACAATAACAAATTAAATTAAATTAAATACATAATTATTTAATTTAATTTAATTTATTATTATTAAATCCTCGTGCGCTTAGGATTTCTGATAAGGAGAGCCTTGATAAGGAGAGATCCCATCTCCTTAATGTCTTTGTGGAGAATGGCTATAGTAGGCGCCTAGGTCAGAAGGCCTTCCTTAAAGCCTCTAGAAATGCGTTAATTAAAAAGGAACTGAAGGAACGCCGACTGGGTGTCCATCTTCCCTATGTCCAAGGAACCACGGACAGGATTGCTCGGATCCTTAAAAGGTATGGTATTCCCTCGACCTTTAGGCCCCTCAACACCATTCGTAATTCCCTTCGATCGGTGAAAGATCCTGTTGACCCGAAGGACATGAAGGGTGTCTACTTGATCCCTTGCTCTTGTGGGACCCCATATATCGGAGAAACAGGGCGCTCCATCCATCAGAGGATTAGCGAGCATGCAGCTGACCTAAGACATGGAAGAACCAAGTCTTCAGCATTAGCAGAGCACGTGGAAAAGACCAATCATCAGGTTTGCATAGAGGAGGCCAAGGTTGCTCAGTTCCATCATCGTAAATTCAGGGAAGCTATTGAGATTGAAAAAAGGCCGAACAATCTCAATAGAGATGACGGCTGGAAGATCAGTAGCTGTTGGATCCCTGCCCTTTCGTCCTAGTCTTTCTTTTATCCTTTCCAGCTTTCTTTATTCCCCCTGGAGCCCTCCTTCCTCCTAGGGTTTATCCTTCCTGCTCTGGGTTTTTTAATGGTCTTTATTCTGGTCCTTTTTTTTCTTTTTTTTATCATTTATTATTTATTTATTTAATTTAATTTAATTTATTATTTATTTAATTTAATTTAATTTATTATTATTAGTATTAAAAATAAATAAATAAATAATATATATATAGATATAAATAAATAAATAATAATAATAATAATTATAATTATAATAAATATATTATAACCTAGCCGTGCTCTGCTTCGCTCTGCGGAGTTGCAACAGAACCTCAGCCGCCATCGATCGACGCAGCTATGAGCGGTCCAGGGGGCGGGGAGGCCGCTCCCACCCCTCCAATCTCATCTGCAGACGCTTTTAGCAGCCTGTTAAAACAGCAAGGGAAGAAACGCAAATCTTCAGAGGCGCCGAAGTTCATTAAGAAACTTGAAGAGATTCCTGAGATTGCTCTTCCAGAGGAACAACCGATCAAAATCGCTCTAGCTCTGGCTGACAGAGGCCTAGTAGGGCAGTTTATGGGCCGCTGGCCATCCACAAAAATCACGGACGAATGGATTCAGAGGAACTGGAGACCTCAGCTAAAAAACAATGTGATCTGTTATGCTGTGGGACGAGGCTACTTCATTTTTGAATTTACAACCAAAGAAGATCGGGATTTGGTGTTCAGAAATGGGCCGTATTTTATGGGAAATCAAGGTCTGTACCTAAATAAATGGAGCCCCGACTTCGATCCCTCCGTAGATGTCCCTAAGGAGGCGCCGGTCTGGGTTCGTCTCCCTAACCTCCCGATACATTGCTGGAGCTATCAATCCCTGCAGAAGATCGGAAATGGGCTGGGTCGTTTCATTGATAAAGCTGACCACAAGGGCCAATATACCTGCGCCAGAATCTGCGTGGAAGTCGATCTGGAAGCCGGTCTGCCCGAAGCGGTCAAGCTCTCAGTAGGAGAATGGTAGCATTATCAGAAGCTGGATTACGAGCAGTTGCCGTTCAAATGCCGAACCTGTCATGAGCATGGACATTTCCAGTGTGACTGCCCAAAAGCTTCAGCAGGGACCGCGGTTGAAGAGGAAGGATGGAAAGAAATTAAAAAGGGAAAGGCTGTCCCAAAACCCCCGGGGCAGAATACCTCTGCGTCGTTGGGGAAACCTCATTCTAACCCAAAGCTCAATGCTGATTTCAAAGATGGCTCCTCCTCAGGAGAACAGGTGGAGACCATGGAGACATAAGAGGAAACTGGAAATAAGTCGAAGCAAGTGAAAGATATTGAAGGCGAATCATCGGCTCCTCCAGTTGATGATGGTCAGCAGGGGAAAGAAGGTAATGAAGAGCATATCAGCCTCGCCTCCGAATCTGAGGAAGACTCTGAAGAGAGAGATTCTGAAACAGATAACTCACAAATCACTCCTATTAAATCGACAAGGGGCCGGAAATCCAAGAAAAAACAGCGTGAGGAAAAAACTTACCTAGATGTCCTCCAAGGTTCTCAAAAAACCCTCAAAGGAATGATGAATACGAGATCTGGGCGCAAGAGTAACAGGGCTCCAAAAGGAGCCTCAATCCCCCAAATCAGTAAATAATGAAATACGTCTCCTGGAACTGTAGAGGATTAGGCAGCAGGTTGAAAGAGGAAGCCGTCAAAGACATAGTGAGAATATATTCGCCTGAAATCCTTCTCATCCAGGAGACTAAGCTGGAGGAACCCCTACTCCTCCAATCCAGTAAAGTATTTTGGCAAAAAGGTCAAGGAAGAGCGGTTAGTGCAAGAGGTGCTTCTGGTGGAATAGCCACCTTCTGGAACAGCACCATTTATGATCTCATTCAAGAAAAAAGCAGTCCCCATTGGCTTTTCACTTAGCTACTTCACAAAGATTCTGGACAACAAGTAAGTATGTTTAATCTATATGCTCCTGTTTTGCCAGGGGAAAAAAAAAATTGCTGGAACTCGCTTCATTCTTTTCTTGAAGAACAAAACCCAGGAAATATTATCATTGCAGGGGATCTGAATGTCACCCTTGCTCTTGATGAGAAAAAGGGAGGCTCCATTGTCAGGGACCCTGCCAGAGAATGGGTTGAAGATATTATGCTGGGCTGGGACCTGGAGGATATAAAACCTACTTCAGGCAAATTCACCTGGTCCAACAAAAGATTAGCCCCAAATCATATAGCTGCCCGCCTGGACAGATTCCTTGTCCATTCATCCTTCCTGACTTGCGGTCTAATGGCCACTTCTAAAATTCTTCCAAATCTCACTTCTGATCACAAGCCCATCCTCCTTGAGCTTTCACTGGATGGTAATTTAGGCCCCATTCCATTCAGGTTCAGCCCTCTGTGGATTCAGCAAGAAGGATTTCAAGATGTAGTCTCGGATGCCTGGAATAGGCCTGTCCATGGTTCCCCTTTCTTTGTGTGGAAAGAGAAAATTAGAGTTTTAAAAAGAAGTCTTAAGGAGTGGGCAAAAAGATTGGAAACACCTACTGCCAAAAGAAAAGAATCTCTCAACAACCTTGTTGCCCATCAAACAGCAATGGAGAATAATCCTGTAACTCAAAATCTCCTTCAAAAAGAAGTCGAGTTGCAAAAAAAGGTTCACAAATCTAGCAGGGAGGAGGAAGAATTTTGGAGACAGAAATCTAGAAATTTATGGTTAAAGTCCGGAGATAGGAACACCAGCTTCTTTCACAAACAAGCCGAAGCCAGAAAGCACTTCAAAACAGTTTCTGAGATACAATACCAAAACACAGTTATAAAGGATTTTGATGGCATTAAGAGAGCTGCTTATTCTTTCTTCAAAGATCTTTATTCGGCTCCTGAAGAAAACCCTATAGATCCCCAGGCCTATCCGATGGATTTAATTCCCAATAGCGTTAAGGATTCGGACAATGTCATGCTGACTGCTCCGATCAGCTTGGACGAAATTAAGCATACTCTGGATTCTATGGAGCCTGACAAAGCCCCAGGCCCTGATGGGTTCACTGTCAGGTTTTTCTTGGCCTGCTGGGCGACAATCAAAAAATATTTATTGAGAATGGTTAGAAAATCCCAGAATTGTGCAAAGCTGGGCGGTGGCATCAATTCGGCATTTCTAGCCTTGATCCCAAAGGAGAAAGGCGCTTCCGACTTTAGCAGATTTAGGCCCATATCATTGTGCAACTCTAGCTACAAGCTGGTCTCCAAAATAATTGCCAACAGGTTAAAGAATATTTTGCCAGCCATCATCCCTGAAAATCAAGGCGGATTCATAAAAGGAAGAAAGATTTTGGACAACATTGTGCTGGTGCAAGAAGCTGTCCATTCAAGTTGCCAAAGAAAAGAGAAAGGTATGGTTATTAAGCTCGATCTGGCTAATGCTTTCGATAGGGTAAGACACGATTTTTTGTTCAATGTAATGAAGAATCTAGGTTTCTCATCCGCCTTCATAAACTGGGTGAATGCCTGTATTGCCTCGCCATGGATCGCACCACTGGTCAATGGCCGCTCAACTGACTTCTTCCAAGCCTCTAGAGGCCTCAGACAAGGCTGTCCCTTGTCTCCTCTCCTTTATGCTATTCAGGCCTCGGTCCTCAGTTTCCAGCTTGATCACAATCAGAAGATTCAAATTCTACCTGGCCTCAGAACGACTCAGAGGGTGAAAGATATCAATCATGCACAGTTCGCAGATGATACATTGCTGCTTGGAGGAGCCAGCCTAATCTCTGCCAGATCCTTCAAGAAGGAGCTGGACATTTACAAATCACTCTCAGGAAGCAAAATTAACTATCGGAAATGCTCAATCTATGGCTGGAACTGCACGATCAAGGAGCTGTCTGACATTGCAAGGCTTTTAGAAATGGATGGAATTCGTAATTGGGAGTCTTTTAAATATCTCGAGATCCCAATCTTCAAAACCAAACCCAAAATTGCCCATTGGATGCCGCTGCTCAATAAGTTAAAGAACAGAATCCAAGCTTGGGGAGCCTCATGGCTGAATAATGCAGGGAAAGTCATCCTGATGAAGTCAGTCCTTATAAGTATGCCGCATTACCAAAACTCAGTTCTCCTCGCCCCCAAATCCTTTCTCAGCAAAATGGACAGTTTGTTGAGAAGATTTCTATGGGAAGGTGGGAACAACAACGACAGAAGGATCCATTTAGTGAACTGGGAGATCATCAAGAAGCCACTTCTGGAAGGCGGCCTCCATCTGCGCAACTTGGCTGTTCAAAACCTTGCTTTGGGATCCAAGATCTTGTGGAATTTAGTTTCCGGTAAAACTAGTTGGAGCAAAAGAGTCATCTGGAAGAAATACTACCAAGGACAGCGCTTGAGATGCCTGGATAAGCCTCCAAGAACCATAAAAGGATCTCCGATCTTCAATCTCTGCAGTCATGCTATGGAGCAGTTCAGCAAGCATCTTTACTGGATCCCTGGTAATGGGAGAAAAATTAATATCTGGGAAGATTCAATTCTGGGAGACCAACCATTGATTCAAGTGGAGGGGCTTGCGAATATCAGACCTTGGCTTCAGTCCTCCAAATTGCACACCTTGTGGGACATTTCCACCTGGAAGAAATATCCTGATAGGCTTTGGGATTGTTGGAATTTGGGAGAGATTCCTCATATGTTGCAGGGGGAAGCTTCACTTCTGCTGGATCTGCTTCAAGGCAAGTCTCCCTCAAAGGCCACCTCTAAAGACAAAAGAGGCTGGGGCTCCCTCTCAGGCTCTTACACAGCTGCCGAAGGTTACAAAAGTATTCTGGCTGTCCCTTATGCTCCTCCTAACCCAGCTATATGGAAATTTATATGGGATTTCCCCTCTCTCCCCAAAATTGACTTTTTCTGTTGGACTGTTGCGCACAATAGCATTCTCACCAGAGATAATTTGAGAAGAAGAGGGATGGAAGGGCCCTCCAGATGCCCCCTTTGTTTGGCTGCTGAAGAGAATGTCAATCATCTGCTGTTGCTTTGCCCTTTTGCTCAGGTAGTATGGAGGGGAGTTCTGAGGTTAGACCATGCAAATTTTGTTCTACCTGAAAGCATCTCTAATCTATTCCGAACCTGGGTCATTCTACCTCCCTTTTGCCTTAAAAAAAAAAGTCTCCTCAAAATAACCTGGATGTGGATCCCTAAGTTTATAGTCTGGAAGCTGTGGTTGGAGAGAAATAATAGGATTTTCAGAGGAGAAAGCTGCAATCCTACACGGGTAATTTCTAAAATCAAAGCTCTGCTAGGCGAGGCTGTGGAAGTCAATTCTACTTCCAGGAATGAAATGAAGTTGGTCAAAGAAGAGGAGCAATGGCTCCAAGAACTGGTACCGAATCTGAACGAAAGATCCACTCCTTCTGCTCCTATCCATGCCAACTGGGAGATCAGACTGGAGGAACAGGAGTTTATAAAGTGGAGATCAACCTTAGATGAATATTGTTTGTTCTTCGATGGGGCTTCTAAAGGAAACCCTGGGGCGGCAGGCAGCGGTGGGGTTCTTTTGAAACCTGGAGGATCAACAGAATTGCGATTCCATTGGGGACTGGGCACAGAATCTAACAATAGAGCAGAGGCTCTAGCACTGTGGCAAGGGCTGATCCTGGCGATTAATCGAAACATCCTCTCTCTCTGTGTATTTGGAGACTCTAGGCTCATCATCCAGGCAATGTTCTCTCATAAGACTCCTCATCAGGTCCATTTAGCCACTGTCATCAAAAAAATTCAACTCTTACTGCCCAAGTTCAGGAAAATCTCCTTCTATCACATTTTAAGGGGGCTCAATTCTCAAGCAGATATGGAGGCCAATCTTGGCTCCCTCTGCAACCGAAGAACACTGGTGGTCAATTCGAGGGAATCCTTCTGTCCTATTCCATAAGGTTCATGCTATTTGATCCGCTGCTACTTTCTGTTCCAATGGTTACTTCGCTGCTCTGCCCTCCTCTGCTTCTCGGGTCCCTCCCTCAGGGTATTTCAAATCTTTATATCGACTTGATTTCAGGCCGCTCTCAGACAACCCTCTTATCAATATCCCTTTCTTCTTTCAGAATTCCTCTTGCGGATTCAAATCTCCTCTAAAACCATCTCAGATCTTGACCAGAACCTACCCTGATCTCTCAACCGAACACTGATTTCCCCTCATATCTGAACTCCATCAAAGCTAATCATTCCCTAAAGGAGGCATTCGTTCGGTAGTTTCAAGAAATGCATTTTGTCCGATGAAGATCCTCATGCCATCTGTATATCCTCCAAAGAAATCGAAGTTTCACTTAAGCTCGGTTCTCCATTGTTAGCTGGTTCAGTGTTTGTCCAAAGAAGTCCGTCGACCTCGGCCGTTACTGCGATCATAGCCGGACAGATCCTTCATCTATGCGGATTCTTCTTTTATCGAAACATCCAATGCCTCTGTATTGAATCGCCTGTTGCGTTTTTTCCTGGTCTCAGCGTTATTTTGACAGAACAGTTTATGAATTCTCTCCTTCTGACAAGCTGAAATGTAAATGCTAGCGGCAGGCAATTTGCCGCCATAAATAAAATCTATAACCGTTAAAGTCAAAAAAAAAAATTAATTATAATAAATAAATAAATTTAATTTATTTATTTTTATTTTAGTTTATTTTATATTTTTTATAAATTTTATTTTTGTTTATTCATTTTATTTGTATTTTTATTTATTTTATTTTTATTTCATTTAATTGATTTTATTTTATTTTATTTTATTTATTTATTTATTTTTTATTTATTTATTAATTTATTTATTTATTAATTTATTTATTGATTTTTATTTTTTATTTTTTGTAACTAACTTTAACCTTCTTCAGCTACGTTCTTCATTAAATTTATTTATTTTATTAATTAATTATTTTTATTTATTTAACTTATTACTAATCTCTCGTTCTAATATTTACCTTATATTTATTAGAAGTAAGGTCTTCCTTATAACTAAATCCCATTTAAAATTAAAATAACTTTTAATTTTTAATTATCAAAAGATTCTTTTTCAATTATTAATACCATTAAATTTAATATATATATATATATATATATATATATATATATATATATATATATATATATATATATATATATATATATATATATATATATATATAGATATATATATATATATATATATATATATATATATATATATATATATATATATATATATATATATATATATATATATATATATATCTATATATATATATATATATATATATATATTTAAGGTATGGTTACCTAATATAACTAATTTCCTTAAATTATCAAATTGACTTTTTGACCCTGGTCCTTAAGTAAAAAATTAGCCGTTGGTCTAGGATAGCCGTTGGAGGCTTTGCTCAGACTATATAACATGCAATTGCTGGATCTGTTTCTTCAACTTGTCCTGACGATGAGCCACACTGGTTGGTTCGAAACGCATCGACAAAGGTCTTTCTATATGTGATTTACACCGAAGCTCTTCTTATAACTATGATGGATCACAGAAGCCTCAATTCAACAATACTCTACTCATGTTTTAAAGCCAGGATCAATCCCATACTATAAGAGACATTATATTGAGAAGCCTTCTCCCCTTCTCCCTTCACAAGATTTATGTATTCTCATGCGACCAAATCACAAAGAAAACAAAAGGTGGAAGGTTAAAATGGAATACAAGGTCGTGGATGTGGTCTTGGTAGATAAAAATCAAATTCCTGTCAAGATTCATAGGAAATTTGGGGAGTATTATTACTATATTTCCAAACTCAACGACCAGCTTTGGCCACAACTAGTCAAGTTAAGTTATATCACCCCCTTCCTTGATACTTGACATTGTATTATATGCATGTGTAGGGTAGGGTGCATTGCATGCTTATTTTTTCACTATAACTAACATCATATGGAATTTATTATTGTAGATTAGTTGCATTTATATTAAATTTTCTAATTTTTACTTTCCTATTGATTTTTACAACCTAATACTAAGCATGGGTGATCATAAGACATCGCAAAAACATGTTTCCCTATGTGCTTGGTCTTTGATATGTGCAGGTAATAGTTCTATGGTACCAAGAGATTGTTGGTGTTCTAATGACCTTCCCTTCAAGTAGTTTCATGCACCTCTCTGAGATCTCATGTCCCAATTGGACCCATATGTCACCCACCACATATGGGTAGTGTATATAGGAGAAATTTTTTCTCCTAGATGGTCATCAGCTGGAAGCCAGTAGCCACTTGCAGCCACCAGATAGATCGATGTGCAATTTTCTTCGCCACCTGAGCTAGCCATGTGGTCCCTCACCCACATGTTATGAATGTATGTTTTAAGGTGGCCTCTCGACCCCGAAGGTATGAATTTTCATTGGTTTAGTTGAGTAATTTGTTTACTTTTCATGGAAATCTTTGGGAATGGATTTATGGGGGGATTCGGTGGAAAGAGTGGGCTAGGTCTATGCTTTTGTCTCTTCTAGCCAATTTGGTGTTTAGCCTTGTATCCTAGTCCTGTGTGATCTCCTTTGCTGACCACTAGATTTAGGGTTTGCACTAAATGAGAAATATCGAATTTGGTTATGTGGTCCCGCTTCCTGACATCATATACATAACCCCTTTCCACTCATTTTGACCCCATTCATCATTTATCCCATCCGGGTGCACATAGGGTCAGCCTCCCCTTCCCCTTTCCCACACCTTGGGTAGGGCATGGAATAATTCCCTTGAGGTTGATGCAGCTAAAAAGAAAATAAAAAGAATAATTTGGCTACTTTAAACAAGAAAATGTACCACAATATGCAAAAGATGCCCCCCTTGCAACCACCAAATAACTCGATGTGTCATTTTCTCCACCACATAAGCCAAGCATGTGTTCCCTCACCCATTTGTTATGAATGTATGTTTGAAGGTGGGCCTCCTGACCCCGAAGATATGACTTTTCATTAGTTTAGTTGATTAATTTTGTTTACTTTTCATGGACACTTTTGGGAACGGATTGGTGGGGGGATTCAATAGAAAGAGTGGGCTAGGTCTATGTTCTTGTCTCTTCTACCCTATTTGGTGTTTAGCCTTGTATTATAGTCCCGTGTGATCTCCTTCACTGGCCACTAGCTTTAGGGTTGGCACTACATGAAAAATCTCAATTTTGGTTGCATGGTCTCGCTTCCCGACACCATATGCATCCCCCCTTTCCACTCATTTTGACCCCATTTATCATTTATCCCATATGGGTCCACATGTGCCTATTGGGTCCACATAGGGTTAGCTTTCCCTTCCCCTTACCCACACCTTGGTTCGGGCCTGGAACGATGCCCCGGAGGTTGATGCAGCTAAAAAGAAAAGAAAAAGCATAATTTTACCAATCTCAATAGTAAAATGTACCACAAGATGAAAAATATGGTCGGGACATACAAATTTATCACGTGGGCAAAAGCCAAACATAAGCTCTACCCCTCATATATGGCCATCACCCTAGTTCCTATGGGCTCTAAATGAGCCCTCTCCACATTAAGGAACCCATGATTGTCCCAAAACCTGGTGGAAAACTAAATTTCCCACCTTAAAGTGGGGTGCCTACTGCTATATACCACACATCATGCTCCCATCTCCTAGAGCCCTAAGCAGTTACGAAGAAAAATCAATAAAAGGCAAAAGGCATATGAATAAGGGTGGAAAACCAAAGTTTGGAGTAACTCATGTACCACGATTTATCCCTCCTACACTCATATGCCCATGTGTGGTCTTCCATCATTATAGCTACCCTTTGTCTCATCACATGTGGCCTAGACCATTCCCTTGACCCCCACTTCGTTCCATTATTATGTCACTTGCCACCTTCCACTTGATGGATGTACCATGGAAATGTCACCCCCTTTAAAGGTTGAAACCACCTAATAGGATGCTTGTCTAATCCCCTTATTGAGCTTGGAGTGATCCAGGTGGCTCTAGAGACACACACAGGACAAAGAGGGCTTATGGAAGCTCAAAAATTAAAGTGATCAGAAAGCTTTCAAACTAGGACCACATTGTAGATCTTGTTGTACTGATCGCAGCGATGCAAATGGTTCGTCAATCCAAGATTGTATGAGGGAGAACAGGCCAGTCAAAGTTTTGGTCAAAGTTGGACTTTGGGTTAGGTTCAAGTGTCCTACAATTTGACCAAAACATCACTCCCAAAAATGGGCGAATGTGTTGGATCGTTAATTTGTCAAATATCGCCTATATTAGACAAATTCGAAAAAAAGGTGTTTGTTTAAAAAAATAAAATATATATATATATATATATATATATATATATATATATATCTATATATATATATATATATATATATATATATTATGGGGTGGTGGGCCACCAACCTTACCACCCCCCCAACGACCAACATAACAAAATTTAAAAACAATGGTCGACGGGCCATGAACCCCGCTGGCCCCAACCTTCATAAAAAAAAATAATATTAAAAGTGGTTCGATGGGCCATGACCCTCGTTGACCCTCCCAAACTCCAACCATATATATAACTATCTACGGGGTGGACGGGCCACCTCTGGTGGACCCGACCCACAGCCCAACCACAACCATACATTAAAATAAATGCCAAAGTCGATGGGAGTTGAACCCACGGCCAGTGGGCCCGCCCACGTGGTAGCCCCATATGGTGGCATACACCAACCCAAAACATTAATGCAAAAAACTTAACGCACCTCGTTTAATACCAGATGTGAACTGTTATAATCGCAACCCTCCAACGATCACAAACCGCGCCCAAATAAAACTTTTACATGTGGGTTTTGTGGGGAGGCAGGATTTGATCCTCCAACCTCCCACTAGCAAATTGCCAAGTTTACCAACAAGCCACAATGGTTTCTTTAGAAACTCCGCCCACGATTTTATACATAAACCCATTTTTTTTATCAGTGTGGGGAGGCGGATTTCAGAACGGGGGAACGGAACCCCGTTATGCAGAGCGGAATGGAGACCAAGGGCACAACACAGAAACTGAGACTAAATTTTTTAATTGTTTTGCAGGTGGAACCATGATTCTGGAAAAACACAGGCGAAACCATGATTGATCCAAATTCTGAGGAGGGCGTAATTTTCTCAGTGTCCAAATTGGATAAATTTTATGTCTATCCTACACCTCTCAACGACATGAACCTGATGGCGCAGTCAGAATTTGATCTGAGAAGAAAAACTTCAGATGACCTGGAGGAGGGAATCTTTGAGGAATCTAGGGGAATCTAAAAGATTCCTTAAGCCCCAGAGTTTCACTTTCTCAGAATTTAGAAATTTGATAGACAATTTTACACTATTCAACGCTACAAATCTGATGGTGCATTTAGATTTTCCATTGATAATTTCATTGTTCAACCACTTTTCAAAGTGGAGTGCAGATGTCAGCATTCAATGTGCGAGCAGTTATTCCATGAGATTCGACGCCACGAGATTGATGGTATGACTAGCTTCAACAGTTTGACATCCTTTTCTTTAGATGGCCCCAGGATGTGAGGTATATGCAGTGTGTTCATGTACTTCTTTTTGCTATGAGATGCATTGTGTTGCACAGATCCTTGTTTGATGCTTGATGTGGGATCTTGTTTCTTACTTGTTTCATGATCCCTTCTTGATGTGACACAGAATCATTTGTGGGATGTACTTTTTTTCATCATTCATCATGTTTTATTTGAGATCCCTTTGTCGTTATGTTGATGGGATACTCATGGGTAGCCATGTATGTTTGCATTGAGATCCCTTTTATGCCATGTTGGTGGGATCATGCATGAGTTTATGTCATACTGATAGGAGTCCTTTTTGAATGAGAGTCCCCACAACGTAACATATCTTGGAGCCACTCCTGCGTGAGGGAATTTCCTTATATGATAGTGATGCCACTACCTATGTACATCATCACTCTTCCTAGCACTTAATGTAGCAGCCTACACCATCTTGACACTGGGGCCCGGAGACGTAGTCCCTCCTGGATGAACTCCGTTATCAACGTCATGTTATTTTATGTTACTGATGATTGTCATGTTCCTTCTTCTTTACAACATGCATATATGTTCCTTTATGCTATTTTAAAATGCAATTCTAATCACATCACAAAAATAAAATATCTTGGTTAAATTCGGGAGTTGAATCAACTTGGATCAAGTTTGGTATCATAGTTGTCTTTGCATGGATGTGAATTGCAAGCATGAACAATGGAACATGCAGTGATAGAGGATGAAAAAGCGATGTACGAGACCATGCTCAAAATTTCCCAAAGGGTGGAAATAATGTATGAAGCTCCACAAAAAGAGACAGAGGAAAAGGAGCGATTGCAGCTTCAGTTGCAAGCCACAAAAGAGGCCCTATTAGACCTAAAGCACAACAAACAGAATCTTCAAACAGAGAACGCTAAATTTAATATGCTTCTACATGAAGAGAAAGTGGAAAAAAAAAGTTTGCTACAACAACTGCAAGCTAAGGATGAGGCCTTGGCAAAGCTGCAGCGTCACCCATGTGAGGTAAGAAGTAATTCTCTAAATTCATGTATGTGTCCTAATGATGAGTTCGTTTTTTTTTAAAATCATAACACAGGAATTGGCTCCAAACTGTTGAAGAAAATGGGTTATGAAGGAAAAGGCTTGGGCATTAATATCCAAAGCATTGTCAACCCCATCAAAGTAGAAGAATTACCCCATCAAGCAGGACTTGGGTATGTCAGAAAGGAAGTTGGAGAATGCACTGAGACAGCTAGCGAGCCAACAACAACAGATGACAAGGAGCCCTCATCAATTCTTTCCAAATCGACACAGGAGGTAAAAGATGTTGATTTCCTTTCAATTTCGTCTTCACATAGTATGATTTCTATTGGAGATGTGGAGATCCCAATTACAGGGACAAACATGAGGCTCCTTACCAGGATGAGATACAAGGAGGAAAAACTTGGTGTTAATAACCAAGGCATAATTCAACCATTGGAGGTTGTGCAGAGACCTCGATTTGCAAGCTTGGGATACAACGAAGGAGAATTCTCAAAGGTGTCAGATTCTTCTGAGATATCATCGAAATCGTTGAGGAAAGAGAATTATGGGAACACATCCCCATCATCCCATGGCAGTGTCCATTGCAAGGAAAGAACTGTGGCAAGATCTCATCACCATAATGACATCAAAGGCAAAAAGGAAAGGTATAACCACTCTCGACATTCGAATGCTCATTTCAATTATAATCATGTTGTTAAATATGAACGTAAAATTTCATGGAATAAAAAAAATATCCCTTTTGTGGATTACATAACCATACATTTTCTAAGTGTTGGAAAAGAATAGCAGCACCCAAAAGGAGGAGGCATGAAAGACCCTCTCAACAACAGGTAAAGAAACATGTTAAGCAGGTCTGGAGGAAGAAGATGTATTTCAGTCATTTCAACAGAGGTGGCCATCAAAAAGCCACTTGTTGGAGGCTCCATCCAGAGTAGCGCCTTAAAGACAAAGTGTCGGTGCATGAACCAGGTGAAACAATTGTTCTACAAGCAAAATCAACATAGGGGGGTGACCCAATCACAGCGATAAGTGAAAAATGGTTTCTAGATATGTTAGCTTGTCATGGTCATGCTTTTGTAAATCATTTGTTGCATTTTAAAATGTAAAACTGATGATGTGTTTTCCATCACTTGTTAAGCAACAATGATGTCTCGTCTTATTTTGAGTTGCGTGTTAAACTGTGAAATTGATGTCGTGTTTCCGTCACTTGTCAAAGCAAAAATAGTGTTTGGCCTTATCTTTGTAAATCATGTGTTGCAGTGATGATGTGTATGATATGTTGGCCTTGTTTTCGTAGCTGGGGGATTGTTTCCATTTCGATGTAAACTTGACCACCGAGTATGTGTTATAAACTCATGGTAAGTGTGGGATGCTTGGGTCATTAGCTGGTCATGAAATTCAAGCATGTAATTTTCAAAAAGATGTACTACAGGTTGCAAAGGTTGCAGGTGTCGGCTCATCGCGTAAGGCTCTAAAGAACAAAGGTGAAGGAAATAGAAACGAGACCTTTACAGGACGCTTGTGATGCAGACAAGGTACAAAGAAGTTGTAGAATATTTTTCATGCTTTTGGAGGACCAAAAGCTCCTCATTGGGGAGGATTGATCCAGGTGGCCCTAGAGACACACACAAGACAAAGAGGGCTTATGGAAGCTCAAAAATCAAAGTGATCATAATGCTTTCGAACTAGGACCAGAGCGTATATCTTGTCGTCTTGATCGCAGCAGTGTAAATGGTTCGTCAATCCAAGCTCGTATGAGGGAGAACAAGCCAGTAAAATTTTTGGTCAAAGTTGGACTGTGGGCCAAGTTTAAGTGTCCTACAATTTGACCGAAACCTAGCTCCCAAAAATGGGTGAATTTGTTGGATTGTTAATTTGTCTAATATCCCCTAAATTAGACAAATTTGAAAAAAAGGTGTTTTTTTTAAAAAATAAAAAAATATTATGGGTTGGCAGGCCACCAACCCGCCACCCCCCCAACAACCAACGTAACAAAATTTTTTAAAAATCACTGACGAGCTATGAACCCTTTGGCCCCAACCGTCATAAAAAAAATTAATATTAAAATTGGGTCGACGGGCCGTGACCCCTGTCGACCCTCCCAAACTCCAACCATATATATAACTATCTACAGGGTGGGCGAGACACCTCTAGTGGACCCAACCCACACCCCAACCACAACCGTACGCTAAACCAAATTCCGGAGCCGATGGGAGATGAATAGCCCCTCCCACGTGACAACCCCATATGGTGGCATACACCAACCAACACTAACCCAAAACATTAATGCAAAAAACTTAACAGGCCCCATTTAATAGCACATGCGAACGGTTACAACCGCAACCCTCCAATGGTCACAAAACGTGCCGAAATAAAACTTTTATATGTGGGTTTTGTGGGGAGGTGGGATTAGATCCACCGAACTCCCACTAACAAATTGCCAAGTTTGCCAACAGGCCACAACAATTTCTTTAGAAACTCTGCCTACGATTTTATACATAAACCCATTTTTTTATCAGTGCGGGGAGGCGGATTTGAGAACGGGGGAACGAAACCCCATTATGCAGAGTGGAACGGAGACCAAGGGCACAACACAGAAACTGATATTGAGTTTTTTAATTGTTTTATAGGTGGAACCATGATTCTGGAAAAACACAGGTGGAACCATGATTGAGCCAAATTCTCAAGACGACGGAATTTTCCCAGTGTCCAAATTGGACAAATTTTATGTCTATCCTACACCTCTCAGCAACACGAACCTAATGATGCAATAAAAATTTTTATTTGAGCATCAGATATTTAGAAGACCTAGAGGAGGGAATCTTTGAGGAATCTAGGGGGAATCTAAAAGATTCCTTAAGCCCCAGATTTTCACTTTCTCAGAATTCAGAAATTTGACAGACAATTTTACACTATTCGACACCAAAAATCTGATGGTGCATTCAAATTTTCCATTTGATCATTTCATTGTTTAGCCACTTTTCAAAGTGGAGTGCAGATGTCAGCATTCAATGTGCGAGCAATCATTCCATGAGATTCGACGCCGCGAGATTGATGGTACGACCAACTTCAGTAGTTTGACATCCTTTTCTTTAGATGGCCCCAGGATGTGAGGTATATTCAATGTGTTCATGTACTTCATTTTGCTATGAGATGCATTGTGTTGCACAGATCCTTGTTTGATGCTTGATGTGGGATCTTGTTTCTTACTTGTTTCATAATTCCTGCTTGATGTGATGCGGAATCATTTGTGGGATGTACTTTTTGTCATAATTCGTCATGTTTTGTTTGAGATCCCTTTGTCGTTATGTTGATGGGATACTCATGTGTAGCCATGTATGTTTGCATTGAGATCCCTTTTATGCCATGTTGGAGAGATGCTCATTATCATCATGCATGAGTTTATGCCATACTGATAGGAGTCCTTTTTGAATGAGAGTTCCCGTAGCAGAACATCTCTTAGAGCCACTTCTACGTGAGGGAATTTCCTTGTATGATAGCGACGTCACCACCTATGTACATCATCACTCTTTCCAGCACTTAATGTAGTGGCCCACACCATCTTGACACTAGGGCCCGAAGATGTAGTCCCTCCTGGACAAACTCTGTTATCAACGTCTTGTTATTTTATGTTGCTGATGATTATCATGTTCCTTCTTCTTTACAGCATGCATATCTATTCCTTTATGCTATTTTAAAATGCAATGCTAATCACATCATGAAAGTAAAAGATCTTGGTTAAATCCGGGAGTTGAGTCAACTCAGATCAATTTTGGTATCAGAGCGGTGTTTGAGTGGATGTGAATTGCAAGCATGAACAATGGAACGTGCAGCAATAGAGGATGAAAAAGCGATGTACGAGACCATGCTCAAAATTTCCCAAAGGGTGGAAATAATGTATGAAGCTCTACAAAAAGAGACTGCGGAAAAGGAGCGATTGCAACTTTAGTTGCGAGCCACAGAAGAGGCCTTGGAAGAACTGAAGCACAACAAACAAAATCTTCAAATAGAGAATGCTGAATTGAAGATGATTCTACATGAAGAGAAAGAGGAAAAACAAAGTTTTCTACAATAGCTGCAAGCTAAGGACAAGGCCTTGGAAAAGCTACAGCGTGACCCATGTGAGGTAAAAGGTAATTCTCTAAATTCATGTATGTGTCTTGATGATGATTTCGCTATTTTTGAAAATCATACCATAGGAATTGGCTCCAAACTGTTGAAGAAAATGGGTTATGAAGGAAAAGGCTTGGGCATTAATGGCCAAGACATTATCAACCCCATCAAAGTAGAAGAATTTGTTGGAAATAATACTGAGAGGGGGGTGAATCAGTATTATCAAGTCAAATATTCCTTTTTCAAAATCAAATGATATACGCTACTTCAGTTAATTAAACCCATGTATATACACAACTATGCAGAAGGAAACCCACGTATACAATGCAAACTTTTAAATGACTTTATCTTCCTGATGTTGATTATTAATATGTGTTTGAGAATCAAATAACCAGTAACTAGAAACAGTAAAACAGAGCAGAAAGACAATCGCACACAAGAACACAAGATATAAGGTGGAAACCCAATGTGGGTGAAAACCACCTGCTGCAATTCGTCTCTATCTTCTCTTTAATTAGAAACTTCTTTTTACAATTGTACTGGTGCAGTCCTTTACCAGTACGCACGCTGCAACCTGCAGAGAGCTACAACTCTCTCTCATTTTCCAGCTTCTTCTGGAAGGGAGCTACAACCCCCTTAGCTCTTGCACTAGCTAAGATACTAGTACATAGGTGTTGGCCTACAAAAGGCTACAACCTTCTCTTTCTTTCAGGGACCACGTTTCATGAATTTTCAGACTGGATCCACAAATAGCATCAATCAAACATCAAGAATTTCTGCATCAACCAATCACCTTTTCACCAATCAAAACTAAATCAAAATAACCACTTTTTTGACGACTGTACCCAGATCACAGTAACAGTAACCACACACCAAATCTAAACCCAGAACACTGCAGCAATAAACAGAAGCAGCAAAATCACAACTCAAAATATATACGCTACTTTAATAGCCTGAAACCTGCGTGCATATGCTTCTTCGTATGGAACAACCTGCGTATACGATGTTTTACTTCACTGAGCCAGCGTGTATACGCACCTTCACTTCACTGAACCTGCGTACAGATCTATAAAGGATAATTCGCTCTTTCAAATATTCAAACACTAATTCACCTAGGTCATCCGTTTTATAGATCAAGCAAGCGCCACATATAACAGATAAAAATCATACAAAAATACTATCATTCAAGCTTAAGGATTATGATCCATCAATAGAACTTATCCATCTCTTTGCGCTAAGGTTCCTCCTTCATTCAGATCCAGATCTGCACCATAACCCAATTACCAGTATTCCAGAACTAGCACTCTATCAGATATTCAATAACAATTCAGATGATCCCTTGCCACATGATCTCCTTCCTCTTTTATAGTTTTAGGCCTTCCACAATACCATGGTCCAAAACCATAATAAACCAATACCACGGACCCAATACTTGGGATCAACATGTCTGACAAGGTACCATGGTCCAAAACCATAAGTTCAAATACCAAGGACCAACTACCACAGACCAAAGGTAAGTTCTCCAACATATACGCACTTTTCCTTGCATGAAAGTTCGTGTATACGCACACGCACCTTTGAAACAACTAACCCACGTGTATATGCGTCTTCGTCTAGATGAACTTGCATATATGTCTTTTCCTTCATTCTGAAAGCCTGAACTGAGATCTGTTACCAAAGAGAGTTGCCATCAAGGACAACACCTGTGCCATAGCTCCAAACCTGTGCCATAATGCCAACAGAATTACCCCATTAGGTAGGACTTAGGTATGTTAGGAAGGAAGTTGGAGAATGCGTCAAGATAGCTAGCGAACCAACAACAACAGATGATGAGGAGCCCTCATCAGTTCTTTCCAAATCAACAAAGGAGGTAAAAGATTTTGATTTCCTTTCAGTTTCATCTTCACATAGTATGATTTCTATTGGAGATGTGGAGATCCCAATTATAGAGACAAACATGAGGCTCCTTACCAAGATGAGATGCAAGGAGTAAAAACTTGGTGTTAATAACCAAGGCATAACTCAACCATTGGAGGTTGTGTAGAGACCTCTATTTGCAAGCTTGGGATACACCGAAGGAGAATTCTTGAAGGTGTCAAATTCTTTCCAGATATCATCGAAATTGTCGAGGAAAGAGAATGATGGGAACACATCCCATCATCCCATGGCAGTGTCCATTGCAAGGAAAGATCTAAGGCAAGATCTCATCGCCATAATGACATCAAAGACAACACGGAAATGTTAACCACTCCCAACATTTGAATGTTCATTTCAATTATAATCATGTTGTTAAATATGGACATAAATCATGGAATCAAAAAAAAAATGTACCTTTTGTGGATTACATAACCATACATTTTCTAAGTGTTGGTAAAGAATAGCAGCACCCAAAAGGAGGAGGCATGAAAGACCCTCTCAAAAACAAGTAAAGAAACATGTTAAGTAGGTATGGAGGAAGAAGATGTATTCCAATCATTGCAACAGAGGTGGCCATCAAAGAGCCACTTGTTGGAGGCTCCATCCAGAGCAGTGCCTTAAAGACAAAGTGTCCGTGCATGAACTAGGTGAAACAATTGTTCGACAAGCAAAACCAACACAGGGGGGTGACGCATTCACAACGATAAGTGAAAAATGGTTTCTAGATATGTTAGCTTGTCATGGTCGTGCTTTTGTAAATCATTTGTTGCATTTTAAAATGTAATAGTGATGATGTGTTTTCCATCACTTGTTAAGCAACAATGATGTTTGGTCTTATTTTGAGTTGTTGTTATGAAACTAGCTCACAAAAAGATAGAAAAGAAAGATAAACGCCTTAGAATTCAGCCTCTTCGAGGGGGAAACCTCCTTTACATTACACAAATGAACAATTCTTGGATGATACAAATGACAAGACCTCCTTTCTATGTATAGGAGTCTGAGGGGTCATAATATAATCAGAGTCGACATAACAATAATAATGTAAGGGAACAATAATAACAATAGTGGGCTTCTATGGGGCACAATAATAACAATATGGGGACTACATGGGCACAACAATATAATAAGGGGGTTGTACTAATAACAATAAGTGGTTACACTAGTAGTATAGGGACCTAACATGTCCCTCTCCTTCAAAAAGTGTTGTCCTCAATGCTTGAGTAGTTCTTGATGATTCTGTATAAATTCTTGTCCTCCCATGTGGAATATTCAGCGAGTAAGTTCTTCCACTTGATGATATACTCTGAAATTGATCGATTTTGTAGCTGTCGGGTTCTTGTTTCTGTGATTGCTCCAGGTTCCAATATGATTTTTCCTTCCTCTTCAAGTTCTGGTATTATTGTTTGAATTGGGATATTCTGCAACTTTTGAATGAGTGGCAACACTTCTTTGTCCTTCTTCCATTCATCCCTTGCTTCATTTATCCAATCTGATTGGATAATAGAAATAGCATAAAACAATGCTTCCACATCTTTATCCTTTCTTGAGAGTGCATCTGCAACAAAAAATTTCTTCCCTTTTCTGTAGATGATGTCAAAGTCATAACCCAACATATTTAGGAAACCAGCTCGCAAAAAGATACAAAAGAAAGATAAACGCCTTAGATTCAGCCTCTTCGAGGGGGAAACCTCCTTTACATTACACAAATGAACAATTCTTGGCTGATACAAATGACAAGACCTCCTTTCTATATATAGGAATCTAAGGGGTCATAATATAATCAGAGCCGACATAACAATAATAATGTAAGGGCACAATAATAACAATAGTGGGCTTCTATGGGGCACAATAATAACAATATGGGGACTACATGGGCACAACAATATAATAAGGGGGTTGTACTAATAACAATAAGGGGTTACGCTAGTAGTATAGGGACCTAACAGTTGCACGATAAACTGTGAAAGTGATGTCGTGTTTCCATCACTTGTCAAAGCAAAATTAGTGTTTGGCCTTATCTTTGTAAATCATGTGTTGCAGTGATGATGTGTTTTCCATCACTTGTTGGAGCAACAATGATATGTTGGCCTTGTTTTCGTAGCTGGGGGGTTGTTTCCATTTCGATGTAAACTTGACCACCGAGTATGTGTTATAAACTCATGGTAAGTGTGGGATGCTTGGGTCATTAGTTGGTCATGAAAGCCAAGCATGTAATTTGCAAAAACAATGTACTACAGGTTGTAGAGGTTGCAGGTGTAGGCTCATCGCTTGAGGCTCCAAAGAACAAAGGTGAAGGAAATAGAAGCAAGACCTTTTCAGGACGCTTGTGATGCAGACAAGGTACAGAGAAGTTGTAGATTATTTTTCATTCTTTTGGAGGACCAAAAGCTCCTCAGTGGGGAGGATTGATCCAGGTGGCTCCAAAGACACACACAAGACAAAGGGGGCTTATGGAAGCTCAAAAATCAAAGTGATCAGAATGCTTTCAAACTAGGACCAGAGCATAGATCTTTTCGTCCTAATCACAGCGGTGTAAATGGTTCATCAATACAAGCTCGTATGAGGGAGAACAATCTAGTTAAACTTTTGGTCAAAGTTGGACTGTGGGCCAGGTTTAAGTGTCCTACAATTTGACTAAAACCTAGCTCCCAAAAATGGGCGAATTTGTTGGATCATTAATTTTTCTAATATCCCCTATATTAGACAAATTTGAAAAAATGGTGTTTGTTTAAAAAAATAAAAAATATTATGGGGTGGCAGGCCACCAACCCCGCTAGCCCCCCAATGACCAACGTAACAAATTTTTTAAAAAATGGCTGACTGGCCATGAACCCCGCCGGCCCCAACCGTCATAAAAAATAATAATATTAAAAGTGGGTCGATGGGCCATGACCCCCACCGACCCTCCCAAACTCCAACCATATATATAACTATCTACAGGGTGGGTGGGCCACCTTTGGTGGACCCGAACCACACCCCAACCACAACCATATGTTAAACCAAATGCCAGAGCAGGTGGGAGATGAACCCACAGCCAGTGGGCCCGCCGGCCCCGCCCACGCAACAACCCCATATGGTGGCATGCACCAACCAACACCAACCCAAAACATTAATGTAAAAAACTTAACGTGCCCCATTTAATACCACATGTGAACGGTTACAACCGCAACCCTCCAATGGTCACAAACCGCACCAAAATAAAAAATTTATATGTGGGTTTTGTGGGGAGGCGAGATTAGATCCACCGACCTCCCACTAACAAATTGTCAAGTTTGCCAACAGGGCACAATAGTTTCTTTAGAAACTCCTTCCATGATTTTATACATAAACCCATTTTTTTATCAATGCGGGGAAGAAGATTTGAGAACAGGGGAACGAAACCCCATTACGCAAAGTGGAACGGAGACCAAGGGCACGGCACGAAAACCGAGACTGAATTTTTTAATTGTTTTGCAGGTGGAACCATGATTGAGCCAAATTCTCAAGAGGGAGGAATTTTACCAGTGTCCAAATTGGACAAATTTTATGTCTATCCTACACCTCTTAGCAACACGAACCTGATGGTGCAGTAAAAAAATTTATCTGAGCATTAGATCTTTAGAAGACCCAGAAGAGGGAATCTTTGAGGAATCTAGGGGGAATTTGAAATATTCCTTAAGCCCCAGATTTTCACTTTCTCAGAATTCAAAAATTTGACAGACAATTTTACACTATTTGATGCCACAAATATGATGGTGCATTCAGATTTTCCATTTGATCATTTCATTGTTCAGCCACTTTTCAAAGTGGAGTGCAGATGTCAGCATTCAATGTGCGAGTAGTCATTCCATGAGATTTGACGCTGGGAGATTGATGGTACGACCAACTTCAGCGGTTTGACATCATTTTCTTTAGATGGCCCCAAGATGTGAGGTATATGCAGTGTGTTCATGTACTTATTTTTCTATGAGATGCATTGTGTTGCACAGATCCGTGTTTGATGCTTGATGTGGGATCTTGTTTCTTACTTGTTTCATGATTCCTGCTTGATGTGATGCGGAATCATTTGTGGGTTGTACTTTTTGTCATGATTCGTCATGTTTCGTTTGAGATCCCTTTATCGTTATGTTGATGGGATACTCATGTGTAGCCATGTATGTTTGCATTTAGATCCCTTTTATGCCATGTTGGCAGGATGCTCATTATTATCATGCATGAGTTTATGTCATACTGATAGGAGTCTTTTTTGAATGAGAATTCCCACAGTGGAACATCTCTTGGAGCCACTCCTGCGTGAGGGCATTTCCTTGTATGATAGAGACGTCACCACCTATGTCCATCATCACTCTTTGCAGCACTTAATGCAGTGGCCTACACTATCTTAACACCGGGGCTCAAAGACGTAGTCCCTCCTGGACGAACTCCGTTATCAACGCCTTGTTATTTTATATTGCTGATGACTATCATGTTCCTTCTTCTTTACAGCATGAATATTTGTTCCTTTATGCTATTTTAAAATGCAATTCTAATCACATCATGAAAGTAAAAGATCTTGGTTAAATTCGGGAATTGAGTCAACTCAGATCATGCAGACACTTGTACATGCTAGATCCCACTATAGAAGGGCATGCCACCATGAAGTTCCTCATTGATTCCATGATTTGTAAACTCTTTTACTCGATTATTATAATGATTTTTTGTATTGGAAGGCAAGGGGAAGCATTGGATCTTATGCAAGATTGTAGGTGGATTTTTATTTTGGGCTTGGTCACCCTTTATAGGGTCCTAGCCTTCCAGAGGGACACATGGGAACTTGTAGGGTGATATTTGAGAGCCATGGGCCTCCACCATAGTAGCGATTACTTCATGGATCACCAACATCAATCATTGATTAATCATGTTCCACCTTTTGGATTAGGATGATGCACCTTGTTCACTATTCCCATTCGGTTCCATATATTCTAAACAGATGTTCCAGGGCCCAAAGGACGTGTCCCATTGCATAGGGAGAGCTTATGCCATCATCTTATCCCTTATAGATGGTCTTCAAGAATTTTTGATCCGCTTGGAGACCCATGAGGTTCTCCTTGTGCCCCCACGCCCACTTAGAAGCACCATAGGTTCTTGCTTGGAAAACAAGGGGCCAACCCCTTGTCCACTATGTTTTCAATCCAGTAAACCCCTATCAATTCCATTCTATGAAAAAATAATAAGGTTCAATTTACTTATTGGGTGGGGAGGCTTATGGTCGAGCCTGCTTGTGCATTCTCTTATCATGACACACATTGGACTTCAATTGGTCTTCTCAATGGCCTAATGACTCACTATGTTTATCATCTTTCCCACTTGAGAGGCTTATCTTTATATTATTGAGCTATTTGGTAGGCTTGTCACCAAAATTATTGTTATTATGCACATTATTTTATTTTAGGGGCATTATTAGCCCAAATCAAGCCATTTGAATGCATTAGAGATTGTATAAATAGATGAGAGGTGATTCATTCTCTCATCATCACTTGGATTGGGTTATTTTCTCTCGTGATATTTTCGTTATCACTTTTGGAGGATGAGTTTGGACGTTATGGATTAATTTTGATGTTTGGATATCACCCTCTTGTCTTGGAGCTTCTTTATTGGCATAATTTGATGATTGGATATATTGTTCTGTACAATTGTTCTTTTCAGGGAGGAAGCAAGTCTATCTCCCTTGTGAATGATTGAGGAATTGATTCATTAACGATAATTCAATATTCTTCTGATGACTCCATTCATTTTCCAAACCCCTAGTTTACTTGAAGGTAATAACATTCCTCCTATAACTAGGGTTGTTGCAACAAGGGGAGAACGAACTCCATCACCTGTTAGAACTGTCGTTCTCCCTAAATATGAAAAGGTCAGTGATCATACCCCAAAGATGGAAATTGGTTCTAGCACTAAACCAAAACAAGACCACCCAAAAATGAACAAAATTGAAAGGCATTTCGTTAGTGTCTTTTCCCCTTTGAAATTGAGTGATGACCCCAAACCTTTACCTAAGAAATACAATAACGAGTTGACGAAGTTCAAAGGAAATGGTACCATAAGTGCATGTGACTTTATTGAAGAGTGTTGGGTCGCTTAAATACCATCTTTTTACCAACCTTTCACTTATCTTTGCCATACCCTTACATTAAACTATTTTCATGATTACATCGGGTTTAGACCTATTATTTTCCAATGCAAATGTTTTAGTGTTTTTGAATGAACTTATGATTAAATTTTGGAAAAATAACATGTTTTCACTTATATATGGAAGTGGGATAAGTTTCATGATGTTTTTAGGTGTATTTGAAGACTTCAACAAAGTCATATTTGACCATCAAGCCTCAAATTCGAATTTCTTCTTCAACCCCTTGAAGTTTTGATGAATATTTGGGAGATTCCTTCAAGCATACTTTATGGAGAAGAATCATGGAACTTTTGATAAGATTTCTTATCAAAGATATTAGATATTTGTGAGAGGATTTGTAGAGATGTTACTTGCTAAGTGTTAGCACATGGTTGTAACCACATGAGACATTTTTGGATTTAAGAGAGATTTGTGGATTTCAAATATTTGTTAGGTATCTCAATTTTATGTATAAATATGAGTGCTTCCTCCATTCCAAGAGTATGACTCTTGGAGCATGTATCCAACTTATGATGGAATAGAATAAAGCTTAATTTTACATAAATTTCCATTCTATAGTTTTAGATGTAAATTTCTCTAATAATTTAGATTTTGGAATTGATCTCTTTTTAGTGACTAGTTTGAGTGAGGAAGGACAATCCAAATCTCCAAGTTGGAGCCTCTTCCTCGTGAACTAAGAATTGGACTGAAGTCTCTTTCTATGCATTCATCTTTTATTTCTTTCTTAAATCAATTATTTCGTAAATCAGTTGTTATTATTTATGGTTTGTTTGGTTTTAGTTGAAAAAGAATCAAAGGAAGGACAACCAGGATCTCTATATATAGAGCCTCTTCTGTGTTGATTCTGTTTCAGTTAAAATCATTATTTTCTTTCTTATCCATATATATCAAGTTTTTATGGATTTATGGAATAGTTTTTCACTTTGATCTTAGGAGAATTGAGCTCACTTTGATTTTATTTCATTATGACCATTTTTTCTTATCTTAAAGACAAATTCCTACTCTTGAATATATTTTGTTGGCATCATCACAAGCTTACAAGTATCCCTGGTTAATAATTTAATGAAACCAATTTAACCAATTGAATTTTCCAACGAAGATTTATATTGGAACATGTCTCCTAGGTTGAGATTCGATGAGGATAGGCTCATGATGGTTTTCACTTTGTCTCTTGAAGGAAAAGTGAGGGAATGGTACCTTAGTCTTCCCCCAACACGCATAGAAGTCTCTAACCAATTTGAGGACATGTTCATGATAAGATGGTCATGTAATGCACAAGGAACCTTCAACATTGAGAATTTCTATCAAATAACTAGGGGAAGGGAAGACATCTGAGAATTCATCCAAAAATTTGATAAGGTAGTTAGGGATATCCCTAAACATTTGAAGCCCCCTAATGCTAACATTCTCGAAAAATTCATTAAAGTTGTGGGTGGCCACCTAACTTATGCATTAAGGGACAAGAAACCTTCAACCTTGGCTGAAGCTAAAGAGATAATAATGGAAGTTGAGTAAAACTGACGAATCTCCAAAATGGATGCTAATGAACACCCTAAAGCTAAGTCAGAGGTCAAGAAGGAAAAATCCAAAGATCAACACGAAGAAACCGTCCTGGTACTTCTCAAGAAAATGGAAAATCTCAACGAAGAAATGAATTCATGACATAGGCTCTACATGAACAAACTCACTTCATTGGAAAGGGCCCAAAATTCTAGCTATATCCCAAAAGGAAATCCTTTCCCTAGGAAGCAAAATGAGGAAGACAAGCCGAGCTCATCGCAAATTCCCAATACTTTTGATCCAACTATTACAATTGAGAAAAATTCATCTTCCAAAGATGAGAAAAGTGATGAGGGTGAGAGTGATGATGAAGAAGTTAATGAGTAGGCTAATCTTGTAGAATCTGAATCTTTCAAAATTTTCTAGGGGGTTCATATTTTCACCCTCTCATTAGTGAGGTCACTGATGAGCCTCAGTATTGCAACAAGAATGTTGTGACTCCCACGACTACCAACTTTAATTAGCAACTCGAGGTTTGTAAAAACTTAAAAGGTATCGACACTATATGTGCAACATACAATATGTCCTTCCTTTGCTCTCATGATGTAATGGAGTGCATGTAATGAAATAAAATCCTAACTAGTTGCAGAAATGGAAATGCTCGAAATGGAAACCTTAACCTATTCCAAGAAAGAAAATACAAGGAAGGAAAAACTATTCTAATTGCATAAAGTAAATATCATTAACCAAAAATCAATCATTATATTTCAAAGAGTTTAGATCCATTGACAGAGTTCATTGGATGTGGCAATCAAGAAAATCATTATTGTATTATCTAATTCATAAATTTGTCCATTAACCCAAATCACTGAGATGTTTTGCTTGGGTAAAAAGGCAAGTCCTAAGTGGTGTTTATTCCTCATAAACCATTTATTTAGAACCTAGGTGTCATGATTCAACCCTAAGGGATGAAAACCAATATTTTTGAGCAAATATGGGCAAATATATACATGCTAGAAGAGTGCTACAAGAAACTACATGATGCTACAGGATGCTATAGGAAGTTATAATTCATCGAATGACAAAGAAAATCAAATCCAAATTGGATGGGAAAATTTTTTTTTTATTGACTAGGATGTATTAGGTCTCCATTCCAAGTGAAATACCCCTATTAACCCATGCTAAAAAAATAACAAAAAATTACTAGTATAAAATCTAGAAATTCAAGAACTAGTGAGCTAGTAAATCTCTCAAATGCCTAACCTAATCAAGTTCAAATGCAATGGGGATATTTTTTTTATTAACTAGAATGATTTTTTATTTAATGCAAGTGGAATTAAATCGATTGAATCTCGTTGTATGTTCTAAAAAATACCAAAAAATTATTGTTATTTGCCACAAGGGACTTCCAGACATTTGGATTGGGGAATAAGCAAACTAATATAAGTAGCTCAATGGTTACTATGAACTTACAAATTTGTTCCAAGTATGAAATGATGCTTGTTATCCTACAAAATAACTTACTTCAACCATTTAACCAAATCCTACAACAAGAAATCATTAATACTAAATGCAAAAATAGAAAAAGATAAGAACAAGAGATGTATGTGAATAAGAAGTGAAAGGAAGAAAATTAAATAATACAAAAGGGATTTAAGGCTCTTGGGATGGCCAAGCCCAAGGAAAATCAGAGTCCTATGAAGGATACCAAGATTTAGAAGTTGAACATGGCACCAATCTTCATTATTTCCATCAATACAATTACATCCTTGAAAGAAATGAAAGTGGCGCTGCAAAAATACGAGTTCTCTCCACAATACGACTAATAAAAATCAACCCCTAGAGGAAAATTTGACTTAGTGTTTATACAAAATGATTATGAATCATTCCCATGAAAAGATGAATTTTTCCCCTCCAAAATCCCTCAAATAGTGGATGTGGTTCCCAACACTAGGAATCTGCATTAAATGACAGGGAACACATTCCTAGATTTTCTCAATCAATAGAGCTCCAGAATTTGTGTAATAATTTCAGAATATCTTTTTGATTTATTATCCAATATTGACCCTTCTGTAGTAGGGAGCAAGTCCCTAAATTATCTCCTCCTCCAAATATCCATAATCTGCCCAATATTCTCATAATATTCTACAAAAATAAATAATATTAGGAAGAAATATGCAATTATCCATAAACTTTCCTAATGAACATATTAAAGCTAAAAAACATTATTAAGTATAGAATGAGAGGTTTAATATAGCCTTCATGATCCCAAGAAAGGTTAGATGAGCCTTAATTTATATCTAATTTGGAGGCCCATCATACCCCCTGTTGAAATTGTTGCTCAACCTCTGAGCAACCTATTCATATTGATCACGTTGTTGTTCTTCATGTATGTTGACATGTTTCATGCTTTGTTTTCTCGTCTATTTGATGCTCTTTCTGTTGCTCTTCTTGCTACTGCATTTTTCTATCTCATTTTCCCAAGGAAGCCCTACTGTAGGTTAAGGCTACATCTTTCCCTTAGGTGGTTCTTCAACTGTAATGAGCTGCACACAACCTAAATTGTATAGAAACTAATTTTTTCATGTCAAGAGGTGGTGGGTACACCTTTTATTTATTTATTTATTTTCTTTTTCATTTTCATTTTTTCCATTATCGTTTCTCTTTTTTTCAACTTTTCTCTATTTTTTATTGCATGCAAAATAAACTTGAAGTGCTTTGAGTTAACTGGGTTGGCCCTCACCTACCCCTTCGAACTCCCTATCTTCCATCACAACTAAATGGTTGCATCCCAATTTCTCAAGTCCTTTTCACTTTTGTCTTTTCCTCTCCCCCATGTGCAGGTGTCTTCGTGGAAAAGTGAAGTTAATTGCTAGATAAGGCCGAGGTTGCTCTGCTACTAATCTTGGCTATAAAAACCTTTTCCTTCATACACTTGCAATGTTTTTCAAGCTAAAATAAGTTCGTAAGAAATGTTTAAAGGATTTCATACTTGAGCCCTACCCTTGATGTGTTTTTGTAGGTGATATTGAGGCTGCTGATATGAATGTTGAAGTTTCCTTTGGTGGTCCTGAAGATGCTGCTAATGATCTTGAAGTTGCATGTGATAATATGTTGGAGGTCCTATTGCTGATAGGCTTGAATATGGAGGTCTCCTAGGTTTTTGTTGTTGTTGTTGTTGTTGTTAGGGTCCTATAATTTTTATAGGGTCACTTGATTATAGATGATGATTATTATATTTGAGAAGTTGTAAATAATATTTCATTGTGCAAATTATTTCCAAGAAGGGGAAAAGTATGAAGTTCAGGGAGACTTTTGCATATAGAGTTAAGTTCAGATCATGGTACATGTGTTCCCATCAGTAAGTTCTCAGACGAAGCTTTCCAACGATATACGTGGTGCTTCAAACAGACATCCGCATCAAAAGAAAGATCAAGTTGAAGTTTGCACCAAAAAGCAAAGAAGAAGGCCTAAGTTGAAATTATTTATTTTGAATTATTAAAATTAATTAAAAATAATAATAATAAATAAATCAAAACTCTAAAACATGAAAACCAATTTATCAGCAAAATATAAAGGTCAAAGCCTATGGCCCACCCCACACTCATGCATTAATTTTCGCCAATGTTAAAGGGGAGATGTGTGCAAATGAAAATCAAGGGTTATTAAAAGATTTCAGACCCCCTAGACATTTAACCAAAGGGGGTTCCAAAAAGTGGTTTTCACTTTTACTAGGTTTTACATGTTTCCCTTTATTTCAGACCCCTTCTAAAAACCTCTTACTACCTACCCCCTTTGAAAACCATTAATTATATTGTTTTGACTTTTATAAAATGTGGCCAAATGGAATTTCATATGATTATGGAATAAATGCTATGCGGTGGGAAGCTGAGTAAAAGAGATGAGGTGAAACAAGATTTTAAAGGAAATGATAAAAATAAATTCATGGGTGCAAGAAAATAAATGCATGAGAGAAAATAAAAGGGAATTTTTGCAATCATATGTTTATGAAACTAATGTACAAGTGAGGAAAAATGAGCTTCATGTAAATGATTTTTACGGATAGGAGGATAAGTAAAATAAGACTTACAAATGTAAAAAGAATTTACAGGTATATGGTGAAATTGATTTACAGGTGCAGGTGAAATAACACATGGTTTTGGAAATCCATTCAAAGATTTAGGCGTAAAAGGAACAGGGGTAGGTAAAAGGAGAAACATGACATGGTTTTTGAAAACAAAAGATGGGTTTCAAAGTCCATGGGAAGAGAAACAATACATAGATTTGAAAACATGATGGATTTATAAATCATTCTAATAAATACTTTGAATTTTGATTTATGAATTTCCTTTAAATATTTGGAAATATTAATTTAAATATATTATTTAAATCCAAATATTTTGTGACAAAACAAAGTATTCAAAAGATGATGAACAAGGCTGCATAATCAGTCATCAGATCTTTGTAACGACATCAACAATCACAATAGTGCCAACAACTTCAGTTGTTTCAAATTTCCTATATTTTGGTTCTATTTTTGTAATAAGTTTGAAGATATTTTTTGTAATTACTTCTAGATATTTTCCACTCAAAGTTTTTTGTAATAATTTTTATAAATACTTCATAATTTGAAGTAATAGGGGTTGAGATTTGTTCGAACAACAAGACTAGTATTGTAAGGCTGCTCACGGAGCAACCATTGATCAAATTTTCAGTAATATGGTGCCATCATTGCAGGGTTCTTGTGTCATTTTCATTGGTGAAGTGCATTTCTCCTTGTTAATTTGTTTACTCTCTACTATACATATGTTATTCCTAAGATCTAAATTTTTAGTAATACGGTGCCATCATTGCAGGGTTCTTGTGTCATTTTCATTGGTGAAGTGCATTTCTCCTTGTTAATTTGTTTACTCTCTACTATACATATGTTATTCCTAAGATCTAAATTATTCAATAGAAATTTGAAGAACAGAATTTGTTTTGATGTACACTATGATTCTGGCTTTGAATAATTTCTATTTTTTCTACTGAAAATTAAAAACAGAATTCTTAATTGCTCTACTTTTAATTGGATTGTTGAATCTTTTTCTTCACCTCCATGCCATAGATTTTATAGGATCTAATGAACTTGCCTACCCTTCCTTGTAATTTTAGCCTGTTAACTCTATATTTAATCAATCTAAACCTGTGACTCCATTGCCCAATGGCCTAATTTCCACTATCTAAACCCTGCAACACAAAAACCCAAATCCGAAATTGATAGCTAGCCTAATATATTCAATCAAACAAAGCTAAATTATAAAGAGAGATCCCTCTCTGAAGTTGGTAGGGCTAGATCCCAGCTACCAAAGTGTTTTGTGGTTACCTCTGCAATTATTTCTCAGCCTTATTAAATTACAGAGTGATAACATAGTGGTGACCATACTGGGGAAGAACAGTTTAATCTTCCTCAGGAAAGAGTATCAAGTTTTAGATCTGGTTGTTGATAGTGGACAATAGTCAGACATATGAAGGCTAAATCATTCACCTGGTGACTCCAAATAGTTTCAAGTTGAGCTAAAGACTCCACTGGCAGTAGAATCCAGAAATCAAGATGAGTTCTCAATCTAGAAGGTATGCACCTATGAATCGAGATCATATTCTAGGATTTCCAAATCGAATGCCTTGCATAGAATGGCAAACTTATTTACCAAAATTCAAGGATCAGGAAAAAGAGGATGTTTCTCTTCACTTGGTCAAGTTTCACATGCATGTACGTAGGCTAAAAATTCATTTTCCTGAAGACTGCCTGATGAAGATGTTCATGGCAACTTTGGAGGGAAATGCAAGATCTTGGTATGAAAATTTTCCTACTACTAGTATATGTTCTTTAAAGAATTTTCATACTATTTTTTATGAGGAATACAAAGAAGATTATCCATATTTGTTGCTGGTTCAAAATTGTTGTGATCATTTTGAAAGTTTTATTCAATATTTGGAAGGTTACTATGAAGATGATCAGTTCATGGATGAAGAGATACTAGAAGCTTTGGATGAAAATCATTTTCAACATCATGAACAGAAAGTAGAAGCTAGTTGTCATAATAATCATGAAAATTCTCAGACATTAGTTTCTTCCTTGGTTGTTGATGAAATAAGACAACATGTTATTGGAAGTCATGTTCCTTCACCTGAATTTGATGAAAGTTTGCAGCTATCTTGCCATCTTGTGTGTGACCAAGTTAGTGATGAGGGTAGGCAATCAACTCTTTCTACTTTTCATTCATTTTATGACTCAATCATTAAAAGGGAAGAGGTTATCTCAAATCCTTTTGAAGATCAAGATGAAATTACTGTAGAATTGAATAAAGGGTCATTTTTAGACAACCCTATTGCACATGATATTGTTGTTATATTTGATCAGATTCAAGAACATTCAGAGTGCTTGCCTATTGTAAATGGAAAGGATGATAAACTGACTATTGTTTTTTCATTTGAAAATGATCATAAGTTTTATAATGATCACTTTGATAAAATAGAACAAGAAACATTTTTTCTTGGTTCTTTTGAATATCAAAATGACATTTCCATCGAAATACATGATGAGCCATTTTCAAATTTTCCTCAAACATGTCAGGCAGTTGTTTCATCTAAATATGTTCAAGAGTATACAACACATCTTCGCATTGTGGATGATGAGAGTAAAAAACAGTTTACTACCATTCTATTCGAAGGGGATCAGTTTCAACACATAGACAAACTAGTAGTTTGGAATGAGGTTTGCTTTCCTGCTTTAAATCATCCAGAAGATCTTATGTTGCATGTTTTCCATGATCCTTTGGTCAGTTTATTGCAGTCATCAGTGAAGGTAGAATTTGCTTGGTTCATCAATACAGGTATTGGATCCAGATGGAAGTTTGAGTTGCTATTCTTTGAGTTTTTCTTTTTCTTTGAAGACAATGTGAGTAGGGGGCAATCGAGCAACCACTTGCTTGATTGGCTGCATTGGCACTTTTCTATCACTTAATTCAGCAGTTGATATTAGTTATTAGAGTGAGTAGGTGTGATGAATAAGCTCCACTCTTTGAGCATTATTTTTAGTTTCAGATAGTAGTACAACTTTCAGTTTAGTGTTTATTTCAGATTTCAATGTGCAGAATGGTTTTGATTTCAGTTTGAAGATTTTCAGTTACAAAGGTTTTATAACAGAGTAGGTTGCAAATTTGGGATCAACCCAATGGATTAGTCTACTAGTCTATGGTGTTCCTGGCACCTCACAGGGAGGATGCCATCCCCATTGGAGCCTATGTTAGGGTCCTATAATTTTTATAGGGTCACTTGATTATAGTTGATGATTATTATATTTGAGATGTTGTAAATAATATTTCATCCTGCAAATTTATTTCCAAGAAGGGACACAGTATGAAGTTCAGGGAGATTTTTGCATATAAATTTCATTTCATATCATGTTACATGTGTTCCCATCAGTAAGTGCTCATAAGAACCTTTCCACCGATATACCTGGTGCTTCAAACCAACATTCACATCAAAAGAAAGATCAAGTTGAAATCTGCACCAGAAATCAAAGAAGAAGACCTAAGTTAGAAATTATTTCTTTTGAATTATTAGAATTAATTAAAAATAATAATAATAAATAAATCAAAACTCTAAAACATGAAAACCAATTTATCATACGTGAGCAAAATACAAAAGTCAAAATATATGGCCCAGCCAGTACTCTCATGCATTGATTTTCCCCAATGTCAAAGGCCTCGAGATGTGTGCAAATGAAAATCATTAATTATATTGTTTTGATTTTTATAAAATGTGGCTGGAATGGAATTTCATATGATTATGGAATAAATGCTATGCGATGGTAAGCTGAGTGAAGAGATGAGGTGAAATGAGATTTTAAACTAATTCACGGATGGAAAGCAAAGGAGTTAAATGATTTTACAACTACATCTAAAAAGAAATTCATGGGTGCAAGAAAATAAATTCATGAGAGAAGATAAAAGGGAAATTTTGCAAGAAACGTGAGCTTCATGTAAATGAGTTTTACGATAGGAGGATAAGTAAAATAAGACCTACAAATGTAAAAAGAATTTATAGGTATATGATGAAATTGATTTATAGTTGTAGGTGAAACAACACATGGTTTTGGAAATCCATCCAAAGATTTATAGGAGTAAAAGGAAATTTACAAGGGAAGGTAAAAGGAGAAACAGGACATGATTTTTGAAAACAACACATAGGTTTCAAAATCCATGGGAAGAGAAACATTACATGGATTTGAAAACATGGTGGATTTATAAATACTTTGAATTTTAAATTATGAATTTCGTTTAAATATTTGGAAATATTAATTTAAATATATTATTTAGATCCAAATATTTTGTGACAAGACAAAGTATTCAAAAGATGATGAACAAGGCAACGCACAATCAGTCATCAGATCTCCAGAAGGACATCAATAACGTGCTACTATTTTTCAGTTCTAGTCATCAACAACCATCCTTACAATATTGTCAACAGCTTCAATAGTTTTAGATTTCCTAGATTTTGGTTCTATTTTTGTAATAAGTTTGAAGATATTTTTTGTAATTAATTCTAGATATTTTCCACTCAAATACTTTTTATAAATACTTCATAATTTGAAGTAATAGGGGTTGAGATTTGTTTGAAGAACAAGACTAGGATTCTTGTGTCATTTTCGTTGGTGAAGTGCATTTCTCCTTGTTAATTTATTTACTCTCTATTATACATATGCTATTCCTAAGATCTGAATTATTCAATAGAAAATTGAAGAACATAATTTGTTTTGATGTACACTATGATTCTGGCTTTGAATAATTTCTATGTTTTCTACTGAAAATTAAAACAAAGTTCTTAATTGCTATATTGCTTTTAATTGGATCGCTAAATCTTTTTCTTCTCCTCCATGCCATAGATTTTAAAGGATCCAATGAACTTGTCTACCATGACCTGTAAGTTTATCCTTTAAACTTTGCTTTTGATTAATCTAAACCTGTGACTCCATTGTCCAATGGGCTAATTTCCACTATCTCAACCCTACAACACAAAAACCCAAATCTGAAATTGATAGCTAGCCTAATATATTCAATCAAACAAAGCTAAATTATAAAGAGAGATCCGTCTTTGAAGCTGGCAGGGCTAGATCCTAGCTTCCAAAGTGGTTTTGTGGTTACCTCTGCAATTATTTCCCAACCTTATTAAATTACAAAGTGATAACAACTACTTCACATCTTTGGCTAAAATGTTGTTGTTGATCTTCATAACATGATGATTTCATAGGTGTTGAATTCTTTTGTTTGTTGATGCATAGGTCTTCATAGCATGATGTTTTTAATGACTGATGTAATATTTTTTTTGTGCAGAACTCTTTCTGGCATTCAATCTATTGTTGTTGGAGTTGATGGATGCCAGCCCACATTCTAAACCCCTGTCTTCCAGCTTCCATGAGCAAGTTGTCTTAGTCAAATCTGACCTTCTTGGAATGTTGGGCTTGGCCATGGGTGATGTTCACCTTCCCCACACTTTTCACAACTATCATACACCCTTCAAACACTTCAGCTCACCATTATTTTCCTCCAAAACCCCTTAGCCAACTTCCTGTAGCAGTTCAGGACACCATGTAGCAGTACTCGAAATCATGTAGCAACATCTTGTAGTAAACCTGTAGCAGAAATTTTTTTCCCATATCTCCCAAATGGTATACTGGATTGACCTGAATTTTTTGAGCATGTTGCATCATTCGTATGCACCTCCCCATAAAAAAATATTGGTCAATGGATGCACAAATCTCGAGAAAAATTAAAAATGGTTGTAGGTGACGGGGGTCGATTTCTCGAAAATTGTGTAGTGGAATTTTCTAAAATTGCTTGGGCATGTTATCAACATCCATATACATCTCCCTATGAAACAACTTGGAAAATGGATGCACGAATATTGAGAAAATTTAAAATTTGTTTTAGGTGATGGAGGTCAATTTCTCGAAAAGTGTGTACCAAAATTTGTTGAAATAGCTTGGGCATGTTATTGTCATCCATATGTATCTCCGCCTGAAACAGCTTGGCAAATGGATGCCCTATTTTCAAGATATGCCAAAAATAATTTTATGCACTGTGTATTTACTTCCTATAGCAAAACATAGCCTTCCTATATCATTTTAGGACAACAAGGAAAATGAGTGGTAAAAGCTTGGGAATGATGATTTGATGGTGGAAATAGATGAGGGTGATGGATTAGCATGGCCTCGGTCCTTCTTAGCATCTAAGAAAAGGAGGAGAAATTCCAAGTTTGACTTCCTTTGACTAGGCTTTTGATCAACTTTTATTTTGGTGGCTAGCTTGTTTTTGTTGCTTGCAAAGGTTAGAGAGCGCCTGCATTCATGAGATAGAGATACATGGAGCAAAGATTTTTTATTATTTTTTTCTTTTTTTCTTCTAGGCCTACTAGTCAACTCAATGAGGTTTTCAACTAGTAGGTCTGTCTAGCTACCTCAAAGGAGGTTTTCACCTATGATATTTTCTTTTTCTCTTTTTTCTCTTTTTTCCCAACCTATTGACCGCCTCATGGAGGTTTTCAATCAATGAGCCAATCTTATGCACCTCAAAGGAGGTTTCACCTGAGATTTTATTTTTTTCTATTATTTTCCATTTTGTTTTATTTTTTTTACCCTACTCTACTTGAAAAACAAAATCTATTTCAAGTATAATAATACTTCCAATTTAGTCATGTGCACATCAAGATGACAGATAAACTGATGTGTAGGCTTGAAATATATGTTTTGACATGTACCTAAATTTCAGAGACCGAATGCTTTGATTGAGATGATATCAGGAATTGTTAAAGAAGATTTTATGGTTGCAACTTACTGATTCTCTAGAACTATATTTCAATATATTTTTGATGCCTCTAGTCCACTTGTTGATTTGTATCATCTTGGATGTCTTCTTCTTCCATGAAATTTAGATCTTCTTATTTTTGTTGATTATTCACTTGAACACATAGAAGATCTAATGGTGAACATGAGGGAACTTTCTCAATCTCTGATTCTGATATCTTCTCTTCATCAAGTGCAACCCATTATCCTTTGGTCTTCTCATTTGAATCTTATTCTTCTAGATGTGGTCCTTCAATGACATCAATAGAATCTCTTTTTTGCAATACCTTTCCTGGTCTAAAATGAGTACCATTTATATCAAGAGGAGATGTTTGGAAGCGTTGTGCTTCAGCATTGTAAGTGGGCTGAGCTACTTCCTTATGTGGGTTGGGAAATGGTGGTACAGATAGTTGAGTGGGAGTGGATATTTGAGATGGATGTGGTTGGGGTTGTGGTTGTGGTGGAGGTGGATGGTACAAATAACATGGAGTTGGGTATGGAGGATATTGAGGAAAATATTGAGGGTATTGTGGATGGCTTCCATAAGTTCCTTTTCAACCTTGTTGCCAAGATTGGTCTTGGGGTTGAGATGGCCAAGGTTTCCAAGGAAAGGGTGTGTTCCAATTACTTTGAGATGGATGTGCATAAGCTTGAAATTGTGAATTAGGCTCTTGCATCATATCAAGTTGAATAGGTTTCCATGTTCCTCTTGGAGCTATATAACATAGCTGCATTGATAATTGACTTGCTCCATTTTCCTTTTGGTAAAATTCCTTCAACCTTGGTAATAAGGGTCAATATTTAACATCATGTGATTCTACATGGAAAACAAAAATATCAGCATCTTGTTTTTTCTCATTTTATATTCTTAACATTTCAATGTCACCGGAAACAATATCAAATTTTGAGTGTTTAATAAGTAACCATAAGATCTACAAACAGTTTCAAATTCAAAGAGAAAGGTTTATGGATCCTTTGACCTCATAACATGGAAGTTTGGAAGAAAAGGTGTAGGGATGTTCTTCATATGCACACTGATCTCAGTATCTTGAATGGAAAATCCAATGGATATTCTTTATTGTCATCATCTCCATCCATTTCTTCTCTCTTCTCTGCCATCTCTTCTTCTTCTACTTGCAAAAGTGGATATTGGTGTGACTCTTACTGCACCACGTGATCAAATGGGGGGGTTGGTGTTGGAGTTTTTTTTGAAGAAGAATGCTAATGCAATGCTATTTTATGTTCTTGAAATGAAAGATGCCTAATGAAATTTTTTTTTTTTTTTTGTAGAAAGTAAAAATAAATAAATCAATTAGGGAAGAAAACAATGCATACTGACACCTCCTCAGCAATGACACCAAAGAGTGATGAGCCTCAGTATTGCAATAAGAATGTTGCAACTCCCAAGGCTACCAACTTTAATTATCAACCCAGGGTTCGTACAAACTTAAGAGGTATCAGCACTATATGTGTAGCATACAATGTGTCCTTCCTTTGTTGTCATGATGTAATGGAATGCATGTAATGAAATCAAATCCTAATTAGTTGCAGAAATGGAAATGCTAAAAATGGAAAACTTATCCTATTGCAAGAAAGAAAATACAAGGAAGGAAAAACTATTCTAATTGCATAAATTAAATATCATTAAATAAATATCAACCATTACATTTCAAATAGTTTAGTTCATTTACAAATTTTATTGGATGTGGAAATCAAGAAAATCAGTATTGTATTATCTAATTCATAAATTTGTCCATTAACCCAAATCACTGAGATGTTTTGCATGAGTAAAAAGACAAGTCCAAAGTTGTGTTTATTCTTCCTCAACTATTGATTTAGATCCTGGGGGTCATTATTCAACCCTAAAGGACAAAAACCAATCTTTTTGAGCAAATTTGGGCAAGTATATACACACTAAAAGAGTGCTACAGGAAACTACAAGATGCTACAGGAAGTTATAATTCACCGAATAACCAAGCAAATCAAATCCAAATTGGATGGGAAATATTTATTTATTGACTAGGATGTCTTAGGTCTCCATTCAAAGTGGAATCACTAAAAAATACCTCTGTTAACCAATGCTAAAAAATAGTAGAAAATTACTAGTCTAAAATCTAGAAATTCGAGAACTAGTAAGCTAGTAAATCTATCAAACACATAACCTAATCAAGTCCAAATTCAATGGGGTAAATTTTGTTATTAAATAGAATGTTTTTTTGATCTAATTCAAGTGAAATTAACTCGATTGAAGCTCATTAGAATTTTCTAAAAAATAGCAGAAATTTACTGTTATTTGCCACAAGGGACTTCTAGAAATTTAGAATTGGGAATACGCAGACTAATCTAAGTATATCAATGATTACTATTACCTTCAAAATTTGTTCCAAGGATGAAATTGTGCTTGTTATCCTACAAAATAACTTACTTCAACTATTTAACCCAATCCTACAACAAGAAATCATTAACACTAAATGAAGAAATATAAAAAGACAAGAACAAGAGATGCATGTGAATAAGAAGTGAAAGGAATAAAAGTAAATGATAAAAAGGGGCTCTAAGGCTCCTGGAATGGCCAAGCCCAAGGAAACTCAGAGTCCTATGAAGGAGACCAAGATTTAGAAGCTAAACATGTAACCAACCTCCATTATTTCCATCAATAAAATTACATCCCTGGAGGAAATGAAAGTGGAGCTGCAAAAATACGAGTTCTCTCCACAAGAAGACTAATAAGAATCAACCCCTAGAGGAAAATTTGACTTGGTGCTTATACAAAATGATTATGAATGATTCCCCATGAAAGAATGAAGTTTTCCCCTTCAAAATCCCTCAAATATTGGATCTGGTTCCCAATACTAGGGATCTGCATTAAATGACAGGGAACATATTCCTATATTTTCTCAATCATTGAAGCTCCAGAATCTGTGCAATAATTTCAAAATATATTGTTGATTTATTATCCAATATTGATCCTCTTGTATTAGGGAGCAAGTCCCTAAATTATCTCCTCCTCCAAATCTCCATAATTTGCCCAATATTCTCACAATATTCTACAAAAATAAATAATATTAGGCACAACTATGCAATTATCCATAAACTTTCCTAATGAACATGTTAAGCACATACATGGCAGCAAAAGAATATGAATGATAAGCATGATAATACGTATATTATTGAAAATGATATACATTTATAGTACTTGGTGTGACGATTGGATTCCACATCCCAAGGTCTCTTGGACTCTCATGCTTTTTCACATTCTACACCAACCCATAGAGGATTAGGTGTCCAACATTCCCCCTCTTAATCCGAAGGGTTATGTATGAGTCCAAGAAGAGAGCTGTAATACAAAATGTGCAAAAATGCATGGTAGCACTAGGATGAATGTGCTCTATGAAATGTGGTATAAGGGAGGTAGTTTAAGGATGACCACCAACACTCAAATGCTTAGTGAAGTTCCTAGAACTCTTCCAAATCTGGCATGAAGCTGAGGTCTTCTGCTAGAGGAAGTGTTCCTGATGTTTTGAAGAGGGAAACCTTCAACCATGAAAGGGAGGTCTCACCCTGCATAAAAGGGAGAACCTCAACCTGAAAAGGGAGGTCTCAACCTATGATGGTTTAAGGATGAGCATCAACTATGGAATGCTTACTGCAATTCCTGGAACTCTTCCAAAACTGGCAATAAGCTTAAGTCTTCTACTAGAGGAAGTCTCTACAATTCTTTGAAGAGGCATGCTCAAGGGCATCTTTGTCTCTGGCTACAACTCTGAATCTGGTAAGGCAGGTTGTGGCTCAAGCTCGCTTGATGTGGCTTTGAAGCTTGTAAATGACCATCACTTCCCCCCCTGTCTGATACAAGGTGAGAAGATGAAATGATCTCAACTACAAGACTTTTCAATATTCGAGAACAAATCCTTTTGTATGTGTGAAATATCTTCTTGGTTGTTGAGGCCCATTGCCAAGAAGCGATCCATCCAAGATGAATCTTTGTTCTTGCAGGAGGTTTGTTTCTAAAGCATCTATTTGAAGAATGATTGGTTTTATGATAGTGCCTACATGGATGAAGATCAAAACAATGATCTTTCACATGGCCAACTCAGTCACAATGTTGGCATTTAACATTCTGTTGTTGCTGCTGTGGAAGACGACCAGAATCTAAAACAGCTGAAGGTGAATTTTCATGAAGGAATCCAGCACTCTGAAACTGGATGGGATTTGAGTAATCTGGAATATGAAAGGAAACCTCCTTATGATATCCAATAAATCTTATGTGCTTGTTGTGGAAAAGATCTTCCGAAGGTCTGATGATTTTCTTGGGAAGTGCAGGCTGAATTTCTGCATCTTTATGCGAAACTGCTCTTGAAATTGGCACTTGATGAGGATCAAACTCAACATTACTGACTTGATGACTTGTTGGATGTTGAAAGGATCCTATTTCAAATTCAAATAAGGGATTGTTCTGAAAAAGTTCAGAAGGATGTCTTTCCTGTTGTAACTCCTCTTACTGTAGCTTTGTCTCAAGCTGCAAAAACTCAATATTCTCCTGTGCATTTTGCAGACACATTTTAATATTGGAAAGAGAGTTTTTGTTGATCTTAACCATCTCATCAATAGTGGAATGTATTAAATTATTCAATAATTTAAATACATGATCCATTCTATCCATTTCAAACCAATATAATCACAGAAACGATGTTACCTTCAACTATAAATTGACCTATAAAATGATGAATAGCTGCAACTATTAGATGAGTAGCAAGATACCAATATCACCAAGTCACTGTAGCAGACAACGCAGTACCAATTTCAATGCAGAAAATGACTTGTTGCTTCAATGCACTTACTTCTCAAACTTCTCAAAAAGAAGAGCCAATCTTCGACTTTCTTTGCAAATGAAATTTGTCGACAATTCTAGAGCATACTAAAACATATTTTCATAACATCTAAATACAAATTCAAGATTCACAAATGCAATCATATTTTATCACTAAATTCACTTCAGTAATTTCTAGTGTTTAATGGGGTCTCGCCCCTTGACATTTGGTCCTACTATCCATCCATCTCTGATAGTCCTCCTCCAACACTTTCACTGAAACTTGGTGGAACATAACTTGAAACATCCAATTACAACATAAAAATTTACTAAAACAGTCCACCCAAAAATGAGATGTCTTCAAGTCTACCAAACTACCAAGGGTAAATTATTTATCTGAAACATAAATGGTGCAACTCAAAGTATCCCTGTGTCGACAACATCATCATCACCCTCTAGAAGTGCAATAACAGATGATGACACAAGAAAGCCTATTTATTCTGGCTGTCGAATCAGAAGGATTGATGTAGTCAAACTTCAATTTTGATAAGCATATCAGCTGGCATACCGCACAAAACCGATTTCACAACAACATAAAATGAATCCCGAGAAATTTACACACAAAACAAATGAGGCTCTAGCTGCGGATTTAGAGATCACTACAGAATATGGTCACACCCAATACACTCATGTACATTTGGCCATAGCTCTTACCGAGGACAAAGGGGGTAGTCTCCATCAAACGATTTCATTTGCTACAGGTGGACAGGAAACTGTGGAAGCAGTACATATAGTCCTTCGACAAGCCCTGAAGAAACTACCATCCCAAGATCCTGCCCCCGATAGCATTCCTCCTAACACTTCATTAATAAAATGCATCATGCATGCTCAGTCTTCACAAAAGAGCAAGGGGGACACTCAACAAAAAACTTGAATCTTGCAAGGCAGATTTCCCATGGAGAATCCTAAAAGCTGCAGAGTATTTTTATACTCTCCCCGAAGAAATTCGGTGATTTAATCCCTAGTGTAGTGGGGTGAACGCCCTGAAGGAAACAATGAGGTCAGCCGGGACCTGCAATGATGAATCCATTGAGGCCGAGCTTGAGGAAGACGAGATGATAGTTTTTAGAGGAAAATTACCTAAACTCACTAGATCAAGATTATCATCAAAGAAAACCAGGGATAAGTCGGGCTTCACAAGAAGACCAACATCATGAAATTCAGCCTGTGAGTAGTGCTACACCTCATGAGGCTATAACCCCAAATCAATACAAGGATCAGATCTTCTCCAATTTGGACTCATCATGTATATCTAAGTATAATCGCTCCTCCTATGCTAGCTGTGGCGATCCAGATTCTCATATAAATAGACACGTAAAGACAGGCATCACAAACCTAATCAAACACATAATTTAAAATGAAAAAAGGTTCAGAAAAGAAATGAAAAGCATTTTTGTATCATCATTTATTCACTTTGCTTCAAAGGGTTCCATAAATGAAACAAGCCCAGAAATAACAAAATCAGAGCCGCCTAAATCTGCTCCAAGCATTAAATTTCAGGATCTTATATTTTCTAAAAGTGTTTCTTGACAGTTGGATCATTCACTGCTTTTGGTAGAAAATGCTTCAGAAATGTCAAGGAACTTTAGAGCATGTTGAATGCCATGGAAATCCTCTCTACAAGATGCATAGTGGATAGAGTCTAAGCGCACAATCCAAGGGTGTTATCAACAGCACCAAGCCATGATGGCTCGTGCAACAGTAAGTGTTACACAGATGGTGCCAGCAAGAGCGTAGCTTAACAAAGGAACTGGTATGCAGAGAAATGAAAATGGTCAAGTGCATAAATCTTTCATCCTTTTGATGTACTCTCTAGGCATGACCAGACCAGTGTTATTCAAGGAAGCTCAGACAAGCTTGGTAGGGAATGGAAACGTGTCATTTTTTTCTACCTAACGCAGAAAACTAGTGGCCCAAATTAGAGCAAGACCAGATTGGAGCAGCACTAGCAATCACCCACTCTGATACCATGTTAAAAACATACATGGCAGCAATAGAGTATGAAGTATAAGCATGAGAGTACATCTATTATTGATAATGATATACATTTATAGTACATGGTGTGACTGTTGGATTCCACATCACAAGGTCTCTTGGACTCTCGTGGTTGTTCACATTCTACAAAAACCCATAGAGGATTAGGTGTCCAACATAACATATTAAAGCTAAAAAAAATTATTAAGTGTATAAGGAGAGGTTTAATGTAGCCTTCATGTGCCTAAGAAAGGTTATACGGGCCTTAATTCATGTCTAATTTCGAGGTCCATCAGTCACCATCAATGAAGAAAAGGAAGAGCCAATCCTTAACGCGGATGATAATGTAATATTCGAAGGGGTTGATATTCACGAAAGGAAAATAATAAAGACCACACAAACTCCAAGGAACCCAAAAAATACATCTCAATTCCCAAGCTGGTACCTCCTAAAGAACCTCTACCTAAACATCCCCCTAAAAAATATCCTCCCAAGAAATCTAAACCCAAAAAGGATCTTCAAAACAAAGAGAGCATCAAGAAAAAGGATAAGGGTAAAGAGGTCAAAATTGACATTGATCTAGAGACTTCTATTGGGAAAATGACTGTGCTGGTTCCATTAAAGAATATTGCAAAACTTCCACGACAACAATGGAAAATAAAGAAATCCTTGGGCTTTGAAGAGGAAGAATTACCCGAAGACGTGCAAAACATTCACCTTTGAGAATTAAACCCAAGACATGAGCCATTCATGATTATATTAGCCATAAATGACCTTTTATTACATAATTTCATGTTAGATTCAAGGGCTTCTGCGAACATCATGCCACTAAAATTCATGAAGCTTTTGGGTCATAACATCACTCGAAATTATAAAAGGTTGTGTGATTTCAAATCCAAGCATGTAGAAGTAGAGGACCTCACAAAATATCTTAAGGTTTCTTTGGTTATGAACTTTAATATATCATTGCTTATGGACGTTGTGGTCATAAATATCCCTGATGTATGGGGAATTCTGTTGTCAAGGAAGTGGCGAACCACTATGTGAGGCCATCTCTGAATGGACTTGTCATATGCCACTATCAAGCAATCTGGTGGAAACCCTTTCATTATTTATAGAGAGACTACATACTCTACTCGTGTGGTTAAGCTAGGACCGATCCCATACTATAAGAGACATGAGATTGAGAATCCTTCTCCCATTCTCGCTTCACAAGAATTTTTTTATTCTCGAGAGACCAAATCACAAAGAAAACAAAAGGTGGAACCCTAAAAGGGAATACAAGGTTGGGGATGTGGTCTTGGTAGATAAAAATCCAATGCTCATCAAGATTCATGGGAAAGTTGGCTCAAGGATTATTACTACATTTCCAAACTCAACAATGAACTTTGGCCACAACTGGTCAAGGTAATTTGTATCACCACATTCCTTGATACTTCGACATTGTATTATATGCATGTTAGGGTAGGGTTCATTGCATGATGATTTTATCATTAGAACTAACATCATGTGACATTCCTCATGGTATATTAGCTGCATTTAAATTAAATTTTCATATTTTTACTTTCCTATTGGTTTTTACAACCTAATACTAAGCATGGGTGATCATAAGACACCACAAAAATATGTTGCTTTGTGAGCTTGGTCTTTGATATGTGCAGGTAACATGTCTATAGTACCAAGAGATTATTGGTGTCCTCATGACCTCTCGTTCAAGTAGTTTCATGCACCCCACTGAGAACTCATGTCCTATTTGGATTGAGATGTTACCCACCACCTGTAGGTAGTGTATTTAGGAGAAAATGTTTCTCCTAGATGGTCCTCATCCAGCAGTCACTAGATAGCTCGATGTTCCATTTTCTCCGCCACTTGAGCCAACCATGTTGTCCCTTGCCCATTTGTTATGAATGTATGTTTTTAGGTGGGCCTCCTGACCCCAAAGGTGTGACTTTTCATTGGTTTAGTTGATTAATTTTGTTTACTTTTAATGGAAACTTTTGGGAATGGATTGGTGAGGGGATTTGGCGGAAAGAGAGGGCAAGGTATGTGCTCTTGTCTCTTCTGCCTGATTTGGTGTTTAGCCTTGTATCCTACTCCTGTGTGATCTCCTTTACTTGCGACTAGCTTCAGGGTTGGCACTACATGAGAAATATCGATTTTGGTTAGGTCTCACTTCCGGATCCATATACATCCCCCTTTTCCACTCATTTGACCCAATTCATCATTTATCTCATCTGGGTCCACATGTGCCTACTGGGTTCACGTATGGTTAGACTTCCCTTCCCCTTTCCCATACCTTGGGTAGGGCCTCGAACGATGCCTCAGAGCTTGATGCAGATAAAAAGAAAATAAAAAACATAATCTGGCCACTCTCAATAGGAAAATGTACTACAAGATGCAAAAGATGGTCGAGACATACAAATTTAGCACGTGGGAAAAAGCCAAACATAAGCTCTACCCATCATGTATGGCCATCACCCTGGTTCCTATGGACCCTAGATGAGCACCCTCCACATTAAGAAACCCATGATTTTCCTAGCCCCTGGAGGGAAATGAAATGCCCCACCTTAAAAGGGGTTACCTACTACTATATACCATGCATCATGCTCTTGTCCACTAGAGCCCTAAATAGTTATGAAGAAAAATCAATAAAAGATAAAAGGCCTATGAATAAGGGTGGAAAAACAAAGTTATGGGTAACTTATGTACCAAGAATTTTCCTCCTACACTCACATACCCACATGTGGGAATCCCTCATTATAGCTTCCCTTTTTCCCGTCACATGTGGCCTAAATAATTCCCTTGACCCCCACTCCATTCCATTATTATGTCACTTGCCATCTTCCACTTGATGGATGTACCATGGAAATGTCACTCCCTATAAAGGCTGAAACCACCTAATAGGGTCCTTGGCTCACCCCCTTATTGAGCTTGGAGACACTTGTACATGCGAAAGCCCACTATGGAAGGGCATGCCACCATGGAGTGCCTCATTGATTCCATGATTTGTAAACTCCTTTAATTTATTATTCTAATGATTTGTTGTATTGGAAGGCATGAGGACACATTGGATCTTATGCAGGATTTCAGGTGGGTTTTCCTTTGGGCCTTTGTCTCCCTATACAAGGTCCTAGCCCTCCAAAGGGCCACATGGACACTTTTAGGGTGAGGGTTGAGATCCATGGACCTCCACCATAGCAGAGATTACTTCATGGATCCTAAACACCGATCATTGATTTCTCATGTTCCACCTTTTGGATGAGGATGATGCACCTAGTTCACTATGCCCAGCAGTGTCCATATATACTTGGTAGATGTTCCACGGTCCAAAGGATGTATCCCACTGCAGAGGGAGAGTTTATGTTGTCATCTTAGCCCTTACAGATGGTATACAAGAATTTTTTATCCACTTGGAGACCCATGAGGTTGTCCTTGTGCCCCCACACCCACTTCGGAGCACCACAAGCTATTGCTTGGAAAACAAGGGGTAAAACCCTTGTCCACTAGTCTGGAGTCCATTTTCTTATCATAGCACACGTTGGACTTCATTTTTCCTTCCCAATGGCCCAACAACTCACTAAATTAGTAGAAATTGTGATCTTTTATAGTGCATCATGTCATGGGCCATGTATGAATGGGTGACTATTCCTAGAGATAATTTTTTATAACTACATCTCGATAAGTCATCATTTCTTGCAAATTGAAGTATAAATTCCTTGAAGCAGCTGCTCTCATGCCCTAGTGCCATGCAAAGTTGTTTTAAGGCCTCCTTGATTGGGTGAACTATTTCCAATCAAAAAATTATCCTTGACTCCATCTCTCCCAAAGGACAAGGCACTAATCCTCCATAGGAGATCACTTTCAATGCTTATTTTTTTCGCCTCCCTCTCTTTCTATACCTAGCCTACATAGGTCACCTAGGGCATCACCTATATTACAATATAGCCATCCAAACACTTCGATTTTGTGTCCACAACTATGTTGAGGTTTTCTCTAGAAGCCTTCCAAATTTGAAGCAAATCCAATGGTGGGATCTAGAGATATAGAAAACCATAGGTCAAGGACCATTTTTTTCCCTAGTTTTCCCTTGGCTAGTGTCCTCAATAGGATTGAATTCAAACCTCAAATAAAATTTGTCCTTTTATCCTCTTCTCCTCCCTAATTAAGTCAAGTCCCTCATTGCTTGATAAACTCCATACCCTGACCTAATTTTGGGTTTTCTTGGTCCTGTATGGTCCAACTTCTTATCAAAGCTAATCCTTCAAATACCATTTAAAAACCAAGCTTCCACAAGGATTTTGAGGTCTATGAAGCTCCTTTGCAAGGCACACCATCAAACCCTAGCCCCTTAAAAGCCTCCTAGCCCTTCTTAGAGATCCTTCACCTTGTTTCCCAAGCAAGCAAGCCACATATTTGAGCCTCTCTTGTGAATATGCTTTTGGGATCACCTTTCATCCTGTCATTGATATATTCATTATAGTGATCCTTATTATATCGAGTCTCCTCCCATTGGTGAAAGTCTGTAAAGAACAGAGAGCTGTAGTTGAGGTGACAGTGGACTATCGCTCCATTTTTTCCCCTTGACCTAGTAGTTTCTCTATAGGATTCTCTCTTAGGACCCCTGCTAGTTTGAGCAGTACCAAATACCATCTGTTGGAATGAAGAGATTAATCTTCACCATAGGCTTCATGAACCATTCTAAATTATCCTAAGTCATATCAAGATCATGGGAAATGGATGATGGTTGAGAATATGGAGTAGGAATTGGATTTTCATATTTCCCATCTTCAACATTATCACAATGGGGCACCCAAACTGGTACTAGAAAAGGAGGATGACTAGGAACAAAAGGAACAATATGATCTTCCTCTGAGATTGGGGGCATCTCACAATTTCCAAACGTCGGGAGAACAAGAACATCTAGAGGTTTACATTCAAACTTATTCAAATAATTTTGAACCGAATTTTCAAAACTTTTGCTTAAAGAAATCCCAATCCATATCTTCTTCATGAAACTCATAACATAAGTGAAGGAATTTGTTAGCAAAATCCCCAATTGATTCAACAAGATCCATTCTAAGTTGATTGATTCTTTTATAAACATCTTGTTAATCATAAAAATCAAACGCTTGATGAAGCTCCTTAAGAAATTGACAAAAAGAATGAATGGAAGCATATGGTGTGGTATGACACCATTTATTAACATGACCTTCAAGAGTGAGGGTGAACAGAATAAACATAACATCTTCATCATCAACTTCAAGATATTAACAAACCCAAGAAAATTATTTATATGCTTGGATAAAAATGTACCACCCTCACCATTAAACTTGAATTGACACAAGGAATGAACGAGTTCTGTGGAGATTGAAAGCTTACCAGGAGGTAGGTTAGAAAAATACTCTGGGATTATGATTTGGGAAAGAGCCATTTAAGATAAGAGATTCAAACAGACTCAATGAGAACAACTTGTCATTTGGTCCTCCTTCTAGCACCAATTGTTGATGGTGTTGGAAATCCATCAACCAAGGGGGTCTCCCTGATGTGAAGTCCCAATTAGACCTCACATTGTTTGGAGTAGGAGCCCCATCCGGGAAATGGCCCGACTATTGTTTTCTTAAATATATGACTTAGCTTTAGCTATTAGCATGAGGGACAAGCACACATGTTCTTTTGAATAAGCCAACAAGTGTGCCTTGTGAATGTGCAATTCCAAATGTATCAAGGCTATTTTATAGCAAAGGGGGGAAAGTAAAGTGAGCCTCTAAGAGAGAAGTAATAGTACTGCCCTAATGGAGACACACGTGAAAGAGAAAGGTTCATCTAACATTAAGAAAAATAGTTCACAAGGATGTAATTATTATTATAAACATAACAACACATTTCCAATAAGAAGCACCAAAGTCACCAAAATAGTTCAATTAATCTACTACTAATGAAGTAAAACATGAACCATAAACATTCAAAGAATAGTCTTAGAAACATTCACAACCCATGTGTGAAAACGTGTTATCCTTGAAGGCTTCAATACTAAGAAAAAGTCCCAAGATACATAAATATAATGAACACCACTACCTCCAAGAGTGGATCATTAGTGCCACTACTTTCTCTCGAAAAGTACTAACTCTATCTCTCTAATGCCTTGTGGGAGAAGCCAAGGTTAAAATTCCTTTACATGAGAAATGAGGATCTATTTATAACTTGAGGCATGACCTTTCACATCCTCATGACTCTTGAATTTCCAACTTCTAGTGACCTTTGGACTTGTACAACCTTTGGAATTCCAAATGACATTTGGAATTACATATGACTTTTGGAATTACATATGACTTTTGGAATTACATATGACTTTTGGTATTACATGTCCTTTGGACTTCCATGACTCTTTATTTCATACATGTCTCTTGGTCTTCTACTTATTTGTCTTTACAATGATTACAAAAATACATCATGACTTCCACATCATCATGTGATGATAATGTGACATGTCACTATCTTTGATGACTAGGACTAATAATTACTGATGACATGGAATTTTTGTAGTGGTGACATGGTTGCCACTTGTATCTTCATTTTTCAAGCAGCTTCAATTGTTGATGTATCTACTCTCCAAAGGGTCTTTCATCAAATGGAATCTTTGGGGTGCTTTGGTCATCAAGATTAGGGTGCATTCCTTCAATTCAAAAGACTGCTCTCAAGAAGGGTGCATTCCTTCAAGTCAAAGGAGTGCTCTCGAGGAGGGTGCATTCCTTCAAGTCAAAGGAGTGTGCTCAAGGAGGGCTCATTCCTTCAGGTCAAAGGAGTGCGCTCAAAGGATGGCTTGGTTTTTTAAGGGCACAGTTTGGAAGAAGAAGGGGAAAGATGGAATAAGAAGTGTGATTTGTACTCTTGGAGGGTGCATGTAGCACTTCTGAAGGATCCTTGAAGAAGGATTTGGAGTTCTCTCATGCGCTCTTGGCCTCAATGGGTTTTATTTGAAACCAAATATTTGTCCAATTTTGAGAAATAGGGAAAGAGGAAAACATAATGAGTTTTAGACATAAAACCATGTGCAACACATACCAACTCATCAAGAAAACTTATACAAGATTGAACAATGATAATTATACTTCAAAATTCCACTTTTCATGCATCCCCAAGAACAACGAGTGAAGTGTGTGTGACTGCAACACAATAGTGTCGTTTTACAACAACAAAGATGTTACGACCTTTGAAATGCTCCTAAAGTTGTTCTAATAAATATGAAGAAATTTGAGACCATTCAAGGACACTTGAAACACATTGAATAACATGAGATGACATTTGATTATCAAAGCAACACTAGGAGTAATGGTGATAGTTGGCTTCAAAATCCAATTGTAGTGAAATTTTGGAGGGTGTTGTAGCAACGACACTCTAGGTGTACTTCAACTTCTTTGTCCGGGAATAGCTTTCATTTAAGGGTTAGACCTTCAATATGATCCAGGTGGATATTGGTGGCCACCCACCTATTCCACCTAGACATCCAATTGGTTTCATATGCTTCCTTGATTATAGCAACATTTACTATTTTTAGCAGTTTTTCGGGTCCTGAACATCCAGAGTTGTTTTGAACCCCTAAACAGAATTATTTTTAGGTTCGCAGTAGGCCCATTATCATAGCTACACAAATCTAGTAGTTCTCAGTCATATCTTTCCAAAGAGGTATCGTAGACACTAAACAAAGATCATATGACCAATTTACAACCATGGGAAGTTAGTTTCCCAAGTAACTGCAATGAGGCTCACAAACTCTTGGAGTTCCATCTCTTGGGGTTAGGGTTTTGGTTGTTTAGGGTTTTCCCTTGTTGTTCAATAATAAAAAGGCCCTTGAGCCTCATTGTAACACAGTTTAGAGTTATGTAGCTGCCACATCTCTTCTTAGATATAAGTTAGCATTGCCCGAGCTAGTTTATTTCCATTATGTATGTAAGCATATTTTAGTTCTTTGATATTAATTAAATGAAGTTTTATTTATGTTGCATATATGTGTTTGTGTTTGTATATGTATTATGTTCCATTCCTATATAAGTCTGAATCAGTGGTATCAATGTAATCTGTTATTTCTCGATTTTTATTTGCATGTCCCCAATGAGGTCAGGGTATAAGGAGTTAGGGCTCGAACTAGTTGAACCTTTGCAATACCAACCCCGTAAACCCCAATGGCTTCCCATTTTCGAAGAAAAGAAACACGAGGGAGTAGGAGATCCTTTCAAAATATTGCTCGAAGAATCCCTCGAGCGACAGAGGAACACGATGATGGACAAATTTTCCCAAATCCTTCGATGGCTACCCACAAGCAATACATCTTCATCCAGCAACCACTCTGGAGGCGCCACTCCCTTTAAGGTACAAGTCAACTTTGACATTCCCATATTTGAAGCCCAGATAGATAAGACACTGTAGCTATATGATTAAATCTATTGGAAGGATATTTTTTGGTTCATGAATTTTCCAATCGATAAAACATTACTTTTGCACTCCTCAAAGTTGCCCCCCATGTCAAGGATTGGTGGGAAACTTACTTCGAACAGAAGGACAAGAGGGAACCCTCACTGTTTTCAGTTGCACCAACTTGGAATTCTTTCTGAGATGTCAGCAAGGAATAATATTACCCTGTCACAAGCTATGAAGATAAACACATAAAGTGGACCATGTTGCAGCAAGGAAGGGACCAAGATGTTTCGGAGTTCACAAATATTTTTCATACCCTTCACACGAAGTTGGGTATCAAGGATTCTAAGTGGAATTTGGTGCTCAAGTACCACAGATTTTTACACAAGTACATCCAGTACGAGATGGAGTTCTTGGACATATCCTCTCATAGAGCCACCTATCGATACGTTGTCAAGATCGAGAAGAAATTTAAACAGAAGAAGCGAGACTTTGGATCTACAAATCTGAAGCAAGGGAAAGGCGCCCCCAAACCACAGAACTAAGTACAAAGCCAAAGCGGGGTGACCTAAGACAATCTTTCGAAGCCGCAAGCAAAGAATGACACCACGGAGACAAAGAAGGACACAAGGAATTGGTGTGAGTTCCATAGAGCCCCACTCACAACACAAGTGATTGTCGAGCCAAGCAATCACTGGTGGCCAAATTGAATCCTTCCAAATTAGAAGCATGCTCAGACTATGAGTCAGAACCCAACAAGGAGAATGAAAAAGGGAAGGATATTATTGATGCAGATCCCAGTTCCACTGTTGTCACCACCAAAATCCATAATATTGAGCCCAAAGATTCAAAGGAGGGGGAGCGACTCTTCCACTCACATGTGGGTGAAGAGTTATCCATTGTAGTTTGAACCCAAAAGAACCTCATTTCAGTAGAGGTCGTGAAGTAGTTGGGCCTACTTACCACACCACACCTGTAGTCATACACCATCGGGTGGCTTCACCAAGGACAAGATCTCCATGTTAGAGTGTCACCTTCCCTACAACATCAAGCCCTTCACAGATGAGGTATTGTGTGATGTTTCTCCCCTTGGATTTTGTGATGTATTATTAGACCAACCATACTTGTGGAAGTGTCATGTTGTGTATGATTCTAGGCCTTGAATTGTTATTATTTATTTAGGAAATAATTTATACAGGATACCGAAGGTAGCACCGCCTACAACCATCTCTTTGATCTTTGTGAAGAAATGCAGTAAGATCATTTCACAGACCCAGAAATTTGTCTTCCTTATGCTTCACTGTTAAGTTATGGTATGTTCTATGCTTATAGCAGTTTACTTATCTTTCTTTTATTATCCACAGATTAGCAATCACATGTACATAAAGTAAAGTGCAAATAGAACCTTAAACGATCGATAGAAAACAAGCCAAGACAAGAGACATAAGATGTGGCAGCTAGCCAGGGACAAACCCCAATATGGGTAAACCCTTTGATCAAATCTTATTTTATCTTCAATAATTCAGTAGAAAGAAATAGTACAGAAATCTGATTTACATTAGTAGCAGCAAACCCTAGATCAACCCTCAACTAGGGCAGACAATATCTTGCAAACCAACCGTCGGATCGGCTTGATTCCTTCACTAAAAAATGTGGCCTCTTAAGGAGAATCAGATCCACCTACAATGCAATTCAAAGAGGGAGAAATATGGTCAATGTTGGTCAAACTTTTGATCTGCAGTTGCAGCCCTAAATCTGCGTCCTTCCTTCCACATGTGTGAGAGAAGAGTCCCTTTCTGCACAGTAGAAGAAGAGCCTCTTTTCTGCGCAGGAGAGAGAGAGAGATGTTATGAGATGAGTGTATCCAAATGAGGAAAAGACCTCCTGTATTTATACAACTCTATTGATGATTGAATAGAAGCGACTGTTGGGCTTCTGAGCCTACATGAGTTGTTGGTCGACTTGATAATTATTCCATAATCAAAATAAATTCATATCTCCGTAAATACTTATCGAAATCGGATGATCTTTAGATCAATACTACACCTCTCAATGAGAGGAATATAATAAAAATATTATCAACCATGAATAAGATGACCCACATGGAGTTTGGCCTAGTTACCAATTTTAACACTCCCTCTCAACTAGGGAGAACTCCATCGAAATTCATCTGTCGGTCGCTACTATTCATCCATAAAATGCACTGCCCTGTGCAACTTGACCCCTACTCTACTTTGCTCTATCCTACCTGCTATGCTCTGTTCTGTTCTGCCCTGTTCTGATCTACTCTGCTCTGCTCTGTTTTATTTTTCCCTGTTCTAATCTGCTCTGCTCTGAAGAAATGATCAAGGATGTATCATACTGACTCAAAGTTAGTCTCAAAGTGTGTACCACTAGTCCTAGACCAGTCTCAACCGACCTGAAGTCAGTGTCATAGTGGGTACAACTCCTACCACTGGTCCCAAACCAATATCATCCTCCACTGACTCAAAGTCAGTCTTAGAGTGTGTACCACTGGTCCCAGACTAGTCTCCACCGACCCGAAGTCAGCGTCATAGTAGGTACCACTCATACTACTGGTCCTAGACCAATCCTCCACTGACCTGAAGTCAGTCTCAGAGTATGTACCACTGGTCCCAGACTAGTCTCAACTGACCTGAAGTTAGCATCATAGTGGGTAAAACTCCTACCACTAGTCCCAAACTAGTATCATTGATCCTAGATCAATGAAGGTCATCCTAGCATAGGGAGTACAGTAGATACAGCCATGCATCCATCGGTAATACTATGGTCCCTATCCTCATTTCCATGCTCATTGATCAGATGAGAGGTACTTCCCATGAGTCCCAGACTGGATGGGTAGGATGCCTCAACAGGAGAACTAATCAATCTTGTCCACAGGAGAGTGAATCATCCTGTCCCACAAGAGAGTGAATCATCTTGTCCCACAAGAGAGTGAATAATCTTGTCCACAGGAGAGCGAATCATCCTATCCACAGGAGAGCAAATAATCCTGTCCACAATTGCCATGGAGAACACATCATCCAGGCCTCACAGGAGAACTAATAATCATGTTACATAATCATCATGGAGAACACGTCATCCAGACCCCACAGGAGAACTAATCATGCTGCTACATAATCGTCATGGAGAAACATCATCCCGACCTCACAGGAGAACTAATCATCCTGCTACATAATCATCATGGAGAACACATCATCCAGACCTCACAGGAGAACTAATCATCCTGCTACATAGTCGCCATAGGGTATCACAAGGAAAGTTTTGATTCTTTTTCCCTATACACGTACACCACCAAGGGATGGTGAGTCACCCTGTGGTCATATGTCACTCGAAGAAGTACCCCACCGCCCCCCCAGAGCTCCCAGAGCTCAATACATCATATAGGACCCTCATAAGATGGTCTTGAAAGACACCAAGTCATTCTCAGAAAGTCAGGAATTTGACTTTTCCTAGGGGCTTTGTTAGGATGTTGGCGACCTATTCATCTGTACCGATATGTTGGAGCCTTATTGCTCCTCGCTGCACCATATCTCGAATATAGTGGTACCTGATATCGATATGCTTGGAGCGATCATGAAATACGGGATTCTCTGACAAATGAATCCCACTCTGGTTGTCACATAGGATCATGGTGGTATCCAATGTAAATCCAAACAGCTCACTGAAGAGCTTTCGCAACCAGACAGCCTCACAGGTAGCCATGCTAGTAGCAATATACTCAGCCTCGGCACTGCTCAAAGTCACCGACTTCTGCTTCCTACTCACCCAGGATATCGAAGCAGATCCCAAAGAGAAACAACACCCGGAAGTGCTCTTTCGGTCCACCACACTGCCTACCCAATCAGCACCACATATCCAACAGTGTATCTTAACCCATAAGTAATTGTGCCACGAAGATATCTTAACAGATTCTTGGAACCAATCCAATGTATGTGGTGAGGTTCAACCATATGTTGACTGCAAAGCATATATCTAAGAACATTAATGCTTCGACGAGTTGCTGATACTCGATAGAACAAGTCCAGTAGCACTACCACTTAACTTCTTGAAGTCAAGCTCCATCGGGGTAGTTACAGGCTTGCAGTCATCCATACCGAATCTTTCCAATATCTTCACCACATATTTTCCTTGAGATAGGAAAATTTCCCTTGGCTTCTACCAAACTTCAAGTCCTAGGAAATAGTGCATCAGTCCTAGGTCCTTCATTTCAAAATTCAGAAGCCAACTCCCTCTTGCATTTGTGAATGAGAGGGTCTGCACCTGTTAGAAAGAGGTCATCCATATACAACACCAGTATGAGAGGTTTGTCATCTTCAACCTTAAAGTAGAGGTTAGGGTCAGCTTCACTCTTAGTGAATCCTAGCTTCATTAAGTAGCTGTCGATCCTCTCATACCATGCTCGGGGTGCTTGCTTCAGCCCATAGAGAGCCTTCTTCAACCTGCATACATGAGATTTTCGATCATAAATCTCAAATCCTTCAGGTTGCTCCACGTAGACCTCTTCTTTTATCGAACCATGCAAGAACGCGGTCTTAAAATCCATCTGATATAGTTTCCATCCTTGTGAAACTGCAAGGGCTATGATCAAGCGGATGGTGGTATATCTAGAAACAAGTGCAAATATCTTTTCATAATCTTTTTCTTGCGGTTCCTTGGTGTCAGCTTCTAGAGAGCTCCTCATTGTAGGAAGATTGTTCACCTTGCAGAGAGCCATATCTTCATCAAAGGTGACATCATGACTAATCACGACTTCCCTTTGATCAGTTACATAGATTCTATAGCCCTTAGTATTTTCACCATAGCCCACGAAGATTCCTTTCTTTCCAGATGCACCCAATTTATTCCTTTTCTCTTTCAGCACATGAAAATATACAGGGTTTCCAAAAATTCTAAAATGAGATATGTTAGGTTTCTTACCAGTGAACATTTCTTCAGGAGTTTTGGAACCCAATGCTTGATGAGGGCATCAGTTTTGTACAAATACGGCGGTGCTTGCAGCTTCGGCCCAAAGAAACTTCAGAAGTCTTTGATCATGGAGCTTGGCACAGATAGCTTCCACAATTGTACGGTTCTTCCTTTTCGCCACACCATTCTGTTCAAGAGTATATGGTGTAGTAGTCTCCCTCTTAATGCTAGCCTCTTTACAAAAGTCATGAAACTTGTTAGATTCATATTCAGTTCCATTCTCTGTCCTTAAGATCTTGATCTTCTTTTCGTTCTCGATCAAGGCTTGAGATGTGTCACAAGACATGACACCTAGTGGACTTCCTCCAACCTGATATAATGAATCAACTCGAAACCCAAGAGTGAAAGCATCTTTAATATTGTTTTTCAATATACGTACCTTGCCATCGATGAAGGTCACCTTGTAGCCTTTGTCTTCCATTGCCGAGATGGACACCAGGTTCCTTTTTAGGTTAGGGACATATAACACATCCTATAAGTGGATCGTATTACCTTGATTCAATTTAAGAGAGACATTGCCTACACCTTTCATGGGATATTTCATATTATCTCCAAGGACAATTTCCAGGTTAGTTTCTTTCTCTATCAGATTATGGAGAACTTCTTTGTAACCAGTGAAGTGCCTTGAGTCACCACTATCAATAAGCCAATTTCCCAGCGAGTCCAAAGGAGCAGAGGTAGATAGAGCAGTTGGTAGATAATATTCATCCTACTTATTGTCAACAATGTTAGATTCATACCTGGAATTTCTAGCCTTCTTGAATGATTGTCCTCTTCCTTGATTTCCAGCACTCCTTTCACCTCTGCTATTAGATTTGTCATTCCTTTGATAGCCATGAGAGGGATTTTTATCATCATCCCGGTGTGAGTCCCTTCTATCAGGGCACTCCCTTGCATAGTGACCTGCTTTATCGCAAATGTAACATCGTCCTTTTCTTCCACCCTTAGGTCCAGCCTTTCTTTTTTATTTAGCCCCGGAATTATTACTTTTCTTAGCATGAGAAGAAAAGGTAGCAGGAGGACCTTTAGGCATGGGAATTTCTTGCTCTTCTACCTTTGTTTCTTCTTGAATGCATCTAGCCATTAATTCCTCAAAACCAGGAATTACATTATTGTTCAAAAGAGTAATCCTTAACACGTACCATTCGGATGGTAATCCTCCAAGAGTTGTGAGTGCCATTTCCCTATCAATAATAGTCTCCCCAATAGATAGGATATTGTTCCTGATCTCGATGATTCTTAAGAAGTATGCTTGCATACTCTCATCTTTGGCCTTCTTAATTTCCTTCAGCTTATTTCTAAGAAACAAAACTTGATTTGCATCATTAGCTTTAAATAAACTCACCAGTCTATCGTAGATTTCCTTGGAGGTGTTCACGTCAGAGATGTAGGCCACCATGCACTTGTCAATAGAGTCCCGGATGATCTTCTTTGTTTTGACTTCGCCGGTTTTCCATTTGTTCCTGGCAACAGCGAGTGCATTTGACGGAGGCTCAACAATATTTCCTCTCACATGGTCCAACACTCCTTGATCTTCTAAGGTTAGATCGAGAGACATCTTCCATCCGTGATATTCAGTTTTCTCACGGAGCTTGTCTTTGGCAGGGAAGAGTGTTAAGGACCCCATAGTTCTTTTAGGATAGCCTTGCCAATCTTCTCTTCGATGATTGCTCTTGCTCTTGCTCGGGCTTTGTCTTCACCTCAGCTCTAATCCCATGTTAAGTTATGGTATGTTCTATGCTTATATCAGTTTACTTATCTTTCTTTTATTATCCACAGATTAGCAATCACATGTACATAAAGTAAAGTGCAGATAGAACATTAAACGATCGACAAAAAATAAGCCAAGACAAGAGACACAAGATGTGGCAGCTAGCTAGGGACAAACCCCAATATGGGGAAACCCTTTGATCAAATCTTCTTTTATCTTCAATAATTCAGCAGAGAGACATAGTATAGAAATCTGATTTACATTAGCAGCAGCAAACCCTAGATCAACCCTCAACTAGGGCAGACAATATCTTACAAACTAACCATCGGATCGGCTTGATTCCTTCACCAGAAAATGTGGCCTTCTAAGGAGAGTTAGATCCACCTACAGTGTAGTTCAGAGAGGGAGAAAGATGGTCAACGCTGGTCAAACTTCTGATATGTAATTACAAACCTAAATCTCTGTCCTTCCTTCCACATGTGTGAGAGAAGAGTCCCTTTCTGCGCAATAGGAGAAGAGCCTCTTTTCTGCACAGGAGAGAGAGAGAGAGATGTGATGAGAAGAGTGTATCCAAATGAGGAAAAGGCATCCTATATTTATACACAACTGTTGATGATTGAATAGATGCGACTGTTGGGCTTCTGAGCCTACATGAGTTGTTGGGTGGCTTGATAATTATTCCATAAGCAAAATAAATTCATATCTCCATAAATACTTATCAGAATCGGATGATCTTTAGATCAATCCTACACCTCTCGACGAGAGGAATCTAATAAAAACATTATCAGCCATGAATAAGATGACCCACATGGAGTTTGGCCCTAGTTGCCAATTTTAACATTCACCCTCAAGGAAAGAAGAATATTGTGGCCACATTCATGACCTCCAAATAGGGCCCCTCCACACGACAGCAGCAGATGGACAAGGTCGTGGTAGAGTATAGGGACATCTTCACCTTAGCCATAGGGGTACCCCTACACTGACAGATCAATCACTCCATTAATCTAACCCCGGGCATGTTGCTACCCAATGGGCAGATCTATTGATGCTCTGTTATGGAGAACGATGAAATCAAGAGGTAGATTCAGGAGTTGTTGCAGAAATGGCACATCAGGCCAAGTTCAATACCTTGTGGGAGCCTGATCATGTTGGTACAGAAGGAGGATGGGACCTGGAGACTATGTATTTAATATTGGGCACTTAATAAGATCATTGTCCTGAATAGGTATCCAATCCCACAGATTGATGACCTTTTGGACCAACTCAAGGGGGACAAATATTTCAGCGAGATTGACTTGAAGTTTGGTTATCACCAAGTACCAATCGAACCCTCCGATGTGTGGAATACTGCCTTAAAATCCAAAGAGGGCCTTTTTGAATGGTTGGTCATGCCTTTCGGGTTGACAAATTTCCCTGCAACCTTCATGAGTTTGATGGATGACATATTGCATCCCTTCACCAACTCATTCATGGTAGTGTATTTTGATGACATCCTGATCTTTAGCTAGAGTTAGGAAGAGCACATCCACCATATTCGACAAGTCCTCCAAGCCCTGCGAAAACATAGATTGTGTGCCAATTTGGAGAAATGCACTTTTGGTATGACCTAGGTTCAATATATGGGGTACATTATTGATGAGAGGGGTGTGCATGTGGACCCAGCCAAGATAAAAGTTATTTGGGATTGGCCAACCCCAACCACTCTAACAGAGCTCCGCAGCTTTCTAGATCTTGCCAATTTCTACTGTAGGTTTGTGTTGGGGTTCTCTCATATCACTTTGCCTTTGATTCAAGTCACCAATGGTGGAGTTAAAGAAAAGTTATTTTGGTCTGAATCCCAATAGAAGGCATTTTTTGAGTTGAATCATTGCCTTTGCTCTGCACCAATGCTCACATTACAAGACTTGTAGCAATCATTTGAGATTGAGAAAGATGCCTCTTACTATGCTATTGCTGCAGTTCTTACTCAACAAGGGCATCCAATGGCATATCAAAGTGAGACACTTTCATACACATTCTAGAAGTATCCCACCTATGACAAAGAGATATATTCCATTTTGAAGCCCTGCCAACAATGGAAGCATTACATTCTAGGGAAGGAAATGGTCATCCACACAGACCACTGACCCTTGTACTTCATGTAGACACAAGGAAAGTTATAGAATGATCACCATCAGAAATGGTCCACATACCTGCCACAATTCCATTTGAACATTAAGTACAAGAAGAGCAACACCAATAATATTGTATATTGCCTCAGCCGACTACCAGTCATGACACTAACTACTATGCTCAACTCTTGTAGACACAAGAATTTGGGGTGGCTACACCTTTACAAGAACGATCCAAAATTTGGCAACACATGCTAGATGCTCCTGGAAGGCAAGCAATTTCCTGATTTTTACCTCCATGGTGCACTATTATGCCACTTGGGACACCTTTGTGTTCCTTCAAGCGAGTATGCCAAGATGATTTGGGAGGCGTACTACAGTCAGATCATTGTACATTTCAGAGTAGATAAAATAGTGCCAATGTTGCAAAAGTATTTTTATTTTCCAAACATTCGATAGGATGTTGGCAAGTACATTAAATCATGCACTACCCACACCATTGCCAAACTGGCCATCAAGAAGTAAGGCCTATATACTCCTCTACCTACTCCTAATCGACCTTGGGAATCCATCTCCATGGATTACATGTCAGGCCTTCCTTCTTCTAAGTATGGAAATGATTGTGTTTTCCTGGTCATCGACAAATTATCTAAGATGGCCATTCTAGCGTCCTGTAAGAAGAGTATAAAAGTAGAAGCCACTTATAATCTCTTCTTTGAATGAGTGTGGGTACACTTTGGGATCCCATAGTCCATTATCTCGGATAGAGATAGCAAGTTCCTGAGTACATTTTGGTCAAGCCTCTACTCGATGTTGGATACCAAGCTCACTAAGTCCACGACCTTCCACCCCCAAACTAATGGCCAAACATAGGTCATCAACAAGATGATCGTGCACATTTAGTGCATGTAAAACTTGAAGCATCCATGCATATGGGATGAAAGCCTCCCCTATTTCCAACACAGTTACAACAGATATATCTCTAGCTCAACTGGACACAACCCCTTTCAGGTGGGGTTTGGATTCTAGCCACTATGTCCCATTGACGTGGCCATACAATTTGCAGCTATTTAGGCAGTTTTGGCTCATGTTCAAGCCAAAGTAGATAGGGCTAATAGCTTCATTGAGTGCATTCAACACATTCTCTAGCAAATCCATGACATATTGGACCAAACCAACACTAAATACAAGCAACGTCATGATCAGCATTGGGTGCCACATAGGTTCTAGGTGGGTGACAAAGTTTGGTTACATTTGCAAAAGGAGAGCCTCGTTGGGCCCCACCACAAACTTTGCCCGCTCTGATATGGGTCGTACACCATCACCAAGGATGTAGGGGAAAATGCCTTTGATCTCATAATTCCACCATTCCTTGGCCTACACCCAGTATTTAATGTGGATCAGCTACGACCATACTTTCCCCCATTGTTGCGCACATATGACATTGTTAAGTAGCTTACACCAAAAAAGCTCAACCCAAGCTACATCGAACATGCCACAATTGATAGGATCATGGAAACATAGATCAATAACAATCGCCAGCAGAGGATCTAGCTAGATCAAGTTTTTAAATCAAACCAACTCCTTCATGAGGGGAAGTGGTTCACCAAGGTCCAGGTTCAACAGAAATTTACTCACCTCATGGAGGCTCTACACGCAATGGGGACAATTGCTTCCTAAGGGGAGGGAACTGATCCAAGTGGATATTGGTGGCCACCCGCATATTCCACCTAGACCTGTAGTTGGTTTCATTTGTTTCCTTGACTATAGCAACATTTACTATTTTTAGTAGTTTTTCGTGTCCTGAACTTCCGAAGCTATTTTGACCCCCTAAACGGAATTTTTTTTAGGTCCACAGTAGGCTTCTAGCCATAGGTAGGTGCCTGCTACAAATCCTATAGTACTTGGAGATATATTTCCAACAAGGTATCATACGTACCAAACAAAGATCATATGACCAAGTTTTGACCTCGAGAAGTTCACTGCCCAACTAACCCCAACGGGGCCCACAAACTCTTGGTGTTCCATCTCCTAGGGTTAATATTTTGGTTGTTTATGGTTTTACCTTGTTGTTCAATAACAAAAAGGCCCTTGAGCCTCATTATAACATAGTTCATACACATGTATCCACCACATCTCTTCTCGGAGATAAGCTACAATCCCCCAAGCTAGTTTATTTCCATTCTGTATGTAAGTGTATTTAAGTTCTTTGATATTAATGAAATTAAGTTTTATTTATTGTACATCTCTGTGTTTATGTTTGTATCTATATTATGTTGCATTCATTTATAAGTTCGTATCACAGGAAGTAGTGATTGCCTCGATTTCCCCCTTTCGACCTGATTTTATACATAGCATCTCACTTTCCTCTACTTGGTTGAACAGACAAAAAAAGATACACCACATAAAAATTGTTTCAATATGGTAAAGGGTAATGTGCATGACAAGTTTATGATATTCAAAATATGAGTTTTCATCTTTGGCGTTGCTCTGCTGCCATCAGGCCTGGATAGTACCCCAACAAAGTCACTTCAGGAGCACTAACATTGCTTCACTATCAACAAGCATGGTCAATACCTTGGCGAATCCGCTTGATCCACCTCCCTACACAGGAATCCTTTCTCTTCTTTCACCCTTTATTTACTTATTTAATAGAACTATGCATCGACACTTACTATTGTCAACATGTGGAAGAGGGATCCAAACTTATTGAGAGTTGAGGAGGTTTCCCTTTCAAAGGTATTTTATTACCTCTGATATTGGTTTTCTCGCTTTATATTTTCCACTTATCCCCTCTCTACTAGATTGGACAAGTGTTAACAAACAAGTATATTTATATCAAGTTGAGTAGCTTAGATACTAGCATAGGCACAGATTTAATAGGTTCCCTCAAGGTTCTCCTATTGGACGAATTGTATTTTCCATCTGGACTTAGCTCAACCTATGGAATTTTCCCAAACAAAGAAGAAGAACAACAAAAATCCAATCATTGGGGTTATCACACTTCTATTTTGTTACACCATAAATTCTTTTAGGCGATGCACTCTTTCGCACAAGGTCTTATTAAGAAAACAAGAAAGAAAATACATACAAAACCAAACTAGAAACAAGAGACAAAGCAAATGGAGGTTGAAACCAGAAACATCATACAAAAACAAAACATATGTAGAGAGTAGGAAATAAGGTGGATGCAATGCAAGAGGAACTAAATGAAACTAAGCCTACTCCTGACCTAAGCAACTAAAAGGCTAGGGCTAATTGTAATGATATTTCTAGTGAAGCCAATGTAATTGTTCCAAACCTACAATCACAAAAATACGAGCAATGAAAACCGACGTAATACAATGTGCAACCGAAAAGATAAGAACTTTAATATCTTGCACAAAAGATAAAATGTATTTGCTAGATGTAGAGATATGTGTCATGTCACTTAACTTTACCCAACCTTCCACCTTACCTTTTCAATGAAAAACATAAGAAAACAAACCTTGATGGCTCCTTGTGAATGTACCTGCACTTATATTGTCTTCCTTAGCAAACATAAAGAGAGATCAGAACTTGATTTTAGAAAATGGGCTTGATAAGTAAGATGCTTCCAGTTGATGATAGATTGGATCATGAGATTCAAAACATTCCTTTTGATGATCCTAATATTTTTGTAAAGATAAATTTTCCACTAATGTCATAGAATTAGGATGGGAGTTTCGTAAGGGAAAATGAATCCAACCAAGTTCAGAAATCTTATCAAGATAGTGAGGGTCTAACAAAAACATCACCGGAGGCTACAATGCCTCATCTGCTTAACAAGTATCTAAAAATTGAGAAGATAGAACAAAAGGATCACTTGATGTAAAACAACTTTCATGAGATATACTAGTGGGAAAATGATCAATTGGATGATAGTTGTTAGAACAAGAACCATGATCATATGGATTGATTAAAACACAAGAATCTTGATCAGTAAACAACAAGGATAAATCAATTTGAACAACTTGGTGAATGCTTCGAACAAAAGAATCATCTTCCTCATATGTTGAATGTGGAAAATCATTTTATTCTAATTGGTGACAAACTGAACTCGCATCATAATCATTGAAATAATAAAAAAGGAATGCCAGTATGGAAAACACCTGAAACCAGTCAAGATGCAATGGGTGAAAAAGAGGAACTTGATTCAGAAAATAACATAAGCATTCACTAACACTCAAGAGGAGATCTGGTAGCATTATAACATTCACAAGAAGGACTAGGAGCTAATTATTTTCAAAGGTATCTGATAGGTATGGATATTTCAGTAAATGATAATATTTAAAATGACCAGATTCATGGACTTGTACATTCAAGGAAGGTATACACTCCAAACCCAAGTTATATTCAAGATATTTTAATGAAGATAAATTCAATGAAACAAAATTTTCAAATTGATCAGAAACTATATCTTAAAATTCAAAAGAGCTATGTCTAGAATACCATAATTCTTTCAAGAAGGAATTTGCATCCAATGAAACCATGCAAAGGAAATAATTTTGCAAGGATACCCAAATCCAATTTATTTTGGGGCCTTAATATTGTCATGAGAACCTGACATAACCATCAACTGAAGTTGTAGTGCCTCAACTCCCTGATAAGTCCCAGAAATTTCAAGAATTGTAGAAATGCATTTTGAAGATTGAGTCAGATCATGCATGGTATGTGGACAACTACAATCAATAATTGCAACAATATCACTAGTATCAAGTTGGCAGCCATATACATTACTAATTTGATCAGAATTTACATATTTAACAAACAAATTACCCAAGTTATAAAGTTCTTATGATTGCACCTCTAAGGATGAATAAATTGAACAAATTTCATGAGTAACCTATACTAAGGAATTCTCCTCATGCAAGACTGGAAATGATAAGGAATGGAATGAATACTTGATGATTTCAATACTTTCCTCTTCATCATGAATGATCTCACCACCATCTGTCAATTAAAAATCCAAATCATTAGATGAGGTATCCCCATCACAAGTTAATGCCTTACAAAAGGTGGAACACAAGGCATAGTGAATTAGATTCAAGATATAAGCCTTTCAAAACAAAGTTTTCTTGAGAAAATGAAAGATCAGCAAGTGCACTTTGGAAACCATCATTACATACAACAATGGAGTCAAAATCACCAGAATGAAGGTTGTCCAAGACTTCAAACTGATTAAGAAAGTTAACTTTATTTAATCCATCACTGAGATTCTTATATTAACAATCAACCAAGGATGGAAGAACATTATATTGACATGGATGCTTTTGAAAAAGAAAAGAAAGGTCAAGAGAATCCTCACCTTCATGTTCCTCTAACATTGAAGAATGACTACCTTGCACCTGATCATTCTTTATATTTGGAAGAGGTTGATCAAGTGGATCAAGGGGCAAGGGATCATGAGAAAGTGGTGAGATAGGATGATAAGAATAAAAATCAAATTCAAGACTAGAGTTATGAGTGTTAATACCATCTGGTGGAATGAAGGTATTAATCTTCACCATAGACTTCATGAACCATTCCAAATTATCCTTAGTCATACCAAGATCATGGGAAATGGATGATGGCTGAGAATATGGATTAGGAATTTGATTTGTAGATTTCCAATATTCAACATTATCACAAAGAGGCACCCAACCGGTACTAGAAAAGGAGGAGGACAAGGAACAAAAGGAACAATAGGCTCCTCCTATGAGATTGGGGGTGTCTCACAATTTCCAAAAGTTGGGGAACATGAACATTTGGGGAACATGAACATCTAGAGGTTTATATTCAAATTGATTCAAATAAGTCATAACCAAATGTTCAAACTTTTTCTTAAAGAAATCCCAATCCATATCTTCTTCTGGGAACTCATAACATAGGTGAAGGAATCTGTTAGCAAAATCCTCAATTGATTCATTAGGATCCATTGTAAGTTTATTAATTATTTTATAAACATCTTGGTAATCATACCAATCAAATTCTTGATGAAGCTCCTTAAGAAATTGATGAAAAGAATGAATGGAAGTGGATGGTAAGGTATGACACCATTGATTAACATGAACTTCAAGAGTGAGGGTGAATTGAATAAACATAACCTCTTCATCATCGACTTCATGAGATTTACAAAACCCAAAAAAATAATTTGTGTGTTTGGATAGAAATGTATCACCCTCGCCATCAAACTTGAATTGAGACAAGGAATGAATGAGTTCCATAGAGATTAAAAGTTTACTAGAAGGTAGGTTAGAACAAAATCTGGGATTATGATTTGGGAAAGATCCATTTAAGATAAGAGATTCAAACAGACTAAATGGGCACAACTTGTCATTTGGCCCTTCTTCTAGTGCCAATTGTTGACGGTGCTCGAAATCCATCAACCAAGGGGGTCTCCCTAGTGTGAAGTCCTATTTAGACCTCACACCATTTGGAGTAGGATCCCCAACCGAAATATGGCTTGGCTACTATTTTCTTAAATACATGCCTTGGATTTGGCTATTAACGTGAGAGAGAAGTGCACATGTGCTTTTGAATGAGCCAATGAGTGTTCCTTTTGAATGCTTGATTGCAGATGTATCAAAGTTCTTTTACTACAAAAGGTTCTTTTACAGCAAAAAGTTCTTTTACCGCAAAGGGGGGGAAATAAATTGAGCCTCCAAGAGAGAAGTAATACTACCCTATGGAGACACACATGAAAGAGAAAGGCTCGTATAACATCAAGTGAAATAGTTCACAAGGATGCAACGATCATTAAACATAACAACACATTTCCAACAAGAAGCACCAAAGTCACTGAAATAGTTCAATTACTCCAATACTAATGAAAGAAAACATGAACCATAAACATTCAATGAATATTCATAGAAACATTCACAATACATGTGTGAAAATGTGCTAACCTGGAAGGCTTCAATATTAAGCAAAAGTCCCAAGATACATAAATACAATGAACATCAAAAGTACTAACTCTATCTCTCTAATTCCTTGTGGGAGAAGCCAAGGTTAAAAGTCCTTTATATGAGAAATGATGATCTATTTATAACTTGAGGCATGACCTTTCACATCCTCATGACTCTTGACTTTCCAACTTCTAGTGACCTTTGGACTTGTACAACCTTTGGAATTACATATGATTTATGGTATTACATGTCCTTTGGACTTCCATGACTCTTTAGTGCATACATGACTCTTAGTATTCTACTTATTTTTCTTTACAATGATTACAACAATACATCATGAATTCCACATCATCATGTGATGAGAACATGACATGTCACTATCTTTGATGACTAGGACTAATAATGATTGATGACATGGACTTTTTCTAGTGGTGAAATGGCTACAACTTGCATCTTCATTCTTCAAGCAACTTTGACTGTTGTTGTCTCTACCATCCAAAGTGTCCTTGATAAAATGGAGTCTTCAGGGTTCTTTGATCATCAAGATTCAAGTGTGTTCTTCATTCTTTCCATGCTTCCTTCATTTGTTCTCTTTACCCGATCTTCCTTATGCATGTTTTCCATGCTATTTCTAGAATACCTGTATCTTCAATCACTCATGAAAAACAACTATCAGCCTAAAAATATCCTATTCTACCATGTTTAATGTAGATTTTATGTTCATGCACTTTCAGTCTGCTCAAAAGGGACAAAAGGAGCTTCTCGGCACATAGGTGCACTTTGAAAGGTTAAAGGGATGAAAGGATGAGGCTTAAGGCTTCGTCATGTGCTCATGCTCTCAAGGGAGGGAGGAAATCAAAGTAGGGCACATGGTGTAAGTCCAAAGGATGAAGGGGAAGGATTTGGGCTTCCCAAGTGTGTTATGAGCTCAAGGGGGAGATGAAGGGTGCAAGACGCACTACTGAAGGATGAAGGATGAGGCTTTGTTCCTTCAGAGTGCGCTCAAGCAATTAAGAAACTAAGGGGGGTGCATGGTGCACTCTCAAAGATTGAAGGGTGAGGCTTCATGTCTTCGAAGTGCACTCATGCGCTCCAGAAACAAACGGGGGCACATGCCACACTCCTGAAGGCTGAAGGGTGAGGATTCATGCCTTTGAAGTGCGATCATGAACTTAAGAGGGAAAGAGGGCACATGGAGCATGTCTGCAGGCTGAAGGAGGAAGCTTCGTGCCTTCAGAGTGTGCTCATGTTCTCAAGGAGGGCACATTCCTTCTGATCGAAGGAGTTCTCTCAAAGAGGGCGCATTCCTTTAGGTCGAAGGAGTGCGCTCAAGGAGGGCACATTCCTTCAAGTCGAAGGAGTGCTCTCAAGGAGGTCACATTCCTTCAAGTCGAAAGAGTGCTCTCAAGGAGGGCACATTCCTTCAATTCAAAGGAGTGCACTCAAGGAGAGTGCATTCCTTCAGGTCAAAGCAAAGTGCTCAAAGGAAGGCTTGGTTTTTGAAGGGTGCAGTTTGGAACAAGGAAGGGTAAAGATGGATTAAGGAGTGCACTTTGTGCTCTTGGAGGGTGCATGGCGCACTTCCAAACAATGAAGGATCCCTGATCAAGGCTTCGGAGTGCACTCATGCGCTCTTGGCCTCAATGGATTTGCTTTGAAACCAAATATTTGTCTAAGTTTGTGATATAGGAAAAGGGGCGAACATGGTGACTTTTAGACATAAAACCATGTGTGACACATACCAACTCATTGAGAAAACTTAGACAACCTTGAACAATGATAATTATACATCAAAATGCCACTTTGCATGCATTCCCCATGTACAATGAGTGAAATTTGTGCAACTATGACCCAAAAGTGTCGTTTATAACAACAAAGATGTTACGACCATGAAATGTACCTAAATATGTTCTAATCAACATGACGACACTTGAGACCATTCAAGGACACTTGAAACACATTGAATAATATGAGACAACATTTGATGATCGAAGTGACACTAGGTATGATAGTGATAGTAGACTCCAAAATTCGAATGTAGTGAAATTTTGGAGGGTGTTGTAGCAACGACAAGAGGTTCCTGGCTAAAAGAACAATATTGTCAGCATAAAGCAGAAGAGTAATGACCATATCGATGAGACTGGGGCCATCACATCCTACAACTTCTAAACACTCTTCTATCTTATCAATGTAAATGCCAAAAGGGGTAGGGAATAAGGGACACCCTTGCTTAAGTTGGATATTGCATTTAATTTCTTCTGACCAACCCTCGGTGGTCCTAAGATTGGTAATAACATTCTCATATAGTCTAGTCACAACAACCCTTAACTCAAGAGGAACCATTATCTTTTCTAGCCTCTTCCATAGCTTATCCCGAAGAACACTGTCGAAAGTTTTTTAAATTCAACCAAATAATTAATAAAAGAGCATTTTAAAAAATCTAAGAAAATGTGTAAGCAAATAAAGTATAAGAAAGCTCATGGGGGCTTCACCATTAGAACAAAATATCATGCTTGTAGTTTAATATGCGGTTGCTTTCTAAAATTGTGTCATGGGTACAAAATAGATTGTCACACCATTGGTAAATAACCCTATCTTTTTATCTTCTTAAATAATATATATATAGTAAATGCTATTAACATTCCTAGATGGATTAGTGTAGTGATCCTCGATGTAAAGCATTTAGAATACTATCCCATATTTTAAATTAGAAATATATATCCTTCCTAATAAGCCAAAAAAACATACATGATAATTAAAAATATATATATTTGTAAAGGATAAAAAATAATAGTATTAGGAAATGCTTTCAACATTTACAACCATAAAAATTATTGAAAAAAATTGTATATGTGGAAAGAAAGACAATCTACATCAGTAGCATTAGAGAATAGTCTTGAGGGTAGTTTAATTGGTCAGGATCCACCTTGCCATTGGGAGGTCATGGGTTCAATTTTTTTCGACACCCTCGGGGTTAGGCTCAGATTAGTTTGGTCATGAGGTGTTGGTCCCTTCGAGTGGACCTACCCTAATTTTCCTTTGAAAAAGTAAAATAAAATAAAATGATGTAGCGTTAGAGAACTTGTCATGACATGATGGAAGAAGAATGCAAAGATATTTTCACTAATGTATAAGGAAATTAAAGAAGATTATGCATGCATATTTACAATGTGTATAAAAATAGTTGAGGTGCGTAAAAGTATATAATTATTTTATTTATTTTAAATATATGTATTGGTTTTACACAGAGCACAGGGGCTTCACTCAATGAACCTATGACATATCGCGTGCGTTCATGGCATACTAAACAATACCCCTAATTGGACTACATATTGGAAAATACCTCTAAAAATCACATTATTTAACCCCCTACCAATATGAACCCAATACACCTCCCCAATTTAAAGAACCCCTACTTTCACTAGATATTGTAGGTATCCATTTTTTCATTAACATTTTTTATACCCCTTTATATTTTTTCATTAATTTTCAGCTCCATTTCTTATACTTGCCAATATAAAAACCCTTTACCCCCTATATATCCCCCAATATATTAAGTCAAATTTTCCTTAATATATATCCCCCAATATGAACCCACGTGGTATGGTATTGATCCACCAATGAAGACCTCGTGACACAGAGTATAAAACTTTATAATTATTTTCATATATATATATATATATATAGAGAGAGAGAGAGAGATAGATATTCATTTATTCAATTATATATAATTTTAAATTTATGTTATGAGATTTTAAATTTTATTAAAATAAATATTTTGCATTTTTATTATTTTATATAGTTGTGAAATATTTTGGATCGGATTTTAGTGTCATGACAAGTGGAAGGGTATATGTCAATAATCTTAACAAGTATATATGGCTAAGAATGTGGCCACACACCCTCTTAATTGCTTGTGCATTAGGGATCATGTGACTTAACAATTTCATGATGTTGTTTCACATTGGTTTTGGTACTAGTTTAATGTTCATGATCAAGTGGGGGTTTATCATTTCAATGATGAGAGGGTTTGGGTGTTTGCAATAGTTGAAATGCCTAGTCTTAACGAACCCTTAGTCTGGTCATGAGGTGTTGGTCCCTTCGAGTGGACCTACCCTAATTTTCCGCGGAAAAAGTAAAATAAAATAAAATGATGTAGTGTTAGAGAACTTGTCATGACATGATGGAAGAAGAATGCAAAGATATTTTCACTAATCTATAAGGAAATTAAAGAAGATTATGCATGCATATTTACAATGTGTATAAAAATAGTTGAAGTGTGTAAAAGTATATAATTATTTTATTTATTTTAAATATATGTATTCGTTTTACACAGAGTATAAAACTTTATGATTATTTTCATATATATATATATATATATATATATATATATATATATATATAATTTTTATTTAATTATATATATAATTTTAAATTTATGTTATGAGATTTTAAATTTTATTAATATAAATATTTTGCATTTTTATTATTTTATATAGTTGTGAAATATTTTGGATCGGATTTTAGTGACATGACAAGTGGAAGGGTATATCGCAATCATCTTACCAAGTATATATGGCTAAGAATGTGGCCACACACCTTCTTAATTGCTTGTGCATTAGGGATCATGTGACTTAACAATTTCATGATGTTGTTTCACATTGTTTTTGGTACTAGTTTAATGTTCATGTTCAAGTGGGGGTTTATCATTTCAATGATGAGAGGGTTTGGGTGTTTGCAATAGTTGAAATGCCTAGTCTTAACGAATTCTCCCATGAATTATCATCATTACTTGCAAGGATTGTTATTCATTTGAGATGTGGGAGATTTTAGCATGGGAGAATGGTTAATTCAAAGTACCATCACTTTTTGTTCAACCCAATTAGAAGAGATATCAAGCCTCGATGGTAGAAATTTTGGATGTAACAACTTACCATTTAACTATACAACTAATTAGATCAATTATGTGATTTATAATCAACACACAACTATTCAACTAATTAGCATAAAATTTCAAAAAATATGTGTAGAGACAACTTACCGGTAGCAATGATATTCCTTACTTGTGATTTTAGAGTTGAATGCTCTTTGAATTCTGCTAACCACGACAAAGATTTGGGGACGACTCTCCACCCAACCGTAGGTTCAGTTGCACGTAATCTTTCTATAGTTGGCCACCCCTGAGCCCTCAATCAACATACTACTGTCAGGGAATTCTTTGTGTCACAATACTTTTCTCCCAAGAGAATGGATGAAGGAATGATGAATCTCATTTTCCTCGTTGTCCATTAAATAGACTCAACAATAGAAAGGGGTCCACATGCGCACATTCCATGTGTCAACATGCAACTTTTATTTCTTTATTTAAGTTTTACTTAATTTAATATTTCTCTTAATTTAAGAGTTTCTTATTTGATTCATTTTTACTTTTTGTTAACTTTACTTATTTTTACTATTTTTATAATATACTTTTATATATTTATTTAGAACTCCACTTTATTATTTACTATTTTATTTATTTATTATTATTATATTCTCTTCACTATTTATTGTTTATTTAATATTATTATCTTTTATTTATTTATTATTAATATTATATTTTCTTTATTTTTTATTATTTATTTACCATTATTATCTTTTCTTTATTGTTTATTGTTTATTATTTATTTACTTATATTTTAATATTATATTATTTATTTATTTATATTTATTATTTTTATTATTATTAGGGGACATTACATTGGAATTTAGTTGAATTTTGAGAAGACATGAAGAAAGCAAACATTCCAACAGGAGCTTGTTATTCTTACTCAGAACCAAGGTGCACAAAATCAAGCACCATTGTATATCTTGACATGCCAATATCATGAGCTTATTGAACCATCAAAAGCATGGGATTGATACCTTAGAAGTTGAATATACATTGTTGTGGGATCTAGCTCTAAATCTTCAAAAAGACTACTTACCCCCGGCCTCAACAACAAGTATCAGTGAATTATGCTTAAGTCGATCTCAAAGAAGATGAAACAGTTCACCCAATGAAGGAATTGATGGATATTGAATTAAAAAATTCTTCCTCAGACATTTGCCAAGATGAAGCAAGCATTGTTCATGTTTTCCATTAATTTCTATGTTTTTCAATGTTATGAGAATTATAGGCATTTTTATCAAACATGCTACATACATAAAAGCTTGGAATGTCTATCTTATAATTTATTATAAACTTCGTCTTATAATAACAAAACATTGTTTACTTTATTTTGTAAAATATTGGAAAGACCTATGTATCTAGTATTAACTTGGATAATGCCTTTGATATAATATAATAAAACATTTAAAATATTTTATGTTTGAAGAAAAAAAATACATCTTCATGTAAATCTAAATATAATTTAAGTCTAATTTAAAAGTGGCAATGAGACTAATTAGTAGTGTGGAGGAGCTTCGAGATGAATCAAATGAGACATACATTAACCTTTGTGTTGGACATGTGTAATAGCCTTCCACTACCAAACCATATAGTGTTGTTTCACGCAACACAATTTAGAGATACTTTAGCTTTGCATGGCCATATACAAGTTATATATATAACCTTCACTACACCATAGTGATATGTTGTTTTATTGATGTCAAATTTTCATTTTTTCCTGGTCCAAGAAAACAATAAACATGAAAAATTCACTCCAAATGGATTACAACACTATCTTTCCCATTGCCTTCAAAAAAGTCATAAAAAAAATCTATCCCTATCAAAATCAAAAAGTTCTATTCAATTTTTCCATATATAATAAAAGAACATATATTCACCCAAAAAATACAAACTCAAGCCTTTTCTACTTAGACAGATTAAGAAAAAAGTATCACCATCAAATCAAAAGAAACCATTAATTTTTACGCATATCAAAAATAAAAGAAAACATTCATTCTTCTATATTAAAAACCAACCAAAAACATTTATTCTTCTTATATTAACAACAACAACAACTAAATAAATAATTTAAAAAACAAAATCTACTTGGCGCATTAATTACAAATGAGCTTTAAAAAAATCAATATCATAAACTAGTAAAACACAGACAGACTTTAGATCTCAATCAAAAAGGAGTCCAGTGTTCAGCTTCCGTTATAAATAGCTTGATAAAATCCTCTCTCATATCTTCATACAGCACTCTACCCTTGACTATCTGATGACCTGGGTTAGAAAGTCTGTTAGCTTTTATATACTCTATTCTCTGTGCATATGCTCGAAGGAACTGAATCGAACCTGCTTGCAATTGCTTAAAGTTGATCATTGAGATGGATATTCAGCATTTTCCTGCTCCTATTTATCCAGTTTCTTCATAAAATATGCATATTCCTTACGCCCTTTCTCCATTCAATCGTACAGCTGCTTTCATTTTGATTAAAAATGGTTTTTTTTCTGATTGCTTTCGTTTTAATTAAATGGTTTCTGAAAAGAAAAGAGCACACCCAACACTACTTTTTTCCTGCACTTGACCAATAAAAAAAACCGTACCTACTCCTTGTTAATGTCCAATTCTCACAATTGGATTTCACTCTTCTGAATCACTGGCATCTTATAGGCCAAGGCTAAGCTCTTCTTTGGAAAGCTTCTTGAAATTGAAGGAGAAGAAAAAGTCATAGGATTTCTCACCAACTAAATTCACCAGCGTGTCAGGAAAGGCACCGCTCTCCATTTTATTAAACTCCTTTCTACCCCCACCAGCATCTAAATATTGCTCTACAGATTCTCCCACCTCTATTTTTAGGAATTTTCTTCAGTGCGATTTTTTGGAAATTCTGGTGACGGAATCTGGCGACGGAATCTGGCGGGAAAAATTGAGGTTAAACTTTGATTTGTATTATTTAAAATGGTTTTTAACTGCATATTTGGATTCAGCACCCTGAAAAACCCCTGTGCAGAAATTAGCTATCAAACTTAGGATTTCAATAAATTGCTGCCGAATTTTGACAAAAAAACTCACCAAAAAAACTTCCAAAAAATCTCTTTAAAAACAACTCCCTATTTTTTATAGCTACGAATTGAACTACTTCACTCCGCATATTCTTTGAACAAGAGCATTTAATGAACGGATGAGTTGTTGTCTCTTCATCATTCCTGTGGAGAATGTACATTCGAGGACCTGTTTAGCTCTTTTATTCTAGGTTAACACTATATATATATATATTCCTGTGGAAAATGCGTATTCGAGGACCCTATGTACCTCGTTTATCCTCTGTTAACACTCTATATATATATATATATATATATATATATACCACTAGGATCCACTTTTCAAAGTATGAGGCTTTACCTTTCATAAGCTTTTCCGCCACTGGGCTCCACTTTCAAAGTCGGAAGCTTTAACTTTCATAAGCTTTTCCACCGCTAGGCTCTACTTTCAAAGTCTGGTACAAAGTTTGATTGGTATCCCAATATAATAGAATAACATACTGACATTTTCTTTTTCAAACCAAATCAGTGTATCTTCCAAGTTCCTTACATATTCTCACATGGCTTTTGACTCACCATAGTTTTAAAAATCAGTTTGTCTAGTATGGAAACGAGTCAAATTGGCCACATTCAGGTAACAAATTAGGGTCAATTTCTACCAAACTGAATGTTTTGTTATTTAATTGGTATAGATTGGTTTTAATCGGACTAGTTAGATCTCATATTTATGGGTTTAGTTTTAAAAATCAGTTTGTTTAGTATGGAAACGAGTCAAATTAGCCACTCAGATAGATTCAGGTAACAAATTATGGTACTGAACCAAATGTTTTGGTATTTAATTGGTACACACTGGTTTTAATCGGACTAGTTAGATCTCATATTTATGGGGTCTAGGCTCATTGATGGTGGTTTTTAAAGTGGTTTTGAAGGAAACTTGGAGTTGCTTTCCTTCCAAAATAGTCCCCCTTAGCCATAAAACCAACCCTCCCCCTCCTAAACCCTACACCTAAACAAAATACCTAATCTTACCCCAGTAATGTTGACATTCAATGGTAATGTTAATTTTTTAAAATAAAAGTCACATTTCTTTTATCTTATATTTTCATCCTTTTACCTAAATTTTTAACATTACCATGAATTACTTCAAGATGTTTGAGAGTGGTTTTGACTTTCATTGTATTTCATATGGAGAAACTAGATTTTAGATCTCACTCAAAATCCAACAAACCTAATAGTTTTCAAAGTTTCGAGATTTGGGGGATTGCAATATTTCCATTTGATTTTGTCATGTGTGGGGGTATTGGATTGGCACTTGATCAAAAGGATGAAGCTCTTTATGTACTTTGATGTTGGTTGTATTGATTGTTGAACTCCCTTTGACCTAATTTGTGGTCATTAGTTGGACATAAATATAATTATCTTATCTTACCTTATCTACCATGGCCTTAACAAAAATGTATGCTTTACTCAAAGAAAAATAATTGGTTAGACATGTTAAGTTTTTCTATCATTATAAAATTGAGGAGATGAACCCTTCACTCAAACCAAAATCATTGATTAGGCATGTTGAATTTTTTCAATTTCTACGATACTATAACGTTGAGCAATCTAAGTTTGGAGACTTTCACCTAGATGATGTTTATGTAGCCCTTATTTCCCATTTCTAGTAGTGGTGAATCAATGATGAGTTTCATGAGTGATCATGTTGATCAGTGATTTTAGTAGGTCAGTTGCCCAATAACTTGTAGCCTAAGTCACCTGACACGGGGATTCGGGACACGTAGGATTCGAGATTCGTGGTGTCGGATTCGGACACGCTGACCCCCTGGAACAGGACACGTTATATATTATTTTATTAAAAATATATATATATTTAAAAAATATACATATATATTAAAAATTAGATATTATCATATTTCTTACACAAATTTTAATTAATGATACAAATTTATTGATTTCAAACATAGATCTTCATCTATAGCTATTAGCATGCATAATACATACAAAATTCAAATAAATGTCAGTGGTACTGGTCACATAAATGATAAATCTATTAAAAATTTAAATCATGATTCATAATTCATAACTGAAAGACAACTTACAACTACAAGATAGTAAGATAAACACACTGACAGCTGTAGTTTTCTCATTAAGTCATCAAATCAAAATGTGTTACATAGGTAGTGTTGGTGCAATGCCAATGGCAAATAGAAATAGAAAACATAAAACAACTACAGGTATACAAGCCTCAAGGCATCAATCAGCATCAGAATCAGCATCACTGTCCCCATCATCATGGTCTCCACTGCTCTCCTCTACATCCTCCTACTCCGTTGTATCCATAGTCGCCTCTGCATCTACTGGTATGGAGGTTGACCCCTCTAAGACATCAAATCTAGCAGGCTCTAGCACTGGATCATTGAGATCCATGTTGGCCAATGCCAACTCAACAGTGGTGTCCAGACCCATATCATCAGGAACAGTGTTACTTGGGAGCGGGAGCGAAAGCGGGGAGCGGGAGCGGGAGCGACATATTCAGAAGCTCTTGGTTTGGTGCTCTTGATTAAATACAAGTTCCATACCCTAATACATGACAAAATTCAATGGAAACATTGCAATCCCCCAATCCTAAAATCCTGAAAAACTGATAAGTCTGCTGGATTTTGAATGAAATCTAAAATTCTACTTTCTCCATATGAAATCCAATGAGGCTGGAACCACTCTCAAACATCCTGAGTCATTTCATGGTAATGTTAAAAATTTAAGTAAAAGGATGAAAATGAAGATTAAGGAGAATGTCACTTTTACTTTAAGAATTTAACATTACCATGAATAGCATATCAATACTAGGGCCTAGACTCGATCATGAAGCTGCCAAAATTCTTTACTCCTTGCTCCAACAGCACAAATCACTTGCCAAATGACAATTTTAATGAGCAAACACGCCCTTTTCATTCCGGCGCTGAGCTTAGCGAGTCCTGGAAACCGGACACGTGTCCTAAAATCGCGACACGCTTTTGAAAATCGCGACACGCTCTCGGACACGACGTGTCCTGTGATTTGGACACGAATCCGGACCGAATCGTGTCGGATTCGCCAGATTCAAGATTCGCAGGGGTTTAGGACAAATTCGGTGATTTAGCTTGTAGCATTGTTTTTGGACTCTAGAGGTCACTTAGAGCCTCATTGATTATGTATTTTGTCATTGATATATATTACACTCTGTGCCATTTTGATATATTCACTCTTACATGATATATAGTATATAGATGAGCAAACTTTGCATATTTTGTCTCTAATAGTTTGAAATCTTAAAAAATAATTATTGTATATTTTTCTCATATATGATTCATTGAATCTAATTTAATCCAATTTAAATCCTGATTAAATAAACCACCAATTCAAAAATCGGTTCTGGTTTTTAACACTGAACTATCTATATAAGCAATCTAGATATCGACATTTTCATTTTCCAAGCCTAACGAGTCTGCTTGTCCCATCCTTGTTGAAATATTATAGTGCTTCTCTAATCAGCGACGTGGCTAAGGGTATATATATACTTATGTCCTGTATCGGTTCAATCAAGCCTTCAGGAAGCCTAAAGTCATTTTATACCCTTGCTTACTCCTCATTTTCCATCTTTCAAACCCACTACCTATCCAGCAGAGAGAATCACTGGACTAGTGCCTTTCAGTGAGTAGACACATTATTGATAGATTTACTTTGACACCTCCAATCACAAGTTGGCCTAGGACTTATATATTTCTGCAGTGTAATATTCTTCCACAGAGTATCCTCTCTCCAACAAACATTCGGCTACCCAGGATTTCCTTAAGAAATGAACATTTTTAACCACCCAACCTTCTCCAACTTTTGGCTTTGCTATCACCTCTTTTTGTCTCATTGTTTCTTTTCAACTTTTGGCTTTGCTATCACCTTCTTCTTGTCTCATGGTTTTTTCTCAACTTGATTTTTCCATGAAAATAAGAAACTAAAGCCTAGATTCTTAATTTCCTGTAAGTGATTTTTCCCTGAACATTAAAAAACTAAAACCTGGTTTCCTAGTTTTTTGTAAAGTGACTTTTGGAGTCTAAGAGTCTCTTCTCAACTTGATTTTTCGCTCACCATAAGTAAACTAAAGCCTAGTTTCCTAATTTTCTCTAGAATTCCTTTTGGAATATAATCTAATGCCTGGCAAAATACTGGAAAGGTGTCCCAAACTGCATTAAGCAAAGTTAGCCTTCCACCAATTAATAACCACTTGTTGAACCAAATATTAATTCTTGCTCTTATTTTTGCCACTAACCACTCCTAATCCTTTATTCCATACCCATTAGGTTTAAGGGGAAAACCTAAGTATTTAAAATCATCGTTGAACTCAATACTTTTGAAAGGAAATATCTATAAAACCCTCTCAGATTCCTTCGAACAGTACAGGAAAAGAAAATGCAGATTCACAAAATTTACTTCCATACCTATGTGTTATACAACTCAGTAACTTATTTTATCTTGTTAGCTTCTCTCACTGATCCTTTTAGAAAATCAGGGATCATCTACAAATAACAAATGTGTCAAGTAAAATCCGTATCTTATTTTATCTGGTTAGCTTCTTTCACTAATCCTTTTATAAAAGCAGGCATCATCTACAAGCAACAAATGTGTCCAGTAAAATCCATATCTTATTTTATCTTGTTAGCTTCCCTCACTGATCCTTTCAGAAAAAGCCAGCATCATCTACAAACAACAAATGTCCCAAGCAAAGATCTCTGGCCAGTTTGACACTGGAGATAGCCCCTACTCTTTTGGCCTCAATAATTGACCCACTTAAATCTTCGGCTATTATAAGAAACAGGGGAGAAGGGGCAGTTTTTACTCATCCCCTTGGAAGGATTGAAAAATCTTGAAACCGACCCATCTATAAGCACTAGAAGAAAAACTTAGTTAAACATCCCATAATGTAGTTCAACACGTGCACACTAAAACTAATATGCAAAAGGATCAATCAGATGTACAACCAATTTGCGGTGTTATAAACTTTTGACAAGTCAAATTTCATAACCACTGCTGGTTGATTTTTCTGTTTCATGGTATGAATTCCTTCTTGAGTTGTCCTTATTGTTGCATCAGAATCAAATGAATCTTCAAAACTCCAAATTGCTCTTTTGAAATTATTTTTAAAAATGTCTTCTTTATTTTAATTACCAGGAAATTTTCCAGTGTTTTAGAGATATAGCTACAAAGGGATATTAGCCTAAATTCTTCAAAACTTCTAGGAATATCTTTTGGGAATTAATGCCAAAAATGTTGAATTGAAGGTGTTTCAAGCACTTTCCCTGACCTCTCTACTTTTTCTACCATCCACAAGAAGTCATTCTTTCACAAAATTTAGGACTATGTTATAGACAAATTTATTATGACAAATATGCCATCATACAGGTTTAAAGATTCTTTTATGCACACTTTCTGGTTAATCATGAGCTACAAGAATATCTATTTAGTTTTTTTAGACTTGGTAAATTCATCCTTTTGTCATCTAATTGTCATCTCCTTTCTATGAAGCATCTGGAGAAGGTATTACAGTGTAACCACAATGACTCACCAATTTTGTTCACACAACATAATTCCAGGTTGGCTAATCTGGCACACAATAACAAAGTTGTGTATGACTTCTACAAACTGAAATTATCTGAACCTTGAAACATACAATACACCCTATTTTAAAATGGATATGATTTGTCTGAGACTCTCTACTTCAAGCTAGAAATAGGAATGGAAGTGATGAATTTCCCTCACGAACCTTTTTTTATTTGAATCATTTATGTTCTCGTATAACTCGTACAAAAGTTGCACATTCATGTTCAATTCCATGCTACCAGGACCCCAAACTCTCGTCGTTTCCACAACAGCATTGGATCATCGATTTGTTTGACCAATAAAACTCTCCTCAAAGTCATTTCGGGCTTGACTTGCAAGAAAATTTACCATCAGTTGTCACAATAATGTGAACATGATCACAGACAGTTCAACGGATATGCTATCTGTGCTAAATTATGTGTCACTAACACCAGATCACTAGACATGCTTTCCTAGCCCTCAATCAATTTATACACAAGCTTGCAAGAACAAAGATGCCTTACTTGACGACAAGAAAGCTTCTAATACAGTCCACGGTTTATGCACATTGAAATACTTCTAGGCTGGTTGTCTTAACACGAGACGTAAAACACTTCATTAAACAAAATATTGGTTAGTGATCAGTGAGTTATTATAATTTGCAGCACCAGTTTGTCAGAAAAAAAGGCAGCAAAAAGGCATTGTTTTTAAATAACTAGACTTCTATTGTTAAGTGTTAAATGAAATATGAAATTCACAATATATAGGTATACTTAAAAATAAATAGATGGAGTCTTGGTGCTTCAGAACTTGCTATGCATGAATTTAATACGAAATTTAGGGAAAGGAGAGATCCTAATTTAGTAGAAAAATATTGAATTTCTTCTCAAATTTTGACACTAAATCAATGAGCTACTGCTAGACCACAAAGTTGTTGCAATATTCTCTCTCATTTCTAGTGTTGTGTTTTCTGTTGTTTTTCACTAACAAGAGACTCACGTTCTTTTATAGCTTGGTCAGCCTCTCAAATTCAAATAAGCATCATTCCAAAAACCTCTAACAAGTGTATCATGCAGTGGTAAATTGTAAAAGCTTAAAAATTGTATAATGCAAACCACTGCGACAATCTATAAAACTTTCTAGATGATTGTTGGAAGTTCACGAATCAAGATTGATGCTCAATCTATAAAACTTTCCAAATGATTGTTGGAAGTTCAGGAAACAAGATTGATGCTCAATGCAAGCTCATAATGTAGAGGTGCCCATAGTTATTGTTTGACTCATTTTGTCATAAATTAGAAAAACTAAACAAAAGGCTATGAACTACAAAAATATGTCATGTCAATGAATCAAAAGTTGCAAACATAACCTTTCCTTGCTATCCTCACTGTAAACTTGAAAGAATAATTTATTTTTCAGCTGCAAACAAAGACTATTTTTCTTTGTTGTGCCTACTTGGTTAGGTGGAATTACCCTTACTGCAATCTTAGCTTGGGTTCTATGGTTCCTTGGACTTCTTGAATTTATTATGGTAAAAGCAATGAGATTGTTTATCAATATAAAGTAGTCCAAAAGAATTCAGCTTTGAGAGATAGACAAAAGTAACAGATATGCAATTGTCCTGTATAACATAAATATTAGTCAAATTATATGCAAACAAAGTGAAGTTGGTGTTTGTGGTAAAAAAAACTCATAAGAGTGGGTGATAAAGATAACATATTTTTATTAATGTTCATTGAACAACTTCAAAAGTATTTCAAAGAAAATAAAGCTAGTAGTTACCATTGGTTGGGCTCCGATGAAAATGGTAAAAGATACAAAATTTGAGTGTGGTAGTTTCTTTGGGTAATAATATCTAATATTGAGATGTGTCCCTTCTATATCATCTACATTTTCCCTTCTATATCATCCTACATTTTCCCTTCTATACCTCACCCATCACATATGCCTCCACAAAATACAGTGTTGACTCCTGACTCAATACTCTGTAGAAATTAGAGCACTTATTGATCCACAATACAAAACTATAATATGTAGAAATTTTGAATAATATGGCACTTATTCACAGAGATTATCATGATTATACACTATTTGCGGAATGCATGCATAATACATAACCTCCTCTACGTTGATCATCAATTTGCAGAATCAAAACATTCGCAAGCACACATTGAAACACATCAATAACACATATCAACACAGTATGTAACCAAGGAAAGCATACAGCTGAAAACCCCCAACTATCTGTATATTATAATGATAGAGAACATGTAACAATACATAGTACAATACTCCTCACAAGTATTCAGTACTATCTCCACCTGCTACACACAAACTAGCTCAGATCTGAATCAAGTCACAGGTTCAAATCTCCTCTGTTGTCTGCCTGCCTCTACTGCGCAATCCAAAGCAAGAATAGGAATGATCCAAGCTCGTTTTTCTTGGCTTGTAATGCACAATCCTCATTGGCAATCTCCATCATTGATTGTGCAAATCTCATGCACAACTATAGTCACAACTGATAGCAATCTCCACCTCTAACACCTGTCTCCACTGAACTGTCCATGCACAGAGTTAACTGATGTATTCTTTAGTTTTTTTATGAGTTAATAATTAGTGAATTAATTAATAATTAATTCACATCACTCATCACTAGTGTATTCTGCAGTTAGATTAAATACAACTAGTTCAACCAAGTCAAACTGAACACAACTCCATCAACTCCTCAATCAACTCCACCAAACTCAATCTCTTGAGTTCTAACTGAAGTCCATCATGCAATAGCTCAACTGACCCATAAGAAAAGCGTATTTCCTTCTGGCAGTTGCATGTGCCACATCCGTAGCTCGAACTGAAGTGCTCCAAGAGGATAAGATAATGTTTATAGTCCAAATATTATTAAGAGCTAATAATATTCGAATGTTCTATTTTTAGCCTGGCAGTCTAAAAATAGACTCCGCCCATATGTCTAAAAATAGAAGTCCATCTATTTTTACCAACATGACCAATCATCCACAAATAGCATCCTGCAACTCATAGACCATGATCCATATGTCTAAAAATAGACATAGTCTAAAAATAAACTTTGCGCCAAAAATAGCCTGCGGGCCCACTTAGTGAAGGTGACTACTTTCCACTAAGCTCCATCATCTTATTGCATTTTCAACACTCCCTCTCAACAAGATATGGATTATCTACAACCCCTATCCTGCCTCGGTGGTATTCGAATTTGCTCCTGGTGAGTGCCTTCGTCAAGATATCAGCATCATGATCCTCCATTGGAATGTATGAAAGTAACATGATTCTCCACTGCACACAATCTCTGATATGATGGTACCTGATGTCAATGTGCTTGGATCTATCATGAAATACTGGATTAGCCGAGAGTTTAATGCAACTCTGGTTATCACAATAAATCACAGTAGGCTCCAAATATGAACCGAACAACCCGACCAGGATCTTCCTCATCCATATAGCCTCGCATGCAACCAAACTTGCTGCCATATACTCGGCCTCTACTGAACTGAGTGCCACGGATCTCTGCTTCCTGCTGTACCAAGAAACTGTTGTTGACCCGATACTGAAAATCCCTCCAGATGTGCTCTTTCTGTCCGTTGGGCTCCCTGCCCAATCTGCATCCATGAAGCCACATAGCTTCACCTCATCCTCCTGTCTGTACCACAATCCATATCCCGATGTGCCTCTGAGATAACGCAATACATGCTTGCTTGCCTTCCAGAAGAGCTTGGTTGACTTAACCATAGCTTGTGAAAGCTGGTTAACAGCATAGCATATATCGGGTCGTGTATTGACCAGATACATAAGCGACCCCACCAACTGTCGATAAATAGTGGCATCCACTACCTCCGCTGAAGTAGCATCCTCCTTCCTCCAACCTCCAGGAAGAGGAGTATCAACAGGCTTGCAGCCATGCATGTTGAACTTCTCCAGTATCTCCCGAGCATACTTACCCTGAGAAACAAATAGTCCATCACTGCGCTGCCAAATTTCCAATCCCAGGAAATAATGAAGGAGGCCCAAGTCCTTCATCTCAAACTCCCTAGCAAGATCATCCTTGCATGAAAGTATCAACAGCTCATCACCTGTCAGAATCAAATCATCTACATAAAGTACAATGATAAGCAACTTACCCTCCACCACAATCTGGTATAGGTTAGGATCCGCCTCACTCTTGGAGAATCCAAGTTCGGTGAAATAACTGTCTATCCGTGTGTACCAAGCACGTGGTGCTTGTTTCAACCCATACAGTGCTCTCTTGAGCCTGCACACATGCGACTCGCTACTGAAGATCTTGAAACCTTCGGGCTGCTCTATGTACACCTCCTCCTCAATGACTCCGTTGAGGAACGCAGTCTTCACATCCGTCTGATGAATGTGCCACCCCATCTGTGCTGAGAGAGCAAGAATCGTCCGTATGGAAGAATACCTTGCGACAAGTGCAAAGGTCTCCTCATAATCGATCCCCTCTATCTGTGAGAAGCCTCGGGCAACAAATCTTGCCTTGTACTTCTCCACACTCCCGTCAGCTGCCTGCTTCACTTTGTAGATCCATCTCGAACCCACCACTGATTTCCCCTCCGGTCTTGGGACAATCTCCCATGCACTGTTTCTGACAATCGAATCATACTCTTCCACCATGGCATCTACCCATGCGGGATCCTCCACAGCTTCCTCGAAAGAGGATGGCTTAGTCACAACACATTTTCTCACAAGATCCATGTATCCAGTGTACCGATCAGGTGACTGTCTCTGTCTGCGTTGTCCTGTAGGTGGTCCTACAACCTTCTCTGCATCTTGAGCCAGTCGCTCAGCTTCTGTAGTGCGCTTTCGCCCTCTGATGGTTGGCGCTGCATGAGTGGTCTCTTCCACTCCATGAACTTCATCTTGTGGCTGATCCACGTCCTGAAGCTCATCCTTAGGAACTAATAGCTCCTCATCTGCATGCAAGTGTGGCTCCCTCTCAAGCGAACACTTCATGGCTTTCTCCTCCTGAAATTTGATATCCCGTCACACAACAGTCTTGCGACTGTTTGGAAAATACACACGATAGTTGTGGGGTGTATCAGTGTACCCCACAAATATCCCAACCTTTGCGGTCGGCTCCAGCTTCTTCCTGGCATCCTTTGTCACATGCATGTAAACGTTAGAACCAAAAATCCTCAAATGAGAAATATCAGGCCTCTTACCAGAATAAGCCTCCTCGGGTGTACTCATGCCAAGTATCCTATGAGGACAATGGTTTTGCACATATACTGCAGTATTGCATGCCTCCGCCCACAAGTGAAGGGGTAGGCCCTGATCATGCAACATCGCCCGTGCAACACCCATGATCGTTCTGTTCTTTCGTTCAGCAACCCCGTTCTGCTGTGGGTTATGGGGAGCTATGAGCTCTCTTCGAATCCCTTCTGCGCTGCAGAAGTACTTAAACTCGCCAGAGATGAATTCACCACCATTGTTGCTCCTAAGAGCCTTCACCTTCTTCCCCGATTCCTTCTCGACCAGCGCTTTGAACTCACAGAACTTTGAGTATGTCTCACTCTTCTTCTGCATGAAGAAGATCTAGCACTTTCGAGAGAAATCATCAACAAAGATCACATAGTACCTGTGCTTTGCTGTCGAAGCTACTGAGAAAGGTCCAGACAAGTCTGTGTGAATTCTCTCAAGGATCGTCGTGGCACAACTATCCTTCTCGTGAAAGGTGGCTTTCACAAATTTTCCCAAAGTACACCCCTTGCACTGATCTGACTGCGCAAGAGTGCCTTTAGGAAGCCCAGTAGTAATCTGCTGCAGTATCTTCAAGGCTCCATGGTGAAGGTGGCCCAATCTCCTGTGCCACAGCTCGCCATCATCCCGGCTCACCAATCCTTCTGCCTTGCATGCCATTGCTGCGCAGCCATCTACATGCAACTGATAAAGGTTCCTGACTCGAACCCCTATCTTCCAGGTTTCTCCAGGCGTATTACTGCACAGGAAAGCCTTTCCCTCGCTGAAAACAACATCATATCCCTTGTCTTCTAACATCGCCACAGAGATAAGATTCTTCTTCAATCCTGGAACATGCATCACTTCCTTCAATACGAAGGGTTTACCAAACTCCCTCTCAAAGGAAATGGTACCGATACCGGTCGCACTGTATCTACCATCATCGCCCATCTCGATGTGCACTCCAAGATCTTTCTCCTCCAGATCAAAAAACAAATCTCGATCTCCTTTCATCTGAAAAGACGCACCACTGTCTAAGAACCATACCGATCCCATCACACTTGATACCAAGCATGCGATCAACGAAAAATCCAGCTCAAACTGCGAGGCTAAGGCCTCTCCCGCTGCAGATCCAGCAGCTTGCTTATTTTTCTTCTTCTGCAGACAATTTGTGGCATAATGTCCATGCTGGTGACAGTGAAAGCACTTCACCTTGGACATGTCTTGTTTCTTGCCTTTCGCACTGGAATGAGAAGCTTTCTTGTTCTTCCCCTTCTTTGCTTTGGTAGCCAAAGCGCAATTTTTTTCATCAGGTGCCTTTGATGAAGATCCGTCCCTGGGATTCCGACTAATCTCCTCCTGCACAAGACCTGACCAAAGTCTCTCCCATCATGGAAATTTCTCCCGACCATTGACAGAGTCCTGATAGGAATGCCAACTCTTCGGAAGACCAAGGAGAGCAAAGCTCACCAAGTCCTCATCATCGACAGTCACCCCCACACTTCCAAGCTCATCCCAATATTGGGTGAACTTCGTGAGATACTTGGGCATATTATCTCCTTTCTCACACTTAATGTTTCTGAGTTTATCCTTGAGCGCCAACTTCCTCTGGTCGCTCTTGCTTTGGAATAGATCTGTCAACGCTTTCCACATCAAGTATGGAGAAGCCTTTCCATGCAGGCTGGACACAATGTGATCCTTCACGCCCTCCAATAGAATCCTTTGACACTTTTATGTCTTCTTTTTCCGAACCTCAACGTGAGCAGCATCAGTAGGCTTTGGGACCTCAGCATCTATGAACTCCTTCAGCCCATTGTCATCTAACACCGCCTCCATCCTGTCTTTCCATGCAATATAATTCGAGTTGCCCTCAAGAGAATACTCCAATCGCAATCCGTTGAAAGACATTTCAACTTTGACACCAAGAAAACACTACTGCAAATTCGAATTCCACCAGCTCAAAACTCAACCGCTTCTGATCTAAAATTCGTGAGAACAAAGTATTTCTCGTACAGAGATTGACTGTATGGGCTTTTACCAGATATCTCACCTTACAAAGGAAGGATGAATCCAGAGGATACCTGGCCCGATTACAGACTCTGCCTGAAGAAATAAACTGTAACCACTTTTTGAATAATAGATCTGATGATCAACTCCGCTCTAATACCATGTAGAAACTTTGAATAATATGACACTAATTCACAGATATTATCCTGATTATACACTATTTGCGGAATGCATGCATAATACATAACCTCCTCTACGTTGATCATCAATTTTGCAAAATTAAAAACAATGAAACATCAATCGCATGCGCACATTAACACATCAATAACACATATCAACACAGTATGTAACCGGGGAAAGCATACAGCTGAAAACCCCCAACTATCTGTATATTATAATGATAGAGAACATGTAACAATACATAGTACAATACTCCTCACAAGTACTCAGTACTATCTCCACCTGCTACACACAAACTAGCTCAGATCTGAATCAAGTCACAGGTTCAAATCTCCTTCGTTGTCTGCCTGCCTCTACTGCGCAATCCAAAGCAAGAATAGGAATGATCCAAGCTCGTTTTCCTTGGCTTGTACTGCGCAATCCTCATTGGCAATCTCCATCATTGATTGTGCAAATCTCATGCACAACTATAGTCACAACTGATAACAGTCTCCACCTCTAACACATGTCTCCACTGAACTGTCCATGCACTAAGTTAAATGATGTATTCTTTAGTTGCTTTATGAGTTAATAATTAGTGAATTAATTAATAATTAATTCACATCACTCATCACTAGTGTATTCTACAGTTAGACTAAATACAACTAGTTCAACCAAGTCAAACTGAACACAACTCCATCAACTCCTCAATAGACTTTGTGCCAAAAATAGCCTGCGGGCCCACTTAGTGAAGGTGACTCCTTTCCACTAAGCTCCATCATCTTGTTGCATTTTCAACATAATATATGATTTATTGACCGGTTATTAACAATGATGTGCTAAAATCAGGGTGGAGTTGTAACCTAGTTATAGAGGATGATGTGAGATCAGGGTTGAGTTGTAACTTTCCAGTGATCTAAATTTGAATAGCTTCAGTGATGACCTAGTTACAAAGAAACAAAGAGTTCCAAAGGGATATTGACAGAAAATCCCATGGGAACTGAAGTAAGTTTAGAAATTGCTTCTTGTTAGCTGCCAATAATTAGGCATGCTAAGATCTTGAAAAGCTTAGGAGACTTATTGTTGAATTTGCTTGGGTCTTGAAAAACTTAAAAGGCAATGGCCATCTAACAGGAGTCATAGCCTACAAAGAAATGTCAAGAACTCTAAAATAAACATTGATCATATTTTTTGAGAAGTTCCAAATTAATGTTTAAACCATTTCTGCAAACACAATGATCGTTACCTAGGGTAAGACACAGATGATTTTCTACTACCTCAAAAATAAAAAGAATTGGGGATGTCAATTGAGGTTATCTTGAGTGGTTAGGAGGGAATGGAATCCTCCCTATCCAGGTTCAATTCTGACATATGACATAATAGATGTTGACAATATTGACAGTACATGTTTTCCTTATATAAAATTCGGAATAACATAACCAGTGTTGACAGTACATGTTTTCATCATATAAAATGTATAATGTTGTACCTGTGAAAAAAAATAGAAAAAGAATCATGAGGAGAGCTTAATTATTTTGGATTCAGGGAGGCTGTAGTGCAAGAAGAAGAGGGTAGCCATTGCAAGACAATAGGCATTCCTACCCACATGGAAGTATTTTCTCTATTTCCACTATATCAAGGAGCTTTATTAATCAATTTCTTGCTAGGTTTTTTCGATCAGAACAAAGAGGTGAAACAGAGAGATCGTGGAAGAAGAACTAGCCAGAGAAGCGAAGGATCGGGATAGAGCCAATCTCCTTGGTCCTGGCATTCTCATATTGTCACAAGGCATGGAAGACAACCATGGTCTAATTGAAGAAGTAGGAAACATGATAGAAAGTAAGTTTGGTATGTTATTAGACAAAAATATATAAAGACGGTTCCCATTGTGGAGGATATTTATATATTTCCCACTAAGTCGACATTATAACCACGGTTGTCGATGCTCCCAACATTTCCTGAAATTATTTTTTTTTGTTATGTTATCTTTATGTATATTAATGAATGAATGGAATTTTAATATCTATGAGACTAAAAATAGTCTATGGGACTACTAATCTCTAGATATTTAAACAAATACTAATAATAATTATAGTTTATACTTCTAATTAAGACGTACGGTGATTCATCTCCTCGTAGCAGGGAAGTACCAGGAAAGCTCTAAGGATCTCATGATAGAATTAATAAATGTATGTGCAAGAGACTTTATATTTACTAGTGTCTGACAGGCACGACACTTGACTACTAAATCTGAAAAATTTAAAACTTGTGCAAGCTCAAATAACTCAATGTGGGAACACTTTGTATAGGCGGATAGATGATGTAATGAGGATGATTCAAAAGGAATAAGATGGGAAGCTTTGTATTCATGACATTCTCTTTTAATTTTTTGAGTTGGGATGGTGGATCTCCTTGGAAATGAGAGAATGGCAGAATTTTCTTGAATTTGTGCAGAAGTGATGTTTTGTATTTTGGAGATATGGGCATGTCAACTACCTAACTTTCTGGAAAATTTAATTCTTCCCATTTTATGACCTGGTGCTCAATCTTCTGATTTTGAGTATCTGTAATGACTACAACACTTGACTTTGAACCTTGGTTGGGAGAATGTAACACTGTAGGATACAAAGTATTTGTATGCCAAAAATAACTCCCTTTGTGGATTGAAATATTCTTTCTCTTTTTCTTCATATCGAATCCATAGGTTTTGATCTATAGTTGCAGAATATCTTTGATACATTCATCAAAGACATAGACCGAGAAATTTGGATAACAATCAAACCATACTGGCCCATTGGACAAGGGAGCAACAATCCCACCAAGCAGGGAGTAAGTGTACTTGTTATGAGTGAGGTCTCTTATGGTTGCTAAAACAAATGTGTTTAATCCTATGTGAGTTAGAGCATAGATCTCAAAACTTATACAACCAAGATGGAAATATGAAGTGTTATGTTTGCGGGCTTCCCTTTGAAGTTTTTTGGGATCTAATAGAGGAATGGTTTGGATGGATTTTTTGTTTTCCTGGATTTGACTAACACATTCTTTAATAGAGACTCTTGTTATGGCTTTGAGATGGAATATAGAGAGATCAGAGTATAATTTTGAGGGGCTGATATTAGGAAGCCTCCAGCATGAGGAAGGTTGGCTTTCTACAATCTCAAGCTTGGCTGAATTTATCATAGATGATGATGCATTATAGAACAAACTTTGCATATCAATAATTTTTTGTCTTTTGTTCATTCTCTTGGATTTCACAAAAAGAGACAGATTTGCGTCCAACTTCCATTTTTAATTGAGAAGAAGTTTAGAATTACCCAAAGAACCATAAGTTACTTGCTCTAATACCAATTTGATCGCAGAGGCTTCCTTCGACGAAGAATGAAGCTTGTAGACGAAGATGATTCTGGATTGAGCTACACGAACTATTACATGAACCTTTAGACATAGCCAATGAAAACCCGCTCTTTCAACAACCTCCTCCCTATACAAGAAAACTGCAGTCCAAGATCCTAAGTGAACCTTAGACAAACTTCACTCAATCATAGAAATTTATGCGCAGAGATATAGCACAGAATAGAACTTCTTCTTTTTATTAATCTCAAAGAAACTGGACGTTACAGCAGATGGGTATTACAAACAGATTTGAAGATCGACAAGACACAAAACTATCTCAGGCCAAACCAGAGATTGATTACAAAGGCATTTACCAGTTATGCTAACTCATTATAAGCTAGGAACCAGAGGCTTCCTGACATGTTGCAGACTTTGTCTATGAACCAGAGTAGTCTGAACCAAAGGACTCTTTTCCTATGAAAGTTCAGCCACTTTAAGCTCTCACCAGGCTCACAGTTTCTGATGCATGGGCTTCTCAAATTTTTGACTCCTAGACTCCTACACGCCGAACTCTCTCTAAAATTCTCAATCTCTTTAAAACCACTAGTGCCTCGAATGAGACTCTTCCCCTTTATTTATAGGATTTGTGGGGAGACAATTGGCATCTCTGGGTACTGTCATAATCTAATCAAGTGATTTACCATAGACACACTGAGATGTGGGTCAATCCTCATCAAAAGTCGGAGAAGTGCTCCGAGTCTTAGGGAATCATACGGTAAATCTTACAAAGTGATCTACACAATGGAGATATTTTCGAAATCCCACGATACTGGACACACTCATTGTCTGGTGACTAGACTTTTTCTTTACACAATGGAGGCTTTTATTGAATAAAGCCCACCAGAAACAAATATGAGTACAATGATTATGTTCCTAGTACATTAGTACTAGGGAACCTTTGTCTAGTGTATCTGCCAGTAGCGTCCCAGGCTTTTGTGAAGATGCACCTTACAATCATCAGAGACTTTCATCAAAGATGTACAGAATGGGAAGAATTTTTACCTTTTCTTTAATATTTTTAACAACAGTTGTATGTGTTGCAGTCCATGGTTCTAGATTCTTTTGAATCTCTGGTTTAGTATCTTTATATCATGTGCACAATCTTTGTAGAAGTTGCAAACATAGTTGAGACAACCCAAGAATCATTGAAGTTTGGTTCTGTCTTTAATCTCATCCGGGAATTTGTCTACAAATGCTATTGCATGTTGTTGAAGAGAAATCTGGCCATTTTCTATGGTATGTCCAAGGAATTTGACCTTGGTCGAGAAAATTTCCATCTTTTTCTTACTCAAAACTAACCCACTATTTTTTACTATCTGCTTGAATTTATTTACATGCTTGAAGTGTTCATCTAATGATTTGGAAAATACTAAAACATCATCAATATATACAATTAGCCAATCAAAATATGGCATGAATACTTGATCCATAACTTTTTCGAATTTGGAAGGAGCATGCTTGAGGCCAAGTGGCATATCATTCTATTCATAATGTCCAGAGGGGACAGTTAATGTTGTCTTGAACCGATCTTCTTCTTCGATTGATACTTGCCAAAATCCTGATTTCATATCAAATTTTGAAAATATTTTTTCCCTTGCAATTTTTGATATAAGATTTCCCTTATGGAGAATCAGGTAAGTATCATCAGCCATGACATTATTTAACAACCTATAATTTATTACCAATCTAAGCACTCCTTTGATCTATTTAGAAAGTTTATTTACATAGAATCCATAAAAATTCCAGGGATTGTTTGATTCTCTTATTAATTTTCTCTTCAAAATATCATGTATCTCTTTCCAGCAAAGCTTTATATATTCTTCATTCATGGGGATGGATCTGCTTTTACAAGGTTTTCCTTTATAATCTACTTTGTAGGGCAGTTCTACAAAGTTTTTTTTTTGTGCCAAAAGGAATTTGGTTCTTCTACACAACATTATTTCTAACTATCCCTTTAATCCTTCTATTTTTTTTATGATTGCATCTTGTTTCAATCCTTCTTCAAACTTCAGGTAGGACTTTATATCCTTGAGTGCTTCTAGACGTTTTTATGTTTGTCCCAATTCCTGCATAGCTTGGACCATGGTTGAGATTCTTTGTTTGGACACAAAAGGAAATATGATAGCTTGCAAATATCCTCGTTGATCTAGAACATAAATATAATATCCAGATCTTCCATCATCTAGTCTTGTTGATCCATGGGGTTCAACGGCTGCAAGGAATGGGTTTCCTAGGATACAGTCTACTAGAATACCCCCTACTACAAATTTGATGTTTATGCAGTAATTTTCGAGGCAAAGGGTGGCTTTAGGGACTTCATATTGGAAGTTGTATTCTTGTTTTCCCAGTCCTATGACCTCTCTTTTTTCCTTAACCCAATATTTTGCAGGAATTGAGTTTTTATTTAATACATTTAGGTCAGCTCTTGTATCTAACAGAGTACTTAGAATAAAGAATTCCCCTTGTATTTTGAATTTGAGCATGATATGGTATGGTTGGTGTTGGACCGCCATGATTTTCATGTTGCTTAATTCCGAGAAATCATCTCTCTTGGCCTCATAAATTTCCACATTGGTATTCTTTTTGAAAATAGGTTGTGGTTCTGTGATATAATATTCCTGTTTTTATTTCCGCTTTTCTATTCTGGAAACCTAAGTTTTTAGTTCACTAATGTCTTTCTTCAAAAATTTTATTTCTTGGTTGACTTCATTATTGTGAGAATTCTCGCTTATCTTGCTCATGGTTTCTCTAGAAAGATTTAATGTTTTTCTCATATGAAGCATCAACAAAGAGGTTCTTTGGGATAGTACCTTGCCTAAAGGAATTGAAGGAGACCCTTGATTTTTTATCATAGTCTGTAGAAATGTATCCATCAACTTTTCTTTCATTTCTCCTTCAGGGAGAATCTTAATTCCTACCAGGACTTTAGCTTCTTCATCCTCTGAACTATATGCCATACATATTTTTAATTTATGTTGTAAAGCAGATTCTTCTTCAGTGCTATATTCTAATTCTGATTCTGAGCCTTCGCAATGACATTCTTCTGAATTTGTATAGTCACAATGGTTAGTAAAAATTTCTTCATGATCATCTTCAGATTTTGTGTCGAAAATACTAAAACTGGAAGTATTTGTAGAATCACAACAATTTTGTCCCATAACATGTATTTCTTCTTTGATGTGAATATTTGGACAATGTTCAGTTTTATGTAGTTTGGAACCACATTTATAACAATGGATTTGGAATAATGGCTTTCTTTCTTCTCTTTGTTTCTTATCTTGTTGGTATTTTCTAGCATTTTCTTGGGACTTTTTCCATCCATGTAGTTTGGATTCTTCCCCTTGTAGACGATTATTTGAAGTGTGTCCTTGTTTGCCACATAAACAATAGGTGAGTCTGTTCAAGGCTTCTTGTTTTTGAGTCCTAAGATGAATATCTTGAGGACCATAATAGTGGGAATTTGGGATTCTTCTGTAGTAGCCTTTTGCTTTTCTTATTCTTTGGGGTTTTGCAAGATGGTTCATTTTTCTTTTTGAGATTTTTTGATGGCCTTCTTCACCCTTTTCTTTTGTACAATTTGGTTATCTAAAGATAGACCATATTTGTTGCAGATAGATCTAATGTCAAGTAGCATGGACAATTTATGTGTATATTTATTCACCTTCATATTTATGCATAGTCCTACTAAGGCCTTTGTTATGATACTATATATTTACCCCCAAGTACATAAGGGTTTTGAAGATTTCTTGAATTTTCAAGTAATCTACAAAGTTAGAAGGCAAGGCTGCAAGATACACTTGTTTCCATAA